>JAQMYJ010000005.1:18322762-18339445 GCA_030014305.1 Clarias laeviceps
AAAGATCTAAAAGCAGTTTAGCAGCAAACTTTGTGAAAACTAATATTTGTGTCATTCTCAAAACTTTTGGCCATGACCAGTAAATCAACATCAGAATGGCTGAAAAATAAAAGAATCTAGGTTTTGGCCTAGTCAAAGTCCAGACCCAAGTGAAATGCTGTGGCGAGACCTTAACAGAGCAGTGCATAAGCAAATGCCCAAAATCCTCAAATGAACTTAAGCAATGTTGTAAAGAGGAATGTGAGAGACTGATAGTCATACAGGAGAAGATTATTTTAAGGTAGTGCTGTTAAAGGTGGATCTATAGTACAAGCTATTGAACCATAGGGGTACTTAGTATTGCCTACATTTTTTATTTTTTTTGGCTTAATTTTTGTTAAATAAATAATGGCACCATGAAAAACATTATGCTGGTTGTCTGAGCTTGTATGTGCCTAATACAATAAGTCTAGATTTTTATGTTGTTGTTACACAAAAAAACAAGAGAAAATTAAAAAAAGAGGGCAGTAACTTTTACATGTGACTGTAGACTGCTACACAAAATGAAAAACATTAACAAATACACCCCACAAATCCTTATGCCTGATAATTTCTGTGTCTTTTTTTTTTTGTTATGCAAATCAATGAAACCACTAAAAGAGAAGCTAATTGTGTGTTCCTGTCTACAATAACATTTGCAGTTGATGCTAATCAACTATATTAACATAAAGAACACCTGTTATGGTTTTAAGTTACTTTCATTGGTCTCCTTTGGCTTCTTTATTTATACTGTAAATGCGATTCGATTTCAGCTTATCATTGAGTTTGATGGTCAAACGAGTCTTCTAAGAAAAATCCTTGATTTGGATCACATAAATGTGCTAGAATCAAAAACAGCTTTGGAAAGAGATAATTGTAACTTTATTTGCAGATGTACTATAAAAAAAAGTGATGGTGTATGAAGCACATGAAAGTAGCATAGTCTGATATTGCATGTGTTGTTTTTTTGCTCTCTGTCTCTGAGGCCTCTTCTCTGTTGTGCTACTTGGCCTCAGTTTTGTTTCCTCAGCATTTTGACAGTGTATCAACCAGCTATGCATTTGTTTTGTGTCCAGGGAACAGCTGTTTGGGATCAAGCTAAATTTGGTCTGAGCTGAACTCCATTTGCGCCGATTCATTACAGATGTTTTTGTCCACAGCATTAATGGTGAGCGACGGAGGCCTGCTCGATTTCAAGCAATCTCTACTGTTTTATTTACCAGAGTACTTCATGAAATAGCCTGGAAAGTAATAAGTCACTTATGTAAGTTTTATAACGAGCTGAAAAATGCAGTCGATAAAAAAAAGACTCCCTTGGCAATAAGAATTTATGTTTCAGAGCTAAATTTTATGCTTTTTGTTTATCATAAGTTTACATGCATATGTTTCTTTTTGCCCGCCATCTGACTGTGTTACTCTGACTGAACTGTTAAAACATTTTGCTCTCTATTATTTATATACATAAATGCAGATGTCAAAAGGCAACTTGTCATGCCTTTTTAGATTTCAGACCTCAGTATGATAAACAATAAAAAATGATAAATTGTCACATCTGAGAAAAATCAAATATTCCAAGGTTTCAAGTCCTTAAGCCTTTCCCTTCTGTTGAAGTCTAGGCGAAAACATCCAGATGAGAAGCCTTGCCCCATCATCCAGTTTAAAGGTCAAGGGCAGAGGGTCATTGCTTAGTGGCGTAATTATATTGGTATGTTGTTTCTTTATAATGGATTCATATGGTGATTGCTGTGAACCCTTTTATCATAGACAGGGAATGATATCAGGGACACGCAGACTTTTCAAGAATTTCAGCATGGATTAAGCATAAACTCGACCAACAGTGATAGAATTTAATAAAACCTTGTGGCGCCACTGTTAAACCAGCAAGCTGACAGATGGTTTGTGTGATTTATGAATGTAAATTATACCGAGAGAGATAACTGATTAAAAAGGCAGCCTTAGGCCATTGCTAAAGACATTGGGACTTTTTGGGGAAAATTACTTTTACAAATTTTGAAGAGGAAATGATAAGCACTTCCTCTGATATGTAAGCACTGGATGTTATGTACTGTATATGTTCATAGTAATGTGCTTAAAAACTGGTGCAATTCATGATTGTACAAATGTAAAAAGTTACAGGACATTAAACACGACTGTTTTGGCAAAAGCATAATGCGTAAAGAATCATGTACCAGCTATGCCATAATTTTAAAATAGTAAATTGTAACAAATATTTAAATCAGCATTAACTGATGGTTTTGGTTTTTGCTCAAATTTTTCACTAAACGAGTGTAATGCATCATATATGCCTCTGTTTTCTCTTAGTCTCTCTGCTCTAGTTGTGGGTTGTAAATGTTTAAGGAAGAAGGATTGAGGGAGCTCTTAATGACTCAGACACAAAAGGGCCTCTGTGTGTGTTGAGGAGGTCACATCTGCCCAATCTCTCCCTCCCCACCCCACAAAACACACACAGCAATTTTTGAACAGGGTCTTCACCTCACAGCCCTGCATCTGTGCTACTCTCAGGGTGTGATAGGGAATGACATTTCACGGCATGTCCATTATCATGCCTGTCACTCTGTTCGCTATTGCTCAGTCCCATTCCAAAATCTGACATCATAAAACTCCATATCCATACTGAAAGTAGCTTTAAGTAGTAGTAACTATTAGTAATCCGAATAGAAGTTCTGCCTGCAAAAAAAAAAAAAAAAAGGCTAGTTTCAGCTGCCCATGATGTGCACTTGGACAGAGGCATTATCTGAAGTTGCTTGAAGGTGAAACAGCAGGTTTAAAGTCACAAACTCTGATCTTAAGGCAACAGACAAATGCAACACTAGTGCTCCTTCCACCTGTTGTCCTTGAAGAAAAGCTGGACAATGTTTTAGTAATTAACCCCTCTATTGACTGGGTAAACAGTGATTAAATACACTTGCCTCTAATGATCCTAGGAAGAGGAAGGCCTACTGTAAAAATCATTAGCAATGTACAGTGGAGTGTTACATTACTGTCGGCATGACAACTCAATACTGTACCTTCTATGGACATCGGTGTGGACTTCCTGACTGTGAAAGTGAGCTCAAGGTCATCCACTCAGTATAGACGTAAAATATTTGATTTGAAACATACCCTGGAGTCTTAATATTGAAGAAAAAAAAAGAAAAAAAGATGGTTTTATAGATTATCAGTGAATAGCTGTCTTAACATTTTAAGTAACTCAGAAGCATATTATACCATAATAAGCAAAAGTCTAAGGCCTATGTAAAGACAATATTTAAAATAATTTCTAAAAGTAGCATATAGTGCAGTAAACAATAAAAAAAAGATCAAATCAGTTTATGATGTTATGAAGAAAGGTAAGTCATGATGCAGGTGCAGAGTTATTATTAATTGTGAGGAATAAACATAAATTTGAGCCTGGGGAATTGCAGTGACAAAACCCCTTCTCTATAGCACCGCTACAGACATGTCTATACGTGGCCCAGGGCAACCAATTCACTGTCCCAAGCTGGCTGTCCAAACACTGAGGTTACAGGGTTACAGGGCAAAGGGGCTGAGTGGGACTTGGCACAGGGGCTATGACATAACTTGGCTGGTGTGCTGGAGCAGGGCTTGGCCTGGGACCTGTGACGAGGCTTAGCTTGGCGCCCAGCCAAGGATCTGGGATGAGGATTCGCATGGTGAGTGAACTTGAGCTAGGTACGGGTGATTTGACTGAACTGGACATGGGAGTTGGGACTCAACTTGTTACATGAGCTAGAGGTGAACATGGCTTGAGCACAGGGACAGAAGTTGCCATGAGCTCTGTAAAAGGGATGTAATGATGATTGGACCAGAACTGGGCAGAGAACCTAGATTGGCGTCTGATATAATTACTGCACTGAACTTTAATATGGTAGCTGTACTGGGATTTAGCATAAGCATGGAGCAAAAACTTGGTCGACTGGAATTAGACACACTGGAACTTTGCAGAGGCAATAGGTTGGTGCTTGGAATGCTGAAACTTATCAAGTGCTCAAGACATTTTGAAGAGACTTTGGTACCAGGATGCCATCCTCAAAGTCAGGTGGTGGCACTATAATGTCTTTGAAGCTAGACAATGCATGATGGAACAGGAAATAATTCCAACCTGGCATGAGAGGTCATCTTGTGTTTCCCACCAAAGTGTTGAAGATCACCTAGTGCAGGTCCTATGTCAGGTCATCCTTTTTCACCCATCACACCTTTATTACTTTATAAACCAAACTAGTCACTAAAGTGCCAAGTGAGAAGTCATCCTAAAGGCTTGGTTGGTGGCCTTGGGAACTTTACCTGCTGTACCCCATGTGAGTGCACTGGGTTTTTCACATGCATGGGTGAGCCCTGAGTGCCATGATCCTGTCACCAGCTTACTGGTATACAAGAAATACCTATACAGTACTATATAAACAAAATAGAGGCAACAGGAACAGTAAAGCTAGAAATGTAGGAGAATACGAGTTAAAATAGCAGTCCCAGAGTAACATGGTATGTGTGCATGGTACATAGCGCCTAGGTTACTTCCATGACAAACTGCATCTGTTTAGATATTTATACCATATACAGACCTTTTAGGCAGTTGACTAGTATGTTGCATTAAATATCTTGTAGAAGATTATATGTGTTTCGTCGCAGATTTTAAATTTAAGAAAATGTCTATAGAATATTTATTGTGCCTCCGACTTTTGCACACTACTGCATATCAGTTGTATATATACACATCTAGCAATTATATACCTCATATCCATTATAATTTACTCAAGCTTGGCCAAATTAAGTGAATTAAAACAACAGTTTCCTTTTAGCTGTTTCAGCACTTAGTTTTAAAGCTGTTTTATAACTCCTGCGTTGTCTTGTTCTTCAGCAGAACTTAATTATAAAGGCGGCATTTGGGAAATTTACCATTTGACCTTGTTTACAACTAAAGATAATGCTGCCCAAATTGGTGACCGTTGCCCTGAATGCCAAAAACTGGCTCACTGGAAAGAGAACAGCCTTTCACAAGGTGACAAAGAAAGGGTCGAAGCAGGTCACAGAGTATGATACTCCCTATTCAAAGCTTAATTACAGCTAGAGACACGGAGAGGCCCCTGTGCGCTTCATGGATAGGTCTTAATGTGCAAGAGGGGTAATTTATGACAGGCAAAATGAGCTTGCAGAGAAAGGCACTAAAATCAGACTATAAAAAGGGACTGTTTTTGCTTGGTGGCTCACACTGAGTCAGAATATATGCTTAATGCTTAGCAGGAATTGTATTGTGATGTTATGCTTTATCTGGGACTAAGACACACATTTGAGATAAATAAATACAGCTACACTCCCCAGATTAGCTCAGCTCTTATCAGAAAGGGCTGTGTATAGCACCCCCAGTCAGTCAATGAAGCCATGGACAGCTGCAAACATTTCATCTTCCCTAAGGCCTTTTTTTCTGAGCCAGGCAGTGTACATGCTGTTTATGGTCTGCAACAATGATTTCTTTTCTTTTGGGTATACTGCAAGTACAGTACAGTGATAACAGCTTTTTGAATTCATTGCATGTGTTTACACACAAAAACACAGGGACCGTATGGTCATGCGTTTATGTAGACATGTTCTAACATGAAAGCAGATAGTAGGATGACAGCATGTTCACGCTTTTCAGCTAACAGATGACGTTTTAAGGTTAAAGGTCTAGTCTATGCATTTCTTCTTATCACTTTTGCATTTTTGTCAATAATAAAGTAGCGATTTGGTCACTGAAACCTCAAATTAGCTGTCTAAAGTGAAAAATCTAATTGTTTCTCACAAAAAAACGATTAAATTCTGTAATTATGATTTCCATATTTCCAAGCCTGTCAAAGCATGCTTTATGTTGCACCTCATGTTACTAAGGGTAAGGGAATATTGCTTTGGACCTAGTCAAAAACGGAGCTTAGCACAGTTCTTTCTCGCACAGAAACGGACACAGATAACCCCACCAAGGTTATGAATGCTTAACTTCTACAGCATTTTGAAGATGCAAAAGCTGAAACAAAAGTTCCGTTCAACACAGCCAAAACAAATCCTTACCCCTATTCATGGTATAAGTAACTGGGTTGTACCACTTTTTTTGTCAAAACTAAAGCTATTACAGTATGTATGCTCCAGAGTGCATTAAAGCTTTGACCTAATAAAAGAATATGCCTACAGGCTGCAATGGCATACTGTATGTAAATGCACTAAAGTTTAGATCAGAGGCTCCAGTTGAAAGAACAGTGTCTGAAAAGTGATAGACAATGACACGCTGGTTTCCTATGTGGCTTGTATGTACAGGAAGTAATGGCCTCTTTATGACTCCAGAATGCATAGAAGTAAATGTAACCATGGTTTATGGGCTAAGTGACTGCCAGTCCATTTATTTTTTTTGCTTGATGATAATAAACAAGGGATAAGTGTGACATAGCAATGATATTTTAACAGGCTTCCTTCAGATGTCACAGTCATACAATTAATATTTTGTTCCTGTTATTACGCAAGGAATTGAACACACAGCTATATGCATTTGTTCCAAAGGAAACCACACTGGCAATTGTAGAAACATGGTTACATAAGCACGCTTCTATTCTTTGTTTTGGTGAATGTTGTCTGGTTTCTTTCATCCCGTTTCAGATGCTATTCACATTCAACTGCAGCATGAAAATGAACAAAATGGCAGAAATTATGTAAAGGTCACGAGTCAGAAAGCCAGGGCATATGCCCAATATATTCACATTTTATTGTGGGAACGTTTGGGAGACAAACTGAAAACACTAATGTTGCCAAAACACAAAATTTACCCTGAGGGAGTGAGTGTGTGTTTTGAGCGTTAGGATTTGTTTTGTAGCTTATCCTCCCAGCTACATGCCAGCACTCTCAAAGAAGCTGGGCAGAAAACCATGAGTGACTCGTTTACTTCCAGGTCCTATAAACTTTGGTTTAAAAAGATGATTTATGTCCCGCCTTCATCCTCCTTCTAACCAATAATAGACAAGATTGAATTATTCTAATCAATCATAATGCGGAAAGTGTGATTTATTTCTTTTTCTTACAGAAGCTTACTGTACTAACAGAAGCTGGTTAACAGTTTTGCAATAGTTTTTATTATTATTATTATTATTATTATTATTATTATGAAAAAAATACGGCGACTGATGGGTAATGTAGTTTTTTACTTCTCCAGCATTCCTATGACTATATGACTTCCAAGCATCAAGATTTTAAAAAAATAATAATAATAAAATGTACAGTGTTCTATATTCATGCTTATATTACAGATATGTTAAGTTCAGTTTGATGTCAATGTAACAATATTTAAGGTCAAGGTTAGCTGAATTAAACAGAATTTAAATTCACAAAGGTATGATAACTTTTTGAATATGAAAGAATTCTAAAGCACTGGTGGTACCAACCTAACCAGGGCAGACAGTCTAAATCTACAGCTCATATGTGTACTGAAAGTGTATTTAAGCCTTTCAAGTAGGCGAGTAGCTTTGAACATGTATTACCATATTGAAAACATTAACAAATGGTTACAGAGTGTGGTTTTAAAACTTGTACATAAAGTATGAGCTATCACAGACATATGCAAACATTCCACATCTCCCGGAAGTTCTGGGATTGTCCCACATATTGATAGTATTTGACTCCCAGAAATCATATATATTATCATATATAATATTGATAGAGAGATGGAGGGGGTTTGAGGTGTGAGAAAGAGATATGCACCCATTCACATACTGATTCTGACCGGTGTCCAGGGAGCACTCCCTGAAAAAATGTTTGTGCATATTGGGATGTCTACTGAACTGTAATTTGACTACTAAACACTTATTCTACTCTTAATCCTTTAAACAGTTCCAGCTCAGAGTGAAACGTCTCATATTGAATTTAAAGAACAAATTTATGTCTCAGACTAAATATGGAAAAGAATATTCAGGAACATGTTTTAAAATCCTGCGTGAAGTGGTTTAGATAAGACACATGGAGAGTGTGATGCTTGATCTCAGTTCAGCTCTTCAGCCTGTCTCTACAATGAACACACTGGTTGAACGAGAGGCAAAATAATAACAGTCCTCAACACAGGGATTTGTTAAACATCCAACATAACTCATTATTTTTGTTTTGTTTTTTTGTACAACAGAGGACAGTATGGCTACACTGTGGCATAGATTAAGCAGGGGGAAAAAAATCAATCAATCACTCTTGTTTTTAAGTAACGCACCTTTCCTCTATTCCAAAGCAGGATAATTGCATTTCATGTGGGCTTTTTGTGTGGCTTGAATGTGTTGTCGTGGTGGGGGCTGGCTTGAAGTGCAGCCCTGCCTGTGCCGTTTGTAATTTAAGGCCTGCGCTTATCTGTGCCATCACCCTGGATTGTAATTCAAGGAGCAGCAGTGTTGGAGGGCCCTCTTTTTTATGTATGCCCCATTATTAGGACAGAGGGGAGATAGCTTTTAGTGGCAAATAGGGCCTGGCTGGATGGGGCTCGTCCAAGTGTTTTACAAATGAATGTGGAGAAAGGGAGTGAGGGAGGGAATGAAGGAGGCAGGCGGCCGGCTGGCCAGGAGAGGCTGCGATTCACACATTAGGGGACCCCCACCCCCCAACTTCACCCAACTCCAGCCTATGATGGACATAGAGTGAGAGCCCTGGCTGTTTCTCCCTGCTGGTAATTACTGCTATTAAAGCTAATCTTGCTACTATTCAGGCCTGCTTTTGTTTTGGGATTTAGCTTCTCAATGCTTGGAGAGTTTCTCCTTTCAGTCCGGTGCACAAAAGAGACATTTCTTCCAGTTGGTAATTATCTGGTATATCCTCTCCACCAGGAGCAGCCAGTAAAAAAAAAAAAATAAAAAAAATCTTTGTCAACTGGAGCTAGCGTGGGCTATGCTCTCTCTTTTCCTAGCACATACTAAATGTTATCAGATTATATTATTTTATGTTAATTAATATTATATGCTTATTTGCATGGCGGGATTACAGAGTTGTAATTTACATCCAGTAATTGGTTGTCCATTTTTATGGTACGTGATTTGCTATCAATTATACTAATGTTTGAGTAAATGTAGCGAAAACATTTGTATTCTCTTCCATTTCCCTTGAAAAATCTATGATCCAGGGATTTTTTACAATATAATATAAAAAAAAAACGAATTTATTTGCACAACATAGACAATTGCATTCCCTGATAAAACTTAACAAGAGATTGCGCCACATTGTCCTAATGACTATAGTGTCATCATTAATTAGGTATCTCTTGTCTTTTGTTTTTACGCCCAGGGACAAATAGTTGTCTTTGGCAATATATCACATGTACATGTTCCAATTAATACTGTAGTCAAATTAGGTCTGCTATATCGTTTCAATCAACATACTACTGTATGCTAATATTGTTTTGTTGATTCATAATTACAAGAAGTCTATGGCTGAAGAGCTGTGTAAATTGTCCTGTTAGTGTAGATGACAAAATGCAAGTTGAGGATTAATACTCAGTGAATCGACATAATCAGAGTGAAACTTGATAGTGTAATATGCTTTAGTTTGTGTAACAGATCCCAGTTTGCCAGTTCCCCCAGAGTCCCTCTTCTGTCACTGGTTCACTGAACGGCCCTAGCAGAGTCCATCCTTCATCCATATGGCTCCTCACTTCCTAGTCTCATGCCTGCTGTGCTGAGACATCTTCTGATTGGCCAGTCACACGGCCTCATATAAGATTGACACGTGCCTTTTTCGAAACAGCAGGTTTTGTAGCACTTATTCTCCCATGCCTGCTACCCTGGGTCATCTCCTGATTGTCCAGTGATGCTGCCTTAAATAGGATTGACAAGTGCATTTTCCAAACAGCTGGTTTTGTAGCACCTACTCTCTATTCTTGATGGATAGCCCAGCCCCACAGCTCATGGTTCTCATTTGAAGATTCTTATCCAGACCTCATTAGTGCCTGACATATGAGTAGGAATGCATTCATACTGAATGAAAGTCTCCAGCAAGCTGTACCAAGTGGCTATAGGAACATAGTGGAGCAGGTGCTTCCAATAAATAGCTTAAGTCTCATTTTGACACAGGTTTCATTTTTCATGGTAGGCAGAGTTCTGAAACTGCCCAGAATGGAATGCCTAGATTAATCGCGCTCAAGCGCTGGACCGAAGGAATGCCACCTGTGTTTGAGAGCTGATGATCATGGGTTGAGTGGCTGGAAACCTTTGAAGTGTGTACGATGGCATATTCCAGGTCCAGACGGTGAGCGAGGCAGCAGGTACGTGAGTCAGCAAGGTGCCATGTAGAAGCGGGTAAATCAAAACGCAGCAGGTGCGGTAGATAAGGCAGCAGAGGGTTTGGCAGCAAGGACTTGGGACAGCTGAGTGAGCAAGGTGCTGTGGAGAGGGTTCACAGATTTGACAGCTGTGTGTTGGACCAAGTGATCAGAAAGGACAGGTTCACAAGAGACATACACTGTCTTTGAAGCTTCTTGGAAATTCTGTATTGCTCAATATTAGTAACCTTATAATTATTATAAATAAGCCTATGAAACTTTAATCACATTATCACATCCACTGCCGAGCTAGGTTTCACTGCAATGCCACATTCCACTCCAGTCTGGATATTATAACACTTTCACCCACTTACTGAGCACCTGTTTACTGTTTCTATCATATTACATTGATGTATTTATACTGTTCTCTCATGCTATTAGCAAAGATTTCCCATTATTTGCTGCAAGTGTGTATAAACGAACTTAATGAGTTTTTCTGCTTTACCTCCAGTTCTGACTTTGTTTGCCTGATTGATTGACCTAAGCCTGCTTACTGATTGGCTGCCAATTTTACTGCAAGAACTTGCACTTAATCCAACTATTCCAGCTTCATTACGGCCATTCTTCATTTATTTTTTTTGTCAAAGTTTTACAGTTACATCTAATCAAATTGAGCTCTGTTATAGAATAAGTAGTTCACAACTGCTGATTATCACAAATTTAATCATTTATTCAACTCCCTTGGATAAACATAGCCATTCCCCCCTAATGGATGAGCTGTATTTGATAAGCTGTATTTGATCCCAGACTTTCACACTGTGCAGTCAGAGCTACCGTAGCGTGCTGCGGTGATGGCCAGAGTGAGCTCTTTTTTGGCCATCTGGCACAAAGAGACAGAGCAAGGAGTTTTAGAGCTCGTTAGCGCCTGAATCCCACAGTGCTCCCACTGCCTGGCTCAAAGGGAGAGAGAGCTGTGAGGGATACCTCTGCCCACTCGTACTCACAAACAAAACTGTTAGCATATGGACTGGCAGCATATGCAAACAGTGTGCTATAGCATATTGGTGGAGACACAGTTAGGGAGAGACCACATGTTATGTGTGCAACATAATATGGAAACTAACCTGTTAGCTTTCGATAATAAATGCAATCAGGTAAAGGCTTAATTCTGAAAAGAGGAGCTGTGGCATAGCAGTGTGCATGATCCCCCGAAGCTGTCATTTTACAGCTGTGGCCTTAACAACATGCAGGCCATGTTTCACCAAATCGACTCTGAAGTGTTGAGTTACATAAGAAAAGCTTATTGAAGCTGACATCAAGCCTAGGTTTGGGTTTGTCTTCGTGCGCCTGAGCTGCATTAATCATAATCCACATGTTGAAGTCATGAGGGCTTGTTGTAGTTCTTGTCCATTTGCATTGACAAGCTGTCCTCCAAGCATTTTCGAAAGATCTGATTTTATTACAGCTCCATAAGGGGAAGGCCATACATGACATGAGGAAACTTCGAAGCATGGTTTCTGGTTGAAATATGCTGATGCTTTAAAAACCTGCATATCTGTCAAAGACTATAACATTTTGCAAAGTGAATATGCATACGGAGGAGATCATATGAGGTCATATATTCAGTGTGATCAAAGAAACATCATGCTTAATATACTTCTTTTAAGAGTGGCCAGAGACGTAACTCAAAATTACTGATTGCGCAAAAATCTAAATCTCTCTGCTTCACTCGTCTTTTATATTTTGTTTTTATTTAACCCATATCCAGGTAACAAACAGACTAAAAAAAGTAAATTAACTCAGGAAATTTGTCATCAGAAAATAGGCAAATTAATAAAGCAATCAGTGAGAGCAACTAAAGTTTTCATTCTAAATACCTACAGAAATACATACATACAGTAAATAATTTCCGGATATCAAGCAGCAGGTTAGATTGGAGTGGTATAGAGGGCCTCAGTCTTCAGACAGCAGCCTGTCGGTGCTGATAAAAGCCACTTGTCTGTCATCGCTGATTCTTACCTCCAGTCAGCCAGGCTGTCAGGATGTCAAAGGCAATCTGGTAAAGTGCCAGAGGCAGGAGAGCCAATGAGGAGGAGGGACAATGGAGGGGTACAAGTTCAGATCCACTCTGTAGATGATGGAGAGAATGCTCCATAAAAGGCCTCAAAGGGGCCATGACAGCATTTTGTGCTGTTATTTATTGCGAAAGGATGCTTTATGACTTGGGTGTGTCTGTTTGAGGGTAGAATCAGATGGCACACTATTGTTTATGTGCCATATGCAAGAATTGGTTGGTGATGCACTGGCCCGTCTGTGTATCTCTTCTGCATCCAAAATGTCATTTGATTTTGGAGTTCTGGTACTTAAAATTCACTTGTCATCTAGCTGCATATTTAGAGGACAAAGCAAGGTCGTTCGGTTTTACAATCGCCCACTGCTGGGCATGATAAATGCATTAATTTTGTATTGATTCATTCATAAAGTGGCACATTTATGCCAAAGCCCATGTCTCCATTTCCTGTAGAGGAATCATATCACTGGAACAAATAACCATTTGGTAGCACATATTTAGCAATTATTGTTGAGTTCCAAAGCCAAGTTTCGGATATGCACAGTGCCAGATGGCCACTGATGGCATCATTTTTTCAGCCAAGTGTATCATATAAAATATTTTCATTTCATTCAATTTTAATGACAAGCTAACATGCATAGAAAGGAAAACTTATAGCATTTTTTTTTTTTTTTTTTAATGACTGAGGAAATCTGAATGTCTGAAACATGCACATGCATGCACATGGCCTTTGATAAACAGCTTGGCATAAGAAAACCTAACAAGAAACACAAATCAGTATATTTTTTTTACTATATATTTTGTAATTACAAACATTTTCAAACGAACATTGCATGTTTTGATTAAGCTTTTTTAAAATGATACAGCATTTAACAGCAAGCAATTCTGCTTTGGTTTTGTATAATATTGTACTGTAAATGTATAAGGCATGTAGACAGTGGTGTAATGTTTAGTAAAGTGGCAAGGGTCAAGGGTTTGATTCTAACCTTGGGTATGTGTGCGTGGAGTTTCCATGTTCTCCCCATGCTTAGTGGGTTTCCTCTCACAGTCCAAATGTACGGTATATGCATCAGGCTAATTGGTGTTTCCAAATGTGTGTGTGCTTGTATGCTCTGAGATGGATTGGTATCTCATCCAGGGTGTCAATCCAACCCCACCTGATGCCCTGAGGCCCCTGGGATAGGCTCTAGCCCCTCTGAAACTCAGTACAGAATGAGTGAGTGAGTGAGTGAGTGAGTGAGTGAAAGTATATGTATAATTTATTTTTAAAGGTAGCCTTTGGTTACAGCAATCATTCATTCATTTCCAGTTACTTCCTCATTCATCTCAGGGTTGCCATTACTCCTTCCAGAGAGCCTGAGAAATACACCCTGCATTTTGATGTTAGTAAATCACATGTAATTCATTCATGTATAAGCATAGCAAAATTATTTAGAGAGATGTCCCCCCTACCCTCCCATTTTACATTTAAAAATGTAAGCTTACCAGCATTTATCTTAATATAGTAGTGTATATTTCAGAGAAAGGAGCCCCATGGCTAGGCCACCAACAGTGGACTAAATGTCATTAGTCTTAGTTCTCATTAATGAATTCTGCAGTGATGTCTGCAGATTATTCAAAGTCAGTTTGGAACAGAGCAGGATGAAATATGATTCTGCTTAGCTCAAGCTGTAAGGGGGCGTTCGAATGACAGCTCTGTACTGCATCGGTCATCCTGTGCAGCTTCGTTAATCTCACAGACACACAAATTGAAGACTTTTGGATGTAATTTCTAATAGTCTGGGCCTGTGCACGGAGAACGTTAGACTTAAGACTTTACATTACCTGGGGTTAAATACAGCACCTCCCGGATCTAAAGATCTTAATACACCACATCTTTCCATGCCATCTGTTTTCATCCTTCTTTGCTGCCCAGTTTATTCCAATATAACCTTCAAATAGGGATTATGGCATGATGAGGACACACTTGACCTTACCTCCAAAGAAGCATAAATAACCAGCATACTTCTATTTCACCAGGAAATGGATGGAACTTGTTTGTTTGGGTTGCAGTCACACAATAGCCGGTCCTCACTGCCCTTCACATGGACTTTGTATCAGATATCATGCTGTAGACCAGAGCGGTTTTAAAAGTTCAGAGTTCAGCATGCAGGTTGAACTGGTTTGGATCTGGCACTGCAGTAATTCCTATTTAACTGTTTGTATAGGAAATCATTGTTAGCATCAGGGTCAGCAGGGATCCGTTATTCTCAAGGCTATCTTATTTGTGTTCAGTGCAATTTTTATCTGGTTAGCAACACAATCTGATGACACACTACATTCTGCATGAATGTCTTTGAAGTTAGAAATGTAACTGAAAATGTATATAAATGCATTATTTGGAATTAACTAAGTGTGTGTTACAAATGTAGACACAAATAGAAAGTGAACTATTTTTTTTCCCCCACAAGGCATCTGGTTTGTCTAGAGGTGTGTATCGGCACTAGAATCACACAAGGCACTACAAAAAGGTGGAAAAACATAAGGTTTTTACTATCATGTGAGCATGAGCGAGCTGTCATATGTGAAGCGTGTGACACAAAGAGCAACAAAAACACACTCAGGATCATAAATGAGCAATGTTTGTTTATATACTCGATGTAATATGTTAAGAAATATTGTAATCAGTTTTTTTACAAATACAAGCTACCCATGCAGAATTGAAAAGAAAAGAAAACATGTCTTGCATATCATCAATAACTGAGACCAGTTGTCAAAACACAGCCAAAATCCACCTCAAACTCCATCACCCACTACACTGGCCAGCATGGACTACAATTCCCAGCACTGTCTTACTCACGTTCACACTCAAGTGTTCTAATCATGCACACCAGTTTCTAATCAGTCACACTCAAAGTATTAGATTAGTTGTTCTTGCCTGAGGCGGCATGGTGGTGTCGTGGTTAGCACTGTCGCCTTGCACCTCCAGGGTCCGGGTTCGTTTCCCAGCCAGGCTCGATTCCCGTCTTTGTATGCATGGAGTTTGTATGTTCTCCCCATGGTTGGTGGGTTTATGCCAGATATTCTGGTTTCCTCACACATTCCAAAGACATGTAGGTTGCCTGTAGTGTGGTTATGTGTTATGTGCTCTGTGATGGATTGGCACCCTGTCCAGGGTGAACCTGACCAACCTTCTGCCTGTCCTTGTTGATGATTATGTTTTAATCATCTTGAATGAATATTATTTGCTTTTTTAAGTAAAGAAACACTAATCTGTCAAAGCTTCTCTTAATTTAGACAAAAACTATTAATTCAAACGATGTAGATGAGGTCGACTATGATTTAAATACAAATAAAGAGAAATACAATGCCTGGCCAAAAAATTCAAACATTCTAATATTTTGTTGGACCAGCATTTGCTTTGATTACTGCCAGAGCATTGTTTCAGTATGCTTATAACATATTTATTTAATCTCAAATCCGCATTAATTTCTCTCCAAGATGTTGTATTGATGATGGGAGAGTCAGACCGCTGTGTAAAGTCTTCTCCAGCACATCCTTAAGATTCTCAGTGGGGTTAAGGTCTGGACTCACTGGTGGCCAATCCCATGTGTAAAAATAATGCTGGTCTCATGCTCCCTGAACTGCTCTTCACTATTTGAGAGCGAAGAATCTTGAAATATGTCCATGCTATCAAAGAAGGGGGAAAAAATCCACTGATTGAAAAAACAGGTTATTCATTATATTTTGGGAGTCAACTGACCTCATTTCTTTTGGGCACATAACGTTACTGAACCTAGACATGACCAACAGTCATAACACTGCCCCCTCAGGCTTGTATGATAGGCGCTAGGTACGACGAAACAGGATAAATCTGGACTTTGGAGTGTCTGGAGTGAAATCTGGAGTGGTTTTCTTAAGACAACACAGCTGTTCAGTCCCAATCCTTTGAGTTCTTTTTGCTCTTATGTTTCCACTAAACATAGCTGAGTTCCACTGTGTTTTTTTTTTTTTTTTTTACAATTTCAAGTATTTAAGTGATCCCCTATCTTGTTCATCCAGGATATTTTTTTTTCGACCACATTTCTTCAGTGAAGATGATGGTTCACCACTATCCATCCAGGTTTTAATAATGCAGTTTGGAGTTATTATCTCTTCTCTTAAATTTTGTTGCAACCATGTGACTGCTCCCTGACCCGGCCATCAGTATGATTTCAATTTGTTGCTCTTTTGTCAAACACATCTTTTTAGGATATTTGAAACATAAAAAAAACTTAAACTATATATATATATATACATACATATACATATACATATACATATATATATATATATATATATATATATATATACA
>JAQMYJ010000005.1:18357001-18372060 GCA_030014305.1 Clarias laeviceps
GTGTGTGTGTATATATATATATATATATATATATATATATATATATATATATATATATATATATATAAATTGTGCAGCCTTTGGACAACACTCAGCACCCTTTATCTTGTTGACCCTTTTGTATTTTTAAATGACCATAGTGATTACCCTACATATTATGTGATGATGTTGTTGTTAATATTTTTTTAATATGCCTCTGATGTACACATAAAAGCATGCAATATTTTCAGGTCAGTCACTTCATTATATAAATTTGTTTTCCGGCGTACCTGAGAGAGACATTGTAATTACACATGGCATAATTAAACTCGCACATTAAAGGCATCAGCTTGGATCAAATTTCCCAAAGTGACAAACAACTAGCAGAGTGGTGCTGAAACTAATTATTAGCAGTTGTTGTTAAATGCCTATCACCACAGACAACAGTGATGATTTGTAAGCCTTAATGGAGTTTGAATCTTTCTAAGTATATGGAATGGCTATGTGATGGACAGAAACTTGATTCTCTTTAAACATCTCTTTTTACAACACCTCATGTGAAAAGAAATCTAGAGGTAAACTGAATGGAAATGTGCATATCTATTCTGCACAGATGTTTATTGGTATGTTTTGGCCCCCTTTAAACAGCCTTCTGAGCTCAAGTGAAATGCCTTGCGGGTCATTACTCTATTAAGCAGAGCTGTGGCCATATTGAACAAATTTACTGTGAAAACAAGCTCTCTTTTAAACAATTTCCTCCATCCAGGCTCTGAATGATCAAACATGGTAATGCAGATCTCTTTTTTCCTCATTAAAAAGACGGCTGCTCTACAAAACGTCTCGTGTGTTTCCATTTGTGGAGGAAGAAACTGTAGAAGAAAGATCTGTCTTGTTAAAATGAGCATTATTATCTGTTCAACAGTCATTTTTATTGAGATTATAATTAGTTTATTAAGAGTAAGTGTATGGGGAATCACATTTTTCTTGTGGCCCTGTTTCATTTTAACCATTTTTGACAATAGCTTAGTTTAAAGTGTGACAAAAAAAGTTTTTGAAATTATTATTTGTCTTTATGCAAGTGTCCCCAAGTCTTGGTCTTTATTTATTCTTCTATTGTGTGGGTGTGTGTATGACTTTCTCACTGTAGAACAATGAACTCCAATAATTTTTTTAAACCCTTTCCAGATTGATGTGCAGCAACAATTGCTTCTCTAAGACCATTGCTTATATCTTTCCCACTTGGCATTGTGTCACCCACATGATTTTTTTTTTTCCTTTTGGCTTCATACATAGAGTAGACTTAGACTTGCACCGCCAGTGTACGATGCCCACCTCAGGGTCTATGTGCATGGACTTTTGTATGTCCCCGGGCTTGGTGAGTGTCCTCCAGGTACTCAGTTTTTCTCCCACAGTCCAAAGACATGCAGATTAGGCTAATTGCCATTTCCAGATTGCCCATAGTGTGCGCATGAGCATGTGAGTGTGTGTATGTGTGTGCTCTGTGATCGATTGGCACCCCATCCAGGGTGTACCCCAAGTCTCCTGGGATAGGCTCCAGGCCATCCACGCCACCGTATACAGGATAAAGCTTCATACATAAATAATAACACAGTGAAAATGGTTATAGGCTGTTCGTCAGAGGTTGTATTGGCCTAATACTAAGGCCCACTGAGATCAAATTATTTTTATTACTTTTAAAGATAGACAGACTTAAACAAGGGGGTACTAATTTTTGAACATGACTACACACACACAGACAGATCTGCCATAACATTAACACCACATAACATTAATGCATTAACATTGATTATCAATTATACACCAGCAAACTGGTGACAGGATCATGGACATCCAAGGTGCATTCAAGCCCGCAGGGACCAAAAGTCCAGGCTGTCCAGTCTGATCAAACAGAAAAGCCAATGCAGCACAAATCATGAAACAAAGTCAATGCTGGTCACGACAGAAAGGCACAGAACACCCAATGTACTGCATTCCACCACACACAGAATCCAGCAGGCAAAGAGACTGGCGACTCGTCCTCCAAACTCCCCAGATGTCAATCTCATTGAGCATCCATGGGATGTGCTAGACAAATAAGTGTGATCCATGCAATTTAATAGCTAATCAGTGTATATTGTTCATTGAAATAAAGACATATGTTTGGTTTTTTTTTTTATGAATCATGACACATTTTCTTAAATTCAAATGTTGAATTCCTTAATATGTAGTAAATGATTTTAAAAATTATATTTTTAAGAGTTACACAAGTTAAAAGGGGAGCCCAATCATGGACTCTTTTGTATTTATTTTTTTTGTAATCTAACCATTCATGAATCATTAAAGCTGTTAACTGCTGGGTTTAAAACATGTCAGTAGTGCTCCCTGCTTTAGCGCAATGGAGCGTGAAGTGCAGAGCTCATAAACTAGTAAAGCTTTAGAATACAGGGCTTGCCTGAAATTGTGAGTAAGCACAGCCACGGCTGCTACATAAAAATTCAAGTGTCTTGTTTTGACTTGGCAGGCATACGCTGCTTCCTTTCTCCCCACCACAGACCGTTTGATTCTTGATGAAGTTGATTAACCATGAATTGAAAAATTTATGTTCATCCGCTGTGCAAAGCAACTGACAAACTGATCCAAAAGGTTTTAGCTTTTCTCCCGCAAATACCTTGTAGACAGACAAAAATCAGCAGAACGCTCACTCATTCTCAGTGCTTTAGTGTGTGTTAGAGGAAGTTAAGCCGTAGCCGTGCAATCCATCAACATTTGTCCCACTCTCTCTAGACTAAACACATTCTCATTACCCAGGTCCTTGGGCCCCGAGGGCAAACTGAATGCATGTTTATTGGCCAAAAAGACCGAGTACACACAAGCACTCAGAAGGTAGTTGTACAATAAATTAAAGATTCCTAAATGCCACAGCAAAATGAGGGATGTAGCAAAATGATAATGTGTGAATGCCATTGTGAGAGTGTTTATACTCGGAGGAGTAACGTGACAATAGCCCGTGTTTCACCTTTGTGGGTGAACGAGTGACCGGCACCCCGAACAGAAGTCTCAGCATGTGTTTTCTCAATGAATTCCAGAAGCTAGACGCCAGTTTCACAGCTGTTGCTGCTTCAGTTCCTGTGATTCTTTTTGCTTTCAATTTTTCCACCACTTTGTTGTGGTGGCTTTAGCTTTGGCTCTCACTAAATTGGTCATTTAGGGATTCTGCCACGAAAGAGGCTTGGTAAATTGTGCTGTGCTCTGGGAGTTGGAGGAGAGCTGGGAACTAAGGATCTGGCCAGCTTTGGTCTGGTTTGAGAGCTGCTTAATGGTATTTTAGATGGGTTCACTTGGTTTATGCATGGCAAAATACCTGTGTTGAGACTATGTTGCTTCATCTTTTTTAACCAATGCAAAAGAAGCTATCTTCTCATCCTTACATCCTTACTCTGGATCAAACTTCCTGGTGTCCTGGTGTCACACTTGGCATTAAGAACAGTTTCATCCTGGAGGAAACAATGCTGATGTAATGTGAGCAAAACATAGCAAAGATGTATTACTTACAGAAAAAATAATTACGGAGTCTTAATATGCTGTTTTTTTTTATTATCCATTTCTATTTTTAATATCAAATCAAAGACAGAATTACTCAGAATGATGTCATTACAGAACTCATTACTATCTTATACTGTCTTTTAATAGTTCTCTGTATTATTTGAAGTAGCTGTATTTTTAGTTTGACAGATGGTGTTTGGGAGAGAGATTATAGGCTCTATATGATATCTGCCCATATTAAAAAGCTGGCAGCATTCATTCCATGCATATTGCTTTATCTTAAGACTTATTAGAGAATATTAGCTACACTCTTCAGAAAACAGTGCACATCCCGATGACTCCAGGGATGAATATTTCACCTACTGCATAGTTATGGAGTATTTGAAAACAGACTTGCGAATTAGCATTAAAAACATCCTTTAATTCGAGAAAGGCCAAACATTTAAGGAGTGTGCAATGTGAGTGGGAACTTCATGTGCCTGTGTAAGTACCCCCAAAACAACTCCCTTTCCCCCTTTTGTTGACCCATCAGATAGCATGCAGAGTAGACCCACCTATCTTAAAGCTATGTGGAGGAGATGAATTGTGTTTGCAGGATCAGATAGCCCCCAGTTCGCCTTTGTATTGATCCTTGCTTCACTGCTCCTGTGAAGGAAAAGCAGTTGCTTTGGGGAGATTTAGATAAGCAAACAAGGATTTTATTCTGCATGTGAATTGCATTTTAATGATAGGCATAGCTCTGCCTGGTCTAATAAAAGGTGGTCTTTTGAGTATAAATGCAAATATTAAGGAAGGATTAATTAATTTAAATAGATGTTTAAAATGTGTCCTGTTTATTAATTGTGTTCAGAAAAGGTTGGCGGGTTGTTACATCATAGTGAGTGATTTTACCTTGTCATAAGCCAGGACAGGTGAGAGCCTTATCTGCAAACTTATGATTGGATGCAAAGACAAAAGATCACCAGCATCAGTGCCTTATCTGTTTACAGACTTACACATTCCTTGCATGTGTGTTCGTGTGTATGTGGGACTGTGTATCAGGCGTGGGGCTGAGGGCGTCTCAGATTTCTCTGCGCAGAGGGACCCTCCCTTTTCTGTATGACTCCCACCTCTGCAGCAGCTGACACTCACACCTCATTCACAGCCCTTAACGAGCCATGCTAATGAGCAGCACATCATTAAGCCGCTCTTATTTAGCCCTCTGTGTGTGTGTGTGCGCGCGCGCGTGCGCGCGTATGATGATGCAACCCAGACTAAATTGCAGCAAGACTGCACATACAACCAGAACCCCAATCTCCCCAACTCCCAGCCACCCAATACCCCACCAACGACACACGCACACAGTAACACTTGTCTGCTCTTTCTTTCTGCAGGGGACAGAGCTTCTTGCTCTAATAGGTGGGTTCTGGATAAATGGTTATTTTTATTGCCTTAAAGAAATGACTATGGTGATTGTAAAGTGCATGGACAGTTTAATGTTCAAAAGTAAACATGCATAGGTTTAAGAGATTATTAAATCTGTGCACCGCTATGACATAACTAGTAAATACTTACAAAGCTTATGGTATCAATTGGTTTGAAAGCATAATAAGAATCAGCATACCTCATCTCTATCCAATCCCAAGGTACGGGGGAAATGGGGTAACTAATAGCAGGAGTTAGGGGGAAGGTAAGGGTGGCAGAGGGGCTAGTGATTGCCCTCTAGGGGACAAAATCAAACCTCACACAATTTAAGCAAATGCATAATTTCCAGTAGCATCCCTGAATCCCATAGAGGCACAGTTTTAGAGCCAAGTGCTGGCTCTAGATACAGCAAACAGAACACAAGCAGTATCACCAGTGTTGTTTTTCTTTAACATAAAAAAAGAAAAAATACTTATAATCTCTGACTTCCAGGCAAGACATCTGAGCTATTAGTCACTTGGCATAGATGATTGATTAGATGATACCTTTGGAGACACAGACACTTATTAGACATCTTTTCCTGTTATAGTTTGTTTTAGTGTTCCTGGGCTTACAATTAACAATAAACTCTAAACCTCAGGGTTATTATAGAGTTAAAAATTAAGGAAATGTAAAATGAAACCATACCAAAAGCAGCAGCACAAGTGTCAAATATTGACATATAAATCGTGTGGCAAAAAGAAAACCTACTTTTTCTAATATTCAGTCAATTCATGCAGGACAGCTGAAGCAACACTCGTGCTTGTGCACACAGGAACAGTGTCCAAGCGCCACCTTCAGTATCCTATTGAGAGAGTGTAAGGGGGAAAAAACATGAAGAGGGTGGAGGAGGGGCACAAAAATTGCTTCCATCCACATTCATAGATTTCAGTTCTGTGTTTGGTACTCCTGAACATCTATGACTGGTTTTTATTTTGTTGCTGTTTGCTTAAAGTCTCAGAGATCTACAAATCTGTCTTGATTCTGAGTCCATTTAGAGTTGCCAGACCGAATTACCCTTTTTCAGCTCAATAACTAATCAATTTCCAGCCTCTTAAACCAAACCCAGTGAAATGTTTTATTAATAACATCAATAAACAAAACAACAACAGCAAAGGACACCAGAAATGACTTAAAGAAATTACTGCGCGATGTGGTGTTTTTTATATTTGTAGACTGGTTTAAATAGATATAACACATCCAGTAAGGTAGAAGTGCACACTGGTAACCCTGCGCTTGGCACAGGCTAGGCTTCAGCGGGGAGCGCCAAAAGGGTTAAGGAGACGCGGGGGGGGGGGGGTGATGGGCGGAGCTGTGTGTCTGTGATTGGAGCCCTTGTCGTGACATCACGGCCAGGAAAAAAAAAGCAAAAAACTAGTTAAGAAGGCGGTTTGTAAGTCAGGGAAGAGTGGATGAGCGTGCGTTAAAGCAGCGAGCAGACGCGCACAGGTGAAATCATTGTACAGAGACTGAGAGCAGAGGTGCTGCGAGGGAGATAACAGAAGCATGGTACAGCAGACAGAGAACTGCGAGACGGAGAGTTTGTCCAGAGAGGCGACCGACTCTGACGAAAGCGAGTTTATGGCGTGCAGCCCGGTGCCCGGCTCCGAGATGAACCCAGACTGGTGCAGGACAGCCACCGGCCACATCAAGCGGCCCATGAACGCGTTTATGGTATGGTCCAAAATCGAGCGGCGAAAGATCATGGAGCAATCGCCGGACATGCACAACGCAGAGATCTCCAAGCGCCTGGGCAAACGCTGGAAAATGTTGAAGGA
Source organism: Clarias laeviceps (assembly GCA_030014305.1). NCBI lineage: Eukaryota > Metazoa > Chordata > Actinopteri > Siluriformes > Clariidae > Clarias > Clarias laeviceps. Next base: position 18,363,745 of record JAQMYJ010000005.1, read on the forward strand.
CAGCGAGAAGATCCCGTTCATCCGCGAAGCCGAGCGGTTGCGCTTAAAGCACATGGCAGACTACCCTGACTACAAGTATCGTCCGAAGAAAAAACCAAAGCTGGACAGTAAATCGTCCAAATCGGCCTTGTCTCCTGAGAAGTCGTGCGCGAAGGTGCCGAAAAGCGGCAATAACAAGAAGTGTCCCAAACTGAAGACGAGCAAGTCTGGAAGCAAGTACGCGGATGATTACGCGTACAAGAGTGCCAAAGTGGCAAAAATCGTGAAGAGTGAGTTCACGGATGATGATGACGATGACGACTACGAATACGAGGAGGAGAGGACGCGGGCGCGCTTAAAGGACCTAGACGAGGAGGAGCAGGCTCGCGCATACGGTGCGGCTAAAGTTCCCGCCAGTCCCACGCTGAGCGCCGGCGCGGACACGGAGACCGCCAGCATGTACGAAGACGCGACGCGGAGCTCAGCGCCACACAGCGCGCGCCTCTATTACAACTTCAAGAACATCACCAAGCAGAGCGCGCCGTGCGCCGCCGCCGCCGCCTCCTCCTCTTCCTCCTCTTCCCCGGGCTCGGCGCGCTCCGTGTCCACATCGTCCAGTTCGAGCGACGAATCGGACGACCTGCTGTTCGACTTTAGCCTCAATCTAGCGGCGGCGGCGTCGCAGTGCTCCGAGTCAGGTGGCCTCGCTTCCAATCTCTCCCTCTCTTTAGTGGATAAAGACTTGGACTCGTTCAGTGAAGGCAGCCTAGGCTCGCACTTTGAGTTTCCAGACTACTGCACACCCGAGCTGAGCGAAATGATCGCCGGCGACTGGCTCGAGAAAAACTTTTCCGACCTGGTGTTTACGTACTAAAACTGTAATAGAGATGGATCGAAGAAAGGGAAAAAAAACAAACCCGACGTGTCATGTACACGTTTGTTTGTTGTGATCCTCCATCACCTGATGGGTGTTAGCCTGCTTAGCAGTTTGGGGGAGAGGAGAGGAGGAGAAGGGTCGGAGGAGTAGATGCGTATGAAGAAGGGTACTTTAGGCAAAGAGAGGAAGTATAAGACAGAAGGAAACGTAAATAAAAACATACTTTTTCTGGCAGCATGACAGGGTTTTTTCTGTAGGTCTACAATATATTGATCGACTACAGTCGGGTCGCAATGGGGAAAAATCTGAGAACTTCTATGCATCTTTAACCCTCTTTATAACTGCAGGGAGATGAACACATTAAGACTGTGGACTGACTCGAAGCGAATCTGTGAACTTTTTTTCCCACTGTTCATTCAGGACGCCAACTTAAGAAAAACACGGTCGTTTCTGTTCTTTCTGAAAAGGTCTTCTTTTTGCGTTTTTATACCCGATTCTCGTTTACTTACCGGTGTGAACCTTAAAGCAGCCTATTTTAATCCTCTCTGGAGTCACAGGTGGCGGAGGACTCGTTTTGATACATAAACAGACCTCATGTTTTTAAAAGAAAGCAAACTATTTTCAGGCGTATTTTTGTACAGTGCAAAAGAAAAAAAAACATAAGGGAATGTTCTTTACCGCGCTCAGTGAGTTTCAGGCACTTCTTTCCCACATCAGTTTGTCTGAGCATGCAAAAGCGAGTCCCAGATCAATTCAGACTCGACTCAGCAATGCCTTGTGATTTGCAGCTTTGTTTATTTGTTTAGTTTTGTTTTTGTTTCTTTTTTTGTACAGTTGTAGATCAGATTTGTCCAGTATTTGTAGAACATAATGGCATTTGTGAGGGAGAGAGTGAGAGAGAGTGAGAAAGTGATGTACCTCCATGCTGGTACTAGTTTCCAGATTGTATATGTACTGTAAAATAGTCAAAGTTAGGAGTTTATGTATATCATACTCGTGATATGTGGATGGGTCCCAGATCGCAGGTGTGAAACTGGATTTTTTTTTTAATAATAATTATTATTATTTGTTATGGCACATACTGTTTCCCCTTCATTTTTTTTGTTTTGTTTGTGCAATATATTTACTTGTAAATGCAGACCATCTACATTTTTATAGTAGCAAATGGTGGCCAGGCAGACATGTGGGCTGTGAACAATATGATCTGTCACCATGCTGAAGTCTGTCTTTATAGTGATAAGGAAAGTAATCAGCTGGAACTGATGGAAAAGAAATTGAAAATGACCACGTGACACAATACATTACTGTGGAGAAAAAAAGTAAATAAAATCAGTATACCTCTAAAATCATTTGATTTACTACAAGATGTCTATAGAAAATGGCCCCTTTTAAAACAATAATAAATAAAAAAGAAAATTGGCAGGTATTGATTGTAGGTGAGTTGGCTAAAAAAAATGTCAAGCAAGCAAAAGAAAAAAAAAAGTACATTCCATATCCTTGTTTCATATGATGGAACGTTTTATGTTCAACGTAAGACTGCCTTCTTTTCTAAATGCAACCATAGACATGTATTTTTTTGGTTTCTTGCACTTAAGCAGATTTTGTTTATTTGATGTGGGTCTTACATGAAGTCTGTTTTGAATATGTGTTCGGGAATGTGAAAACTGGGAGAAGTGGTGATGCATTGAGCAGCAGTTGCCTCACATTCCAAGTGTGAATCTCTTTGACTCATGTTTTAATAAATAAATATCTACACCATAAACCGTGCTTGTAGTTTTTTAATAAGGCGATTAGCTAGACGAAGTGGTGAAGGATTGTGTGTCATCTGAAAATTTATATTACTTAAACTGTTTGACAGGTTAAATAACACTTGAAGTATTTTATTTCGTCAACTTAAAAGTATTTTGACAACTTAAATAATACAATACAAACATAACTGACATGCCAATTAACCAGTATTATTAGTATTGAAGCTACACTGTGTTTAATGTCTGTAATGCTTAAATAGTTTTCAAACATATTTTCCCATATTCTCTTCAAGTTAAGTTTACATCACTTGCATTGCCACTAAGGCAAGACTGCGGCTCCTTTAAGAAATCAAATTTTGCGCTGTTTAAAAGCTGTATGCTGTGATTGGTGGACTCTAGTGGTCTGTTAGAGGGAGAGTAGAGGCACAGCGTGGGTGCCCCACAAACATCTGCTCCCCCCAACACACATGCACATGCCTCAAACACTCAGTCGGCCTACTTTGACTACTGACACTCAACTGTTCTGTTCTGAACACTGTTTTGATTTAAAAAACATTATCTATCTATCTATCTATCTATCTATCTATCTATCTAAATTGTGATAGCAATAATTTAGATCAGTCATATGGTTAAGATTAGCTATGCATACATGCGTTCCCTGAGAGTAAAAGAGAAAGACAATCCCTTTTTTGTGTCAGACACTGAGAAAATACCGGTGCATGATGTCATCTGTCTGTATCAACACACAATGTATTTCTCATGCATGGATGTGCAATATATGTTTGCCTTAGTCATTTAGTCCATATGAGAATCTGTAATAAAACATTTATCTAGCTATTACTTTACTTGACCTGCTGGTCAAAATTACTAATGGCTTCGGGAGGCTATTCCCTGCAGAATGTGTGCATTGATTTTGTGCTCTTCTGAAAAATCTGCTCAGGGCTAATGCCGCTGCAACGTGGCGAAATGAAATTAGTGACCCGTTGCTGTTCCTCCCCGTTTCCTCTTTTAAATAAATCGAAATTCAAAATGCTTGGGTGACTCTGAGCGAGATAGCATCTATACCAATTGCAGTTGGGAGAAACAGGGGTGACAAAGGAAATGTAATTTCTCATCATTCATAAATAAAAACTGAATGTCTTGGCCAAATGTCGTATGTGACATCTACATAAAGCACTCTGTCAGAGTGCCGACAGCACAGAAGCATTTTTAAATCTGCAGGTTTTTGAAACGAGAACAAATCTTAGCTTAAGGGAAAGCATGAAATGTTCCATCTATGCGATATTCTTTATCCTCCTCTAGAAGTAGTCATCACTTTAATCTTAGTCATTTTGCAGATCCTTTTGCAGTCTGAATGGTATCAAGATTCTCTAACTAACACTTACAATTTCAGAGGCACTGCTTCTGTCGATAGTGGGGGAAAAAAAGGTCAAAAGTATCTCTACAGTACTGTATCAAAAGGCAAATGACTTTCCCCTGCCTCGAGACCTCATTGCAAATCACAACCAACTGAAGGGAAGCTGCACGGTTAGATTCTGAATAATTGACAGCAGTGGGCCTCCGTACACTTTCAAATGCATTCACCGAACAATGATTACACACCTCCTGCTTAGACCTAGTTTGTTTCTGTCATTTGTGAACTATCCTTGGAATTTCATGCCAATCAACAGTTCATTGAGAATTATATTGGATTCAACACCTTTTGTTATGCATTCTTTAAGGACCAAACGGTCCAGTGGGCTTTTCTGTCCTTTTCTTTTTTATCGCAGAAAGTCACAGAATTACAGAGACAGTAATGTCTTGTGGCAATTTAGTTAAAGTGCAAACATTATATTACATATTTATTCATTATTTCCCATTTATTCCTGTTTTTATTTATATTACTGAATCTGTTGGCTATCTTTATATTTTTATTTTATTAAGATACCACATACATTTTCCAAAGATTTCATCTTATTCCTACCATCTCAGTGTTGGTTTTGAATTTTCTAATATGTAATCAGGCAGCACAATGTGTGGGTATGAGTGTGGAAACAAGATTTTACTGTATATTTTGGCAGGGTCCAAATGTACCCACAGAAATAGGAATGTTTGACAGTTTTACCCTTTTGGGGACATTTGGTTCAGCTGCATGAGGAATTTAGTAAAACTTTCATAATAGGATGAAAAATTGCATTAAAAATATATGTATATATACACAATAGCTGAATGTTTTCCTATTGGTTACTTGAGTTACTCAGAAGCTGCTCATAAGAAATCTAAGGCAAATGTGTGTGTGACTGGGTGATATAATGAATATTTTTATGCGTATCCATACCTCATGCCATTTTTCCCCTAGTAAAACATTTCCCTGCTAACTTCCCCTTAGTGTCTTTGCCCGAGCCCCAGGCTGTGCTCCGTGTTAATGGTTTTGCATGTGTTGGCCTTTTGACAGACGCTTGAGAGATTGTCTGCTCCATCTGGCCTGCTGATATTCGCCATAACCTCACGGGGCCTTTCCCCTGCCCCAACACCTCACCACTTGGAGGGATGTGCATCCAATATCAACCAGGAGCAGGATAGGTGGGAAATTGACAGATTCAGAGATCCAAGAGGAGCCTGTCGCTTACAACAGGCTGGCTATCTAACTTTTAAAACCTGGATGATTCTCAGAATTCATTTGGTAAATCATTTTAAAATGTTAGGCATAAAAAATAGAGAGAGAACTGCAAACATTTTGACCAGATGTTGTTTCATTCGCTTCACAGGGCAGGAGGTGTTTTCTCTCTCTTAGAAGAGTGGCCAATATGTGCAACACATTTTCAAATGCAAAACACAGCAGAAATATTGCAGGATCTGTTTCTCTTGGCTGCTTTGCGCAGAGAATCCTGATACAATTTAAGGACATATAATGAAATTCAGAAAAAAAACTGAAAAATATTTCCTGTATTTTATGGCTGCTTTCATGATTCAGGTAAAACCTAGCTGTTTTGTTGTTGTTGTTGTTGTTGTTGTTTAATTATTTGAAAAAATGTAAAACAGCTCCATGGAATTAATTATTCTACACAACTGTAGAAATAGGTGCATAAAATATTACTATTTTAAAAGTGTGGCTTACTCAAAGCAAAATCCTAGCTCAAACAGTTATATTCAGTGAATTTTTGATGCATGGTCTCTATAAAATTCACACAGTGCTTAGATTATTTGAGTGTATTGCTCTAAAGCTGAGAATAAATATTGAATATTTTACAGAGAACAATATTAGTGCTCACTGTTCCCTTGTTTTATCTACTAGGTGCAGTCTGTTTGGACTGCTGCCCAGATGCATGGATTTAAGTATGTAATTCTTCCTGCAATCCTTCGTTTCCCCTCTTCAGATTTGGTTCCCTTGAGAGAAAGAGAGTGAAACAGAGAGAGAGCCACGTTAACTCCAGAAGTAGAGTGATTGCCACTCAAAACCCCTCAGTCCCAATTTCGCCTCACGTTATTCACTCTTGGCTATTTTTGTTTGCCTGCATTTACAGTGGAAAAGAAATGGATGAATAACACCCCATCGCTCTACCTCCTCTTTTTAATCTGCCAATTATCAGACAAGCGACGAAGGTAGCAAACCTTTTGGAGAGTACTAGATGAAAAGACAGTTTCTCCCAAGCTCTGCACAAGCAGTTAAGGACAATAGCTTAAGGGTATGCGGTTTTCAGCAGACCAGCAGCGGACGTTTGGCCATTCAAATGTGGCTGTAATCTAATACTGCTCCGGGGCCCTGGCCTGGCTTCTCCTTTTCTTGCTCTCTATAGGGGCCCTCTCCAATGCACTCTGCCCAGTGACCATTGTAATCCTCAACGTCCCCTGCTTTCTCCCTCAATTCATATGTTACCCCGGTTACCCCATTAGGACAGCCCTTCACCGTTTGCATCAGCACAGGGTCTAATTTGAAAGTCTCTGCAGCTTGAGTAAATAATTAGCACATCAACCCCCCCCTCCCCTCCATCCTTCTTCCCCCAAGGCTTATTGAGGAAGCGTGGGTGACTGGAAGCTTTTCTTTTTTTTTTTAATTTTCATAATGAATTCAGTACTGCCACGAATTGGTTTAGCACACGTTCTGCCATAACGAAATCCCTTTCAGGGTTAATATTGAACACACACACTTATATGCATATGCACACATACGCAGTTTTTTTTCCTTCATGGACCTTGCACAAACAGTGGCACATTTCAGAGAAAGTGAGAGCGATATGCTGTTATGCGATACTGCATATTCTGTTCAGGGGTGCCAGTCCATCACAGGGCAGAAACACATACACACACACACTAAGGGCAATACAAAAATGTCAATTAGACTAATCTGCATGTCTTTGGACTGTGGTAAGACTCAAACCCCCGACCCTGGAGGTGCAGCACCACAATGATGGTCACTGTGTCACCTGAAAACATTCCTTCATATATAAATAAGATATGAGATTCAACTGCACATGCATAGGAAGTGGAACTGTTTTAAGTGCTTGAACCTGGCATTGCATTTCAGTATCATTAACTTCAACTAAAAGAAAGTCTGTGTTAAAAGCAGAGCAATAACATGGTTGAGGTCAGTATTTAAATGATGAAAGTATACCTTCTATACTGAGAGCCAGAATAATTGGATTATTATCACAAGAATCCAAGGCATGTTTTCATTTCCTGTAAAAGGTGGAAAACTGAGCCTTACAGTGTACGTAAGAAAGAGAAAACACTTTCTAATATCTTTATTTTCTCATTTAAGTGTCACATTAAACAATAATTCTTTAGGAGTTTTTGGCAACCTGAAATATAATGTTAATGTCTATTCCTGAATAGTATAATTATGAAGCAAGCATTTTTTTTCTTTTTTTCCGGTTTGTTGCCATTTGTCTAAATTACGATACAAATGGGAAAAAATTTCCAGAGATATGTCTGTGGCCTCGTTGTAAATCATGGCAGTGTGAGTGTATTCACAATATATGCTTGGTTGCAATACTAAAAATGCCACGCATATTATATACACCTCATTTTAAAACAAACTGATTGTTTTGACCTTTATTATACAGTAAGCGCTTGTAAGGCTTGTGGCCGTGCAAGTTGCATTTGATCATTAGTACTGTAGGTCACATGACTATAAAAGGAACACAGGCTGTATTTCAAGGAGCCAAACTTGTTTAAAGCCAACAGAACCACTGCTTCTCAAAGACCTTTTAACCATACTTTCTTGTTTTTGTCTGTACTTAATATTGATCCTAGCCAGTACTTTTTCAGTACATGACCACAGTAATGAGAATTGTCTTTATACTTAAGCAAAATACCAAAAACAAACAAATAAATAAAAAATATATAAGATATAATGGAAAGTCTAACGTGGATGAGAAATACAATATATTACCTGCTGTCATTTCTACAGCTTACTTCATAGATGTTAAATAAAACACACTCTTTCCAGGCACATACATTCATATGGACTGTGAATGTAATAACAGGGAGAGCCCCAAATAACAAAAATTGACAATGTCAGTAGCGGGTGTTTCCACCTCAGCGTATCGCTCACCTCGCCTTCTCCAGCAACGCTGAGCCGACACTGAATTACATAGGATTCAGTGAAAATGGTTTGTCTGGAAACCGTAGTACCCCACGCATCTCGTAAACGGGTCTGCAGCTGTGTGGCAGTTGCATAACAATGTCTGAGTGCATAGGTCCTTAGGTACTGGTCATCGTTGCGGTCTGTCA
>JAQMYJ010000005.1:18372160-18383467 GCA_030014305.1 Clarias laeviceps
GTGAAACAAACACCGTATGTATGACATCCACTAAGTCTCTCACAATATCCCTAACTTATTGTGAGTAGTGTATATATACTCTGATATGATGGATTCAGGAAGGATACCAAACCTATAGATAGTCAATAATTACATTACCCCACTTCACAATTGAATTGGACTTCATACTTGCTTTATCCAGGTTTCAGTCCTGCTAATATCATCTGTTCACAGCGTAATATCTGGGTATGAAAATCAACAAGTAATATCCCTTTGGATCACAGACTTGTCCTTGCACACACTATAAATTGCACACACTATAAATATTAGATAGTCCTCACTGCCAGGAATTGAGGTGAAAGAGCTGCGAATGCATAAAGTATGAGTTAGTGAAGAATATAGAATCAATCAATTAGTAAAGAAACCTTGGAATCATTTGCCTCACTGACATTGTCATTTTGCATTGGCCTAAAACCTATACATGGGGGAAAAAAAGCAACTTTCTATCATAAGTAACAAGCCTACATACTTACTCTCTATGCCCCATCTAGAATAAATCTGCTTCCACCGTCTTCAGAGCCACTACTTTTGGTTTATTCCAGCTGGTCTATGCTCTGCAATGGTTTTTTTTTTTTTTCATCGCCCTCCGCAGTGGACCACAGCACAGGACCCTGCCATATTCTATAGTGGTATGAAATGTAAAGTTCGACCCTCGGGACAGTATTCACACCTGTGCAGGCCATTGTATCTGCATATTTGTGTTGAAATTGATTGTATGGGGGTGGAGGTTTAGCCTTGTGGTGTTGATCTCAATCCCAGTAAAGGACACAAAAGCCTAGTTTTGAACTGCATCTGGGTTTCAGTTCAGCCGTTTTAGGCAAATGAAGACTTTTTTTCCCATGACATCATTGGAGTGATCAATGGTACTATATCATTCATATTATTTGACAGCATTTTTACCTCTTGAATTCACCTTAAATTGTAAAAAGTGTATATATATTTTTTTTTTACCCTTTCCTTACTGTCATTCTTGCTTGTTGCTTATTTGTTGTATAATACGTGAAGTGGCTGCTATAACTATACACTTTCTCTTCGGGATTAATAAACCCCTTCTATCCATCCATCCCTCAATACATCTATCTATCTATCTATCTATGGTTCAAATAACTAATTATTTAAAAAAATAAACACAACAGCAAACTGCACCCTCTGCATTTATTAATTCCAACACAATGGAGATGTAAAAAAATGACTCCATTACATAGGATTCAGTGTCTTCCACCCAAAGGCATGCATAATATTTAGCAAGTCTCGTGCTCCTCTCTACCATGAATCTGTGCTCTCATCAATATTTCTCTGAAAGCTTGTCCCTCCGGTTTTGTTGAAAGACATGTCAGGACCTCTGACTTCTTAGTTTTTTTGTAACTGGTAATGAATGTGAAGCTAAAATATAAAGTGTATCTAATTACTATGACATTTAGTACACTGGATTAAAATCAGGCCATAGGTGTATGAATTAAATGAAAAGAGGGGCATTGAAATTCAAATTGACTTTTTTTTTTATTTGCTCTAAAAATCTTGGGATCAGGAGGCCAAAAGTATGCTGCATATAATTATACACAGTCACAATATCATGACTTACTTTCATAACATTAGACCTGGCAGTACACACAGTTAATGGCATTTTTGGCAACCACTGCTCTTGTTGAGGCACATCTGTGAAAGTGTAGAGAAATCATTACCATGTTTGAGGAGCTACTTAACGAATTATATGTTCACTCAGCAAGCTTTACAGCGTCCCAGAAAGCAGGCCAAGGACTAAAGGCCATGATATCATAACAGTCAGACTTTTTAGCATTTATGACTTCCTGTTACATTAAATATAGGTTTAGTCACTGATTTGACTATTCAGTTCAGGGTAACAGCATGGCCGTTTAGTCGCTACAGGTCTCCTTTTCATACTGAAACATTCAACTTTTCATCAAAGGCTAGTGGTTACTGCAACATGTATGTTCTTCGGTTCATTTACCAGCAAGCGGTTATTGCATCAGAGAATAAGTAAGTGAGAGTGAGGGTATGTTTTGATAATGCAACAATCCTGGTTTTAGTTCAGGAATATTCTTCTGACTGACGTTGTGGTCTACCTGGTGAAAATGAAGATTCCAGTATTTAAAAAGTGAGAGTGAAATATCTTTCAATATTGCTAGATGGGAGTTTACAGTCATTCTTCAAAGTTTATTTCATGGAAGTTTATTCTTCAGAAAAAAAAATTCAGAAAAAAGTTGTCTTTTCTCTCACATAGCCAATTCTAAATGAATTCTAAAATTGTGGCTCTTTACCAATGCTTTATTTTTTTCTTCAATAAAATACCTACACCAGTTCAAAACAAGTTTCTTTAAAAAAAAGATGTGATTTTACAGTTAGTTCCACGATGGCTCCAAATACTGAATTATTTCCAGGTACAAATTCTGAATTCGATTACCTTCATCAATTGCCAAAGATGGAAATCCACACTACTTTTCTTTCCTTTGGAAATTAATATCCTGGTCTCATCAACTGTTTCACCACCAGTAGTTTAGTTAAATTTTGTTTTGTTGCAGTGTGTGTGCCACAGTCTCTCTTAGTACCTGTATGTTCTTAGCTTTTTATCCACGGATCATGTTTATGATTTTTGTTTTCACATCTTTTACACAGATGCAGGGTTCTAAAAAAATTATATTATATTTTTTATAATATAATATAATATAATATAATAAGAAATTATTGTAATGCAAGTTACTCCATGTCGACTCAATGAAATGGCATATATTTTCTACATTGTATATTTACTTGTTTTTAATGGACTCTGAAGGATGTTTTTGACAAAAATAATTCTGTCTTTTATGTGTTTATAAATAGTCAATTGATGCACACTTTGCCATGCTACACTGATCATAATCCGTTACTTTTCTTTTTGTGTGTGTATGTGTGTCTTTGTTATTTATGGCTGTAGTAAAATCTTCCTGGATAACAGCATTTCCCAATTTTGAATTACTTACACAGTAAACCATGCAACTCATTCTTACAGTTAATGACCAGTGTTGTGTGATACAAGCTCATATATTTTGCAGAGACCATAAAATCACTGGTCAATAACACTGAGCTAGGTTTGAGTTTTCAGCCAAAGCTCCAGGTTCCTTCAACAATGTGTTCTATGATGAATGATTTATGCTACAGTGGGATGACGATTGAAATAGCTCTAGAGTGACTCCTTTTATTGCTGAGACAAATAGCTTTTATATGAAGCATCTATAAAGAAATGAATGGTTTGATGAATCCATTGATTAAACACTGAACAAATGCATGTGCTCAAAGGCCTTCGCCCTCACTAACACTGTCACATTCTTCCTTTCTCAGATATATTGAACATAAATGCACTGATTCCCCCCACCCTTTTGATATCTCTCAGTCTGACACATAATATGTTCTTGGCTTAATTGTTTTCTATATTTATGTTAGGAGAAGCCATTTAGAGAGTAATAGAGAGGGGAGTAGGAAAAGCATGGTGATTTAAATCTCTTTCCCTATGTATAAATTTACATTACAATCCAGACAGTACAGGTTATTTCAATAAGCAGTTAAGGTCTAATGACCCACCTTCTCATGTAATGCGTAGAGAAGTCAGGGAAAGAATTCAAGTGCTATACTACGAGGACAGTCAGTTCACTGTACTGAGGATCTTCATAGGAAAAAAAACAAAAAAAAACACGTCCCATACAGAATGCTAATCACATGAGAATGTAGTGGCTGCCACTGTGCCTCTGCGGTGGCTCTCTTATTACAACAAGAATCCCATTCGGCCGGTCATCAGACAATCAGACCGGATTAATCAGGCTGGGGATCTCAATTACAGTGGAGGTAATTTTTGTGGCATGGCACTGGGAACTTGTGGGGGAAGAGAAAGGGAGCAGGTTAGCTAAGCAGTACAATGGCATGGTGGAGTTAGAGTGCCTGTAGGAAAATGAACCAGCTGTGTTATTGAAACAGCAATTATTATACATCTTGTTTCACTGTTTTCTGCTATTATCTGCATGTAAGTGACTACAGGTACTGGAGAAGACCAGTAGAACTCCATGCACCTTGCTATCCCTTTTGACCATATTTCCACTGTATCTTGGCCAAGCTAAACAAGTTTAAGCAGAGTTTAAGCTGACCATGACCTAGAAGAACAGTTCTGCACTGTAGTCAAGGAAACCCATTTTCTTTGGACTCTATCCTGCAGTGGACTTCTTCTCAACCTTTCCACTCAGTGCCGTGCCCATGATTTATGGGGCACAGGGGAAACTGACCATTAAAGCCATGTAAATATTCTTACAAAAGGGAGAGGTGCAGACTGATGGTAGACCACCCACTCAGAGTCATCCTGTCCATTCTCTGTCCCACGAATAGGAGAGGCTTTCATACAGGGGTCAGGGCCAATTAAAAGTCTCCTGAAGCTTTCAGAGGACTTTCCTCTGAATATGCATTACAGGGTTCCAGTGCAACACAATGTCATAGAGGGCTGTTAGACCTGCCCTTCACGTAGGAGAATACGGAAACCTGTTTGAAGCTGGATGAAGGTGACGGCTAGCAATGCTTTGGGGTATAGCTATCTCTGGAGAGAACACATTGGCAGATCTGTCAGTTCATCCAGCATGAAAATATGCAGAAATAGCTGTCATGCTAGCTATGTCATTAAGGAGGTCATTTCACTGGCATTAGTCAGTTCAGTCTTGTGTGGTGGAAAAAGTCCAGGTTTCTCGCTTCTGTACTCCTCGTCCTGTGTTTCTCACTTATCTTATGTCATAGTGTTATGGTTCATTGCCAGACTCTGCTGGAGTCCTGTGGGTTTTGGCAACTTTTTCTAGATCCCTGCTGCTCCTCCCTCAGTCTTTTTCACCTCTCTACGAAGACAACCACACACTCCCTGCTGAGGCAGCTAAGCCAAGCTTCAGTTGTTTTCTGCTGATTCTCCTGCCAATATCCCGAAGTTCCTCAGGACCTCGGAGCAGACAAGCATCTAGAGAGAGATACAAAGCCCCTTTTACATTTGGAGATTTATGCATGCTTGTAACATGGCATAACCATGGGTTTTGTATTGTAAGTGCAGTACAACAGTATTTATTCAAATAAACACAAACTCTAATGTGTTGAAATCTGAAGCGATGCCTGTGAATAAGGAGTGAATTTAATTAACGCACAGATGGTGCAGTATTTGCAATCTTACCATTACACCACCCCTGTCTGATTTGTGCCCATTTATCTCAGCGTGTAAACCCCTATCATATACAGTATTGCACAAAGTAGCACATTCCTAAAACAGTCCAGGCATAGAACCTTGTGGGTCACATCCTACCACAGGTCATACTACAATTGGAACTCCTCTTTCTACTTTTGCTGTGTTAGCTTCCCAGCCTCCTCCGAGGCTTTCTCCCTTCCACTCTCACTTTTATACAATTATGATTTCACACAATAGAGCAAAGCATAATCGTCCACTTAAACTAGATTTCTTTTATTTACTTATTATTTCTCCCTCAAGCTTTTTCTGTCATACAGCAATTACTCTAATGTCTATGGCATCGTTTTAGTCTGAATATCTACTCTTCTGGTATTGCACACTCTCTTTCTCTCACTAGTATGCAATAGAAATATAGAGTATAGTATGCGATGTAGTGTCTCAGTGGAGCCATCGTTTCAATAACATTTACATCTCATCGTTATCATCTTCGCATCTCGGAATGCTACGGGAACATCATCCAGAAAGCACATCCAATTTCCCTCCTCGCACGTGTAAAGGGGTGATAATAGGAGGTAGCACATGGTTCCCTTCATTCCATTCTTTTTCACTGTTGTTTGCTACTACTACCACAATGGGATCCTTTTCCGATGGTACGGTGGACTGCTCTGTCTGGTATCATTGTAAACATTGGTTTGCTCTGGAGGGGAAAGTGAAAGGGAGAAGGGTGTGGCTTCGGGGCGAGGAGCGAAATTGCAAACCTAAGGTTTCTGATTCGTCCTGTTATTATTTTTGACATCAGTCATTTACAATAGCTGTGAAGGTGGCAATGGAAAATGTGATATTGATTGTGTGCCCCGCGGGCTTTTCACACCCCTCAGTCCTCGGCTGTGTCTCTTTTTCTTCCACTCACACATACCCTCTCTCTCTCTCTCTCTCTCTCCACATTCTTCCCTCTCCTCTCTTGCTTCTATTTCTTTACGACACCATGAAATGGCGTGCTTGATTAATGATGGATGGTTTGCTGCTGTAGGCCGTCTACACCAAATACCGAGTTGAAAATGCACAACTTGTACCACAATAGCACAGCGGAATGGCCGTTCATAAAGTGTTAACCCAAATTATGTGTACGCAGTGAAAGAAACTCATTGTTAAAGTGCTGCTGCTCAGGCAAGCATCATTAAAACACAGGAACTGAATGAAAGAGTTGGCCCCATGGGAAAGATACACCTGTACCATAAACATTAACGTGCGATGTCTGGAGACTACCTGAGACACTGCCTGGTTTGTTTGCACAGGTCCAGTGTTTATGGATCGTGAGGGCATTGACACAGGCAGAAGAAGCTCATTTCCAGGGCCGGGGTGAAGAAAATAAACCAAAGAGTGAGAGGCAATGCATGCTTTCCCAAACAGCGTGGAGCCTGACAGACCAAAAGCAAACATGTAAAACGAGACCTCTTCAAAGGGAACAGAGCAAATTGTATCTCCCTTAAGGTGATGTGTCGGTGTGTGTGTGTGTGTGTGTGTGTGTGTGAATCTGTCTGCACTGTGATTAAAGCAGGGGAGAGGACCCAATAATCAGTACATGCTCACACATACAATGGTGTGCTCCTCTCTCAAATTAAAACATGACCCTAACTCTTTGTCTCCCAACTGCAAAAACAACTGATTGGCCAGTTAAGAGACACCCTCATCAAAAGTTTCATCTAATCGCTCCTTTTTTGCTTGTGACACATCGTTATACACATGCAAGCTAATCAACAGCTAGGTTTTTTTCTTTTGTGTGAAAAGAGTGCAACAAATTTTCCCTCCTGCCAGCTTTCCACCAAAATGCCCTCTATGTAGCGCAAATCAGCCATAAAGCAACGGATAAAGCAACGCTGATGGACGCGAGCATGATAATTATATGAGTCCTGACAAGCGCGGAAGAGAGCGTCATTTTCATGTGCAATAGGCGACTTGTCAGGAAAATAAAAAAAATAATCGCACAACATTCTAGCAATTAATTTGTGTTTTTCTTTTTTTTCCCCCAGTCATTTATATCTGCAGCGAAGAGTGGAGAAATTGTCTTCTCTCATTTAGGTGAGATGTTTTCCTATGTAGCAGCACAAAACCAATCCCTGCTGTAATTTTTGCTTTCTCAGTGTAAACGTGTGGTCACATTCAATAAAGCTCAAACCAATGTCTCACACACACATACACACACTCCTACCTGTGTAATTAGGCTACAGACTGTCATCGCATTAGTGTGCGTGAGAGAATCGGCCATAATGAGGAGGAGATTATAAGCTTTGTGTGCCAGTTTGCTGGTAAATGTGTGGCGTGCAGAAGGGATTTGGCCTGAAAGCTTGTGCTCTCTGGTTACAATAACTGTTGCATTAAGGCACTTATTCACAGGGGTTAGGAAAACAAAGCACACGCAAGTTA
Organism: Clarias laeviceps; assembly: GCA_030014305.1. Taxonomy (NCBI): domain Eukaryota; kingdom Metazoa; phylum Chordata; class Actinopteri; order Siluriformes; family Clariidae; genus Clarias; species Clarias laeviceps. The sequence goes on from JAQMYJ010000005.1 coordinate 18,379,821, forward strand.
GGATAGATGGCAAAACAAGAGACGCTCCTCAGGAAACCATCTTTGGCCTTCGCTCAAGTTGCTCAGATGTAGAATATTCTGTTGTGCCTATTTTCGATGGTTTGTTTGCAATCTTGCATAGAATAAATAGCAGGTCTGCTTTTTTTTTTTTTTTTCCCAAAATGAATCAACATTCTTGTTCCTTTTTTCTCACTCACTCGCTCTTGGGATGATGTCTCTTTAAAAACGAGAGAGCGGAGCGCTGCAGAGGCCTATTCGAGACAGGGCCCAGGAGGTTAATAAAAATGCACAGAAGAGAGCCTATGAGTTTAGAGGAAGATAACATCACTGGCTTTATTGGCCTTTTCTAGATAAGGACAATAGCACCGTAAAACAGTATGAGGCCCAGGAACGTCATTTGAAAAAAAGAGCTACCTCCCTCTGAAGTAAAAAGAAAGACTGAGGAGGGGCAGACAGAGTGAGTCAGTGAGTGAGAGAGAGAGAGAGAGAGAGAGAGAGAAAGAGAGACAGAGAGAGAGAGAGAGAGAGAGAGAGAGAGAGATGTGACTGTATGATGCTTTTGATCATGTTGAATGTCCAAGGCACAAACATGCAAAGCTATAAGCTGCTGGTAAAAGTGATTGGAGATACTGTGTACCCCACTCTTCCATTTGGGTGTTACATGGCATGTTGTGCTTCCCTTCCCCCCTCACCCTTGTTTCCTTCAATTGCTTTTCCATGGCACTCTGAGTTTTGGCTGACCGAAATAAGAGAATCAGTCCAGGAGAGCAGCAGCCAGTGTATCTTATTTAAAAGAGGATTACCTATTAACCTCCAGAGGTCCACAGAGAAAAAGAGACACGTTTGTTTGCATATGAGCTTAAGCAGGAGAAAGTGAGGGCTCGCTGGCTAATTTGCATAATAAGTAAAAGGCTTTGTGATATAGAATTAGGATTGCTTTGTTTAAAAAATTAGTCCTGTAAATATAGGGATGGAAGTTTTTTTTCCAGATGTTTTTAGGTATGGGCAGTTGTTTAACCACAGATATTATCTTTGTAATCCGCGATCAGTTGTGTTTGAATATTAATTTTGAGAAGGATTTTAGACCTGCTTCTATTCAAATAAGACACAGCTACCACTATCATATGTAAAGTATGTGCTGCTTAAGAGTAGATATAATAGAACTTATAGCTGTTTAAAACAGGCATAGGTTTTGAATTCAGTCTTAGTTGTCCTGTAAAGCAAAACACGTTGCATTCATCAGATTTTGCCAGCAGCCAATATAAAAAAAAAAAAAGAAAGACAAGTTACCCTGAACACTTGGCCTGACAGGATCCTGATTAATGCACTGATGCATCTCATTTTAATACATTTTTTAAAAGCTGCTAGCGGTACAATTCTTAACTCTTAAGATCATGTTTAGAAAAGCAAGATTTTTTTTTATTATTATTTTTTTTTATGCACCCTATATTCAACTTCTCTTTTCCTCTCCTTTCGGTCAGGGCACAGAGGGAGGATCAAGTCACATGTTATGTGACCTATGACCTCTGGCTGCACAGCTGGGGATGGTGTTCACATTCCTACTCTACTAGGCATGAATCCATTAACCCATGCAACTGCAACAAGGTAGGTAATTGTTAATTCAACCAACTACTTTAATCACCCTTCCTTCCAGCTCAGAAAATCCCTTAATTTCCTTTAGAATTCCTAGATATCATTATACAGACATGGAGCAACAGCATTAGCTTTCTTCTACAGTCCAGCTGTGTAATGGACCATTCCGGAAGAAACTGGGAGCAAAATGGTTGCACTCTGCCTGAGTTTCTTTTTCGATGCTGCACGCATGGTTTATTTAGAAGATAGATGGTTACCCAATGTCTCAGAAAATGTCTCGCAGGTGCTATTATATGGGATGATAGGATTTTAATGGCTTTGACGATAAAAACACATGGTGACGACGAGCTCACTTTAGTTTTCAAGCTAGAACTGTGGTTCTCTCCATTCTCTGCAAGAGGTACCAGGACTGGACTCGAACTTGCGTGTCTCTCACACATTTACAAGCAGAAACTTCAAAGAGTTTGCGCCGCACGTTAACTGGTCAGGATCTACTTGAAAAATTAGAGAAGTAACTTATGGTTCAGGCATGTGAGGCTAAAATATGCTTTGAGCTTGGTCTGAAATCTCTTCTGTGTTGAGTCATGGAGCACTTTTCCCTTCCCCCCAGTGTGCTGCCCTCCATAGCCTCGCTCCTTACTGAGTGAAACTCCTTCTTGATAAGTGAATGGGTTCATAGCTGGAAGGTTATGGATACCAGTGGCTGTTAGAGGTTGCAGTGTCAAGGATCCCTCTGTGTCTGCCAAGCCTTTCATCTCCTGACAAATAGGAGGCCTCTGTTTTTGTCTGCGGTTGGATATATGTAAATACCCATGTCAGAGGGGATTTTGGCAAGATATTTTCCCTCTTTCTTAAAATGGGATGTATGGAAAGATCCAAAATGGACAGGCAGAAAGCTGTGGCAGTTGTGTAACGATTCAGCTTCTCTTACTGGAATGTTATTATTCCTTAATTCCTTGTGTACATTACAACTTTTTTTAGAGTCTCAGACTTGATTTTTTTTCTGTTTTAGACACTCAAGCCAGACTACATTAGGACAGAACCTTGCTGATTGTGCTCAGTATTATGCTTGAACATTATAGATACCCCTTATACAGAGAGATATGTCTTTCATAGCAGCATGAGAAAAAAATCTTGCTTTCCTATGTCTGAATGAGAAACTCATTCTATATACCTTTTGAATAGTGACTGGCCAGAGCACTCACTGAGTTACAATTCTCAAGTGGTAACCCTGACATTGCCACTAGCATTGTGGCATTATGGGAATGCAAATTCTGTTTCACCTGTGACAAATACGACCTGCTGTGATCACTCGGTGGATCAGTTAATTAGGTCTTCCTTTCTGAAAGCAGACCGTCTATCCCTCCCCTGTAACATTTCCAGGCCAGGCCATGAGAGATGGATTACAGGTGCTTCCTGTGGTCGGAAATGGCTGATTAAAGAGGTTAGCCCCGTCTTCCTCCATGCGTCCTGCTCTTTTTCTCTCTTGCAGTCATTTCTTTGCATTCAACTGCATTTTTTTCCAGACCAGTAAACAGCACTGAAGCTGATGCTATGAGCCTGAAAACTCTCGCAGGCTCCAGCAGTGGCAAAGGAATTCCCCACCCTGCATTCTCAGCTGTGTTTAGATAAATAAAGAGACACTGATTGAGGGGCTTTCTCCAACAACCTGCTTAAGAGACAGCTGACAAGAGTGTCGCCAGCAAAGGGTGTTGGTTACATGCTCACTCTGCCTTCACACAGACATGCCATTCTTGCCCATCCCATTTCTCACACATACAGTACATACATACATACATACAGAAAATCATAAACACAATTTATTAAATATATTAGGCTAAAGACATTCTTAGCTCATACTTTGCATTTGTTTATAAGACATATAAATAATATAATTGATGCTCATTTATGAGTATATTTTTAAACCAACAAAAATCAACCAAAAACATAGCATATTAATATACAGGGTGGGCCATTTATACACCTTAATAAAATGGGAATGGTTGGTGATATTAACTTCCTGTTTGTGGCACATTAGTATATGTGAGGGGGAA
>JAQMYJ010000005.1:18405524-18419891 GCA_030014305.1 Clarias laeviceps
ATGTGTGTGTGTGTGTGAACAAGATACTGTACGGTTCTTAATAGGTCACCGAAATCTATGTAATGGCCTCATCCCGTGTCCAGTGCACCGGTCCCACGGGAGTACTGAGAGTACCATCTGCACTTTGTGAATAGGACAGAAACTAATAAAATCACAAAGTAAAATATTACTAAAATAATATTTGCAACATATATTACCAGTTGGAGATGTAATCAATGTTGCACAAAATGAATCATGATTGATTTGGCCTGTATTACCCCAACAAGGCCAAAAGGCAGTCCTTGAATTAGCAAAGCATAATGCTGAAGAAGTAATTATCCATATGGATAAGTCACACTCGGCCCTCATTGGCGTTAGAGGAAAATAGAATAACCCAATATGCCAAACAGTGCAGGATTTCCCCCCCACTATAGTAGATATCAGCGTATTCAGGCTTTCAGTGCATCTTTATTAAATTTCTACCTTCTACTGGCTATTAGGCAGATATTTTATGACAAAAGATCTTATGTACTGATCGACACCTGACCTTCTAGACTAGCTCATTGTTTAGATCTACAGTATATGTTCAAAACGCCCTTCAGTGTATTGATAAGATGTCTCAGTGAATAGGTGGATAGAATTATTATCATATAATTTTTTTTTGACAGACTCTACTAAACAGGCCACAGAGTGAAAATACACTGGTGAGGCCAGTCAAATTGCCCAACTGCAGACAAAGTCCCTGGCCAGACAAGGGGCAGATGTCCCAACCATGAGCACTGTCATCACACAGAGGCACAGTAAAGAAGAATAGGGTTCAGAAGGGCACTCAGGTCCATGATAGGAGAGCAGAGGGTTGCTGATTCGGAGTTATTCTCACGTAAACAATAGCCCTGTACTCTCTGGAGATTCAATTGATTTACGAACTCACACAGAGATTTGTGGTGTGACAGTAAATCATGATTCGAATCCTACATGGCTGATGCTCGACAGAGGAAGGCAATATAAAAAAAAAGTTATAAGGGAAGAAATATTCAGCCATTTTTTTTTCTTTTTTTTTTTCAGCCTCACCTTACATTTTCCTCCTCAGGCATGCAATTAACTGGATTTTTTCCCCCTTAATGCTGGGTCTGATATTTCAGTGCCAAAGCTTATTTCACTCTTTTTCCTCATTCTATTTTCAGGCAAAATAATCACCTTTTTTGATGACTCTACCATACGGTTTTCTATAGGAGTCTAGCCTGGATTTAACTTCGGCCATAAATAACTGTTAAAGTACTGAGATATTCTGGAAAGTTGCAATCATTATTTAGCCCACATTACCTCCACAACTCTACAATTTGTAGATAGAAAAAAAAAAGCTTGATTATAGTTAAGTTTGGCATGGTAATTATATTATTCTATGCATTTTCTTTTTCACTCAGGCTCCAGACATACGCACTCAGAGACACCTCACAAAAGACGGCAGGTATTAGCATGAGAAAGAGTTCACACAGACAGCACCGCACATTAGGCATTCAGGGAGTTTATATGAAATTCAGCTGCTGTCACTCCTGCTGGTCCATAATCTAGCAGCAGCGTCTCAAACTGATCTTCCCAACAATCGAGTGCATGACATATGTCGAAGAGAAAATAAGGCACTCATTAAAATATAGATCAAATGTAAAGAAAGTGGTGATAATACCAAAGCTGTCAGTGGCTGCCAGGGGAACAGCATTGAGTGGTCTGTGTTAATAAGACAAAGCTGTTTTTCTTAGTTTAGAGCAGAAAAATATGCACAAGTAATAAATAAAAACACAACATATTTTTTTCTTCTTCAAGCCTTGTCATGTGGAAAATTGTGCCCATTATGCTGCAAACCACTCATATTATTCTCAGAGTCTGAATAAGAAAGATCTTTTTTCCCCCACTGCCACTGCTATCTTAAAGCGAGCTTAAAAGACCTGCTATTAAAAAGATGGTTCTACTCAAAAAGAAAGAGAATGGTGCAAAGTTGAATTGGTTCAGCATGAAGAGATATATACATAAATATACACTGTAAATGATACATTTAAGATTAAACTTTTTAATATATCATTACAATAGTCATTCATTAGTGTTCACTCACTCACTCATCTTCTATACAGATTTATTTATCCTGTTATTTTATACAGGGTCGCGGGGAGCCTGGAGCCTATTTCATGCCAATCCATCGTAGAGCACACACACACACACACACACTCTCGCTCATTCACACACTGTGCAATTTGGGAATACACATTAGCCTAATCTGCATAATATTGGTCTGTAGGAGGAAACCGGAGTACCTAGAGGAAACCCAACAAGCAAACCACATGCATACAGAACTGAGGTGGGAAGCGAACCCAGACCATGCTAACCACTATGCCACCGTGCCACCATTCATTAGTGTTCAATTAATTGAATTTACATTAATAATAATAATTAATAATAATAATAATTAATAATAATAATAATTAATAATAATAATTAATAATAATAATATTAATAGTCTGGCGTATGAACTTGCGTATGAAAAAAGCGTATGAACTTGGAGCAGAGTGATCCCATCCGTTTGCATTGTTTAGAATGTTTATTATTATTATAGAACAGTAAGTTCTGACCAAGTATTGAAGACTGATTGGATATTTCACCAGTGAAGATATAGAATACAACATTGGAACATTGAACTACAGTCATGTCTTACGAAGTTGTCTAAGGTTGTATTTGCCTACTATTTTGACCCATCAAGATCAGATGATTTTTATTATGGTTTTACAAAAAACACGGAACTAAAAGAAAGGTTGGTAACTTTTGAACACAACTGCAATATGTATCACCCAATGCCACCTAACAATCATTAATTATCCTAATTGTCGCTAACCAGCATGGATGAAATGGGTAATCCGTACGGTCCACTTTACTGGAAAGAGAAGAGAGCAGCTACCTGCAAAAACCCACATTCAAAACCAGTCATGGAAGCCCTTTCAACAAGAAAAAACACCCGATAATGTTATGTCATCTTAAGCAACCGCTTGCTAGACCTGACATATCTGAAAACCAACATGCACAGTTTGATTTGTTAACCCACTGGCATAAGCATTTATTTATTTTCGTTTTTTTTTTTTTACTTGGTTATTGTCCAACATTGGGTTTCTGGCATGGATTTGTGCTGCTTGAGTTTTAAGGTGTAAATTACTGTTAGAATTGCTGTGATAAAATTAAAATATATTAACACCAGTCATAGTTGATAACTCAGCACTGTGGTATGATTAATATTATATATAAGTACAGACTATATGTATTTTGTTTAAAGGATGCTTAGGTATATATAATAAATTATAATAGAAAGCTGACATTCCCTGAGCCAACCTCCATGTGCTTCTTATTCCACTTTTGTTTATTCACTTCCTTTTTCAGCATGTGTCAAAGCATAGCAGTAAAGGCGAAGCCATATGTCATTCATTCCCTCCATCCCGGTTTTGTGCATGTTAGCAATTTTTGACATGATTACTTTGAACTCTCTTGAGTGTGACTCGAAGGTGTTCAGTCCCAGGAGTTGAAGGTAGTGTTGAAGTGGATCATGCTGCATGGATGATGATCTCTTTGACCAAGGACTTGCTGTGCTCAAGGTCTGCTTTTTCTTTTTTTCAAAAGGGAACTTTGCATTCTCAGCAAATGTACAGCATATACAGTTTATTAGTGCATTTTTTTAGTTTGCACAATTGAACTTGGAGCTCCACAGTAAGCACTTTCTAGCAACATAGACTGCTGGGGCCCATGCAGGGTACTTCATATGGAAATACCATAATCCCTGCACTTGCTGTCATTTACCAACTGGAATAATAAAGTGATAAGATTTTACACGTCCCCTTAGTAGAATGCATGGTATGTATTTGTGTGTGTGCGCTCTCTTGAGCATTCTGTGGAGACTACAGTGGCTGGAAATCAGGAAAATTTGCAGGTGTACTTTTTTTTTTTAAGAAACGTACCCCCTATTTAAAGAAAGGCAAAGTGTAAATACAGCTAAAAGAATAATACACTATGATAAAATCTGTACCTTTCTTTATCCTCTGGATTTAAAAAGCAAGATAAGGCCCATAATTACCTTAAACCTTAAAAGTTAAACTTTTAAATATTTAAAAACTTTAAGTATAAATAACATATGCATTCCTAGGTAAAAGACCCATACCCAAAAGTTGTACCACTGGAGGTACCAATGCTGTCTCAGGAACGATGTATTAGTGTGTGTTAGTTTGCATTTACTACTGTACAGGAAGATAAAAAAAAAATCACTTATGTTCCTCCTTATACTTGTGTCCTAATGCTCATTATGAAGATTAGTCTAATGGCTAAGTCAGTACTGATCACAGTAAGGGGATCTGAAGAAACAAAGCTCTAGACCTGCTTTCACCAGAAGACCACTGATCACCTGGTTAATTCTCTTTCTCTCAATCTAGCAGCAGCTCTATGCTGCGATGAATTGGCACAGATCATCAAGCAGGATAGTATACTGATAATTAATACATAGATGAAAGGGGAAATGAGGCTGCTGTTACATAAACAACCAACCAATTTTAAATTGTTTCTTTAGGCACTTTGCAGGCCGAGACTGTCAAGAATTTGTTCCACTCACTCACTCATCGTCTATACTGCTTGATCCTGCTCACGGTGGGTCTGGAACATAACACAGGAGACTTGGGACTCAAGGCTGGGTACATTCTGGACGGGGTGCCAATTCATCACAGGGCACACACACACACACACACACACACACAATTTGGGAACAGCAATTAGCCTAATCTGCATATCTTTGGACTGTGGAAGGAAACCGGAGTACCTGGAGGAAACCCACCAAGCATGGGGAGAACATGCAAACTCCATGCACACAGACCTGAGGTGGGAATCAAACCCAGACCATGAAGGTAAAAGGCGACATTGCAAACCACTAAGCCATCGTACCATCTACACATTTGTTCCAATTCCTTTAATATAATCTACATAACTTTCATTTAAAAAAATTTAATTCATGAATTGCTCCAGACATTTGCACAGTACTGTACGTATAAGCCATTTTACATTTCTTGTTTTTCTTCTTCAATCATTTGCGTTTTCATCATGCTAACATTTAACAGCTATACATATGGCTGCAAATATGCTGTGCTCTTCGACAGCATGATTTATTTTCTTGCAATCAGTATGCTTACAATGCCCATTACCAGATATAAACACAACCTGTCATGGTTAGTTGAAAGTGAGTTGGACAGTAATAGAAACTGCACAGCCTGACGTCTTCTCCTGTCTGTACATACTATATGCACTTCACCGTTAAGCACAGCATATTGATTTTACTCTCTCTACTGGATTCAGGTTACAAACAATTAAAATCACGAGCCAACGTTTGTATATTTCTTTCTTCTTTTTTCTTTATTCATATTTATTTATTATTATAAGCTAATTCTCTTTTTAAGGTCACTGGCGGTCGTGTAAGCATTTCACTGCATATCGTACTGTGTATGACAGTGTACGTGACAAATAAAATTAGAAATTGAAAAAAAAATTTTAATCATCTGTATCCCATGCATTTTTGACAACCAGCGAATACCAAATAAGTAATTCTCTTTAATGATATATTAAGCAATACGTTGTGGAAAAAAGTTTAATTAATTTTCTTAATTCAAAAGTTTACACTTGTTTACATCAAGTTGCATTTACACACTTAGTTATAGCATTTTCAAAAGATTTGCAAATATGCATACAAAGCACTAGAATAAAGGCAATCTTTGCACAGTCATACAATCTCAAGATTAAACTGGAACCCTGACACCATGTGAGGTGGTAATGCTACTTACTGTGATATCTTGCCATAGAAAAGTTAATCAAGTTAATTTAATACTGTAATCATTTCTTTTAGTCAGGACCAACATCCTTGTGCGATTTCATAATGTAATTGGATCTCATTCATACTATGTGAAATGTATGCGAAATGTATTGTATGTAACTGTTATTCAATAGTTTCTCTTAAATCACATATTTAATTGACCAAATATTCCCTTATGTTAGTGTAGTGACCTGAAAATGAATTATAATTCTTTCATGAACATTCATGCATTTAAGCATTCTGTCTTCTTTACAAGCTAAAAGTGCAGGAAATTCCCGGCCATACCGAAGCATTGGTGGCATTTCCTTTGATCAGGCCAGAGGTTCACCAGAGCTTTACCTTTAACTTTGGTGTTATTCTCTGACCATGCTTTATGAACCACTGTCTCAGAATTGTGTTAATGGGAGGAAATTAAGTGTTTGGTGAGGCCTGACTTTGCCTGAGTGTACGTAGTGAGTATTCATTAACTCAGTAGTTACTCATTGTTACCAAATCTCAATGGCAATGCTTGTTTACAGATCTTAACATGGCACATACAAATACCTCGGGTGTATCTACATGCAACTTGCCCTTCGTTTGTCTTGTGTCAAAGGGGATGATAAATTATGTACGTAAGTGATACAAAACATTGAGTTGCCGTGACATAACACTATATGACTTTAGTTAGTTAGTTAGTTAGTTTAAACAACACATGCTTTTCATAAAATTGTATTTGTAACTAAAAGACCAATAGCGATATTGCTTATTTCTCTGCATAAATGCTGTTCATTCAGGATGTACTCAATTTATTTCCAAAACCCAGAGATCTCTACATGAAAAATTACTCCTGAGAAAACGACTTTTTATTTCCTAAGTATGGCATGAAGGTGGAGATGGAACTGCTTATGGTCGTTTAAAGCAAATCTCAAGTGAAAAACATTGATTTTCTGCTGGTCTCCATCATGAAAAACGGAGAGATCCACTGGAAGCCAGAGAGATAGTACAAAGTAAAAGGGAGTTCTCGGTTAGTTCTATATTTATGTGCAGAGATTTGTTCCTCTCACTTGTCCTTGTGCAGTCAATAGGCAGAGCAGCACAGCTACTTTTCGCAAAGTCACATTTAGGCCCTTTTGCCTCTGTGGTTAATCTTTGCATGGCTGGGTGCCACTGTGGCTAAAAGAGGGCGTGACCCATATAGTAAATGGGATTAAAAGGTGAAGCGCTCCAGAGAAATCCACACCGTAACCGTAGCATTTCCTCCTCACTTTTTTTTCTCAGTGAACCCATGACTTAAAACTAAACTCTGCATCTAGTTTTTGACAGCCAAAGATGGAAATAATTCAATCATACTCTTGTCTCACAATCAGAGTTCGGTGTCTGCAACAACTTTTTTCCATATAATAAGCCCTCGATCGAAGGTGGACTGAGTTTAAGCTTCTTTTTTTTTTATCTGGAACAGGAAACACGAGACCCTGTATTATTTTTAACAAAGAACTTCTAAATATGATTTATGAGTGAATCAACAGTTCCAAAAAAAAAAAAAAAAAAAACAGAGCAGGCCTGAATTCTCGATGCGAGGGCCATGAGGGGTGTGAGTCTTTGCTGGTTCATCTCCACTAGGCTGCACATGTTAATTAAACCATGGGGGCAGAGGCAGGTGGGCGACATCAGCTTTAAGCAATGCCCCGCTCCCCTCCTCCTGTTCGCCCTCAGAGACCACCTCAGGCTGTGGGAATTTCCTTTAGTTACAGTCTGCTTGCCAGGTAAACAAGCCTGAATGAGATAACAGGAACCAGGGAGCAAATAAAAAAACACCGGAGGAAGTGAATAGATTTCACACTTGCCCTGTTAACACCACACTCCACTAACGAACCCGGGCTGAAGCTCTGGGAACTGCTCAGGCTCACTCAGGCTCAGTGAGCTGGCCCTGGAATGACTGTGTAATGCTATTAAGAATAGACAGATGTAAATAACAGTACTGGAGACTCTGTTCCTTTTATGCAACCACAGCCGTCCATGGTAATACACCTACTTTTAATCTAAACAGAAACATAACTGAGTTAGAGAGATGTGTTCAGGGGCTATGTAAAAAAGCACATGGCTTTTATTCACATGGCTTCTTTTTTCAATCTGACCAGAATTTACTGACTCTTGTACAGTATCGTCATTTTACCACTGATATTCCTAACACAAGCAAGTAAATAAACGATTATTGAAGAGACTATTATACTCCATATAAAGTACAGTATGAATTAGGGCTTGAGGTGGGGTACACCATGGTACGCTAGCGGCACACGCACATATTTACACACACATGCTCATTCATACACTAAAGGCAATTTGGCAATGCCAATTAGCTTAATCTGCATGTCTCCATGGACAAAGGAGGGGAATTGAACCTGGACCCTGGCGGTGCAAGGCAACAGTGCAAACCACTAAGCCAACATGCTGCATTTATATTCATACACGTGTGTGGGTGGCTTTTGTATGGGTATTATGGCAAATTATTTTCCTCAGGCATACCAAGTTTTCTATTGTATATATCTTTCAAGCTAGTTTTTATTTTGAAGTTTTGAACTTGCACATTGTTTGCAAAGAATGACCGCATTGCATAGCAAAACATGACATAAGACAGTTGCAGCACTTCTTTTGGTCACATGATCAGTGAAGCAAAACTGATTGTCAAAGGAGAACAATGCAGGTTATATGGTACATACCTGTACTATGACAAGGTGCTTTCATCAGATACTGAGCTGAAACAGAGGAGGGTGATGATGTAAATGGAGCTGGTATTGCTTATAATATTTCTCATGATCTTCAACAATTTTTGTAATTAGTTTGTGTGCAACCAAACAAAACGTTTCATATTCCAATTTGCTGCCAGTGACTCATTATGAAAACACAATTAACGCATGAGTTTGCTCTATTTTATATTAAAACTCAATCAACCTGTTATTAACACTAAGTTGCATATTTAAATGACCACAAACACAATTATCCATTGTGACAAAACTGTGGGGTTATAGCTTCTTGAAAAATCATACAAAAAATGCACGCTGATATAACCCAAACAATTTTGACATAATATGTTGGCATTTGCACTTTTTATGATCCTTGTGACTCAACATGTGGAATTTATTCTCTATCAGTTCGCAATACTTCTTGCTGTCTTTAAGTTTGTTTTTATCAAAACTGCAAAAATAGTTAATATACTTATTAACTACTTATATTAATTACTGAATACTTTATACTTATTTTGCTATTAAAATGTTCACATATACACCACCACCAGGTGAATTGGCTCACCTATTCCTACTGGGACTAAATGGCCAGCCCATCTGGGGAAAGAAAAGACAATGCAGCACAAAATCACTGAAAAAAAGTCAATGCTGGCCATGCTAGAAAGGTACCAGAACAAACAGTGCACCACAGGCCACTGCACCTGCACACGGGACTCAGCAGACAAAGAGCCCAAGTCCACTGACACTCCCCAGATTCCAGTCCAATCAAACACCCATGGGATGTGCCAAACACACAAAGAAGCATATACAGATAGATAGCTAGATAGACAGACACACACACACAAATTTCCAGTTTGAAATTTTTCATCCTTGACTTTGGCTGTATTTTTAATCTTTAACTTTTTATCATGTTTGGTGTTGTTGCCTGTCCCTCTGGATTACTTCATGGGTTATTTGCCTTTTTGTGTTTTGGCCTGGCCTGTATTCAATTTGTTAACAGGTTTTGCTCAATACACGCTGCACTTGGACCATACAGTGAATTCAGTATATAATATAATATAATATAATATAATATAATATAAAAAAAATGTGTGCATTGCATAGAGAGACAGGGATGCTGAAAAGAAAGTAAACCAAATTTATGGCTTGTTGACAGCATGCAGGTTTATGCCAAAGCAGAAAATCTATGTGAATCGATCATCAAGTGTTGAGAATAAGCATTGGATTTTCTCACTGTTCTTCCTGCTCCACTGCCTCTATTACTTCTGCATCAAGGGACCCTTGATCATGGCTACAACCAATGTGTTAATTAAGGTACCTTTACTTTCCTATATTGTTTGTGACCTCATCTTGGCCTCTATCTCTAAACTACCTATTCATCTGTGGTCCCTGAAAAAAAACACTAGGCTTTGGATGGAGCGAAGCTTTGTTTGTTTGTTCCAGAAGTGATTTACTCATGTCCACTCTAGGTTTTTTTTCTTTTGTTGATCCAGTGCAAGAAGATGATAAACAATTGATTGCTTTTCTGGGATGCATTAGCCTCTCTAATACCTCTATGTCATTAACACCCAATGCATCATATGTTATGAATTGATTTATTGATTGTCCATAATATGAATTTGAACTTACCAGACCACTGTTAATTAGAAAGAAGTCCTGTATGAAGGATTAAATAAGCACCCCACTGTGTTTGCCTTACCTACTTTGTGAATATTTAACTGAGCAGCTGTTGTTTTAGTTTATATACGTAAAGGTGAAAAGTGAACTAAAAATTCTAAAGTGACTGTAGATTCACTTTGAATTATGGTAAAATTGGTGATAAAACATTTGTTATGGCTATTTATCTGTTATGGTCAATAACATCTCCCAAAACAAGTTATTAAATCATAACTTAATAACATAAGAATGAGAATTTTAAAAATCTGTCCTTATTGTATGCATAATGTAATGTGCATTATATTTATATGTATATTTATATTCATTCATCTCAAAAGTCAAAAATAAAAAAAAAAGTTTACACCAATTTTATAATTTTATAAAAGCATGTCTAATTTTTATTTGTTAGAAATGCTTTTATATGTATTTTTTTATTGTTTTGAACAAACAGTTAATCATGACCAGCAGAATAGTATTTACAAGCATAAACATGCTAAACCAACCAACCATGATAGCACCATCTTGGTGCAGTGGTTGACTTGTAGCTAAATGTTAGCTTATCAGATAATACAATTGTTTAGAGTGTATTATTTTTGGATGAATATTAACTAATGTTTATTCCATTCCAGGGGCCCAGTAGAGTATATAGTGGTACCTGGCCATATGAATTTAACCAGTTCTGGAGACGAGTTGAAAATTTTTATTTGCAAAACACATTTTCCTATAGGAAATAATACAAATGCAGATAATCCGTTCCAAAAAATATTACTAACTTCCAGTACTATAATTATATTTCTGCCCATAAAACCAATTAAAACATTTAGAAAAAGGCATGTAAATGAATTAAAATATGAAATAAATTGACATTAAACCTGATTCCTCTTCTTGCTGGCCGCTTTAAAAACAAAGCTGTGGGTCACTTTTCTTCTTGCTTCCATACTTCTTAACATTCTTGGGACCCATGGCACTATGCCTTCACTAAATCTTGCACAAAATGCAAAAAAAATAAATAAATAAATAAATAAATAAAAAAGATGTAAACTCACTTCACTTGGTTTTCAACTGACATGAACAAGTTTCTAATGGCTCCCAGACGTACACGCAACTTAGTCTCATTTGGTTGGCTCGGTTCTTCGCTCATATCACGAAAATGCTCCTTAAGGCAAAGCGGGGCGTTCGTATGCTAAGGTACCTCTGTAGTATTATTAGACCATCAGAAACAGTACATGAAAATTATTGTTTAAAACAATTCACTTTTGCTCTTAATGGGCCTGCTTTTCAAATAAATGTAACACAAAAATATTTGTTGTGTGACAATTTATATTTTATAACAACACTAAAACTATGATGACTATAGTGACTATAGTGACAGTAGACCATTATAACCACATATTCTTAAATTCGTGGGCTGCATCTCAAATTGAATTGATAAATATGTCGACATGCTGTTTAGCATGTGGTATGTGGGGTTGGGACACAGCCTTGAATACTCTATTAAATTGTATTGATTTGCTACTCACAACTGCCGAGTACAGACCACTCCCACTTAACCATGATACCGATACACATACAAATGGATGACAAATTAAAAGAGGGGAAAAGACAGCATAATGTGATTTTTTTTTTTAAGTGTTGGATCACTGCAAAATCACCAACACGTCTTTAGTGTGCCTTGGCATAGATTTTACAAGTTTCTGGAAAAGTACTGGGAAGACGGAACACCATTCTCCCGAAAGACAATCACACAGTTAGTGTTTTGATAATGCTGCTGGAGAGTCTAAAACATTGCTCGAAAAATCTCCCACAAACGTTCAACTGCATTGTGATCTGGTGGTTGTGAAGTTTAGCATGTAATTTACATAAATTTTATAATTCTATGCTCTTCAAACTATTTAGTGAGCCCTCATGCCTTGTGAATGATGACACTCGAAGATGAGACCTCCTCCCATCAGGATTGAAATATTTTACAGAAGGAGTCATTACTTTTCATCATTGCTTGGAAGACGATTTTTTTTTTTACCCCAAGTCCCTGAGTAACCCCACACATTTTTTTCCTGCATGCTGGAGGAAAGACACCTGATAATCATTAAACCTTCAACAAAAACATGTTAGAGGACTCAAGGACCAGAGCTGAAAGAGGTTTTTAGACCTTGTAGAAGTGGTCATGTTCAAATTACTTTAAATATGTGAATGTCACTTTGTATTTTCTCTCTTAAGTTTCAAAACACAATGACGAGTAAAAGTACTGCTACCGTATTAATAATTCACTTGAGTAAAAGTAAAAGCAGAGATCATGAAAATTATTCAAGCAAGAGATAGTAAGTTATCTGATGGCAAACTACTAGAGAAAACCTTTTTTTTGTTTTGTGTCTACAATTGACAAAACTAATCTGAAAATGTTTTATATCTTAGTGTCAACTAACCAAGGGAGCTAAAGTAACTAAAGTATAGACCACCTTAATTATCAACAGTATATAAAACATGATGCTAGATGATAGTTGTAGGTTGTTAGTTACTGTAGCTATCTGGCTAGCTTATGTTAGTTCATTCATGGTTCTAGCTAAATAGTTAGCTCCATTATCTAACAAAGATGCCTGTTTGAGATTATCCGACATGTTCCCTATAGGCTGTGAATCATGATGAATCGTACTTACGTCCACCGCGCGAAACCGCGTAGGTGAGATGGGGGTATTAGTTGTTAACAGATTATGGGCCAAACTTCGCTGAGTGATGATGGTAAAATTATAAAAAGGTCTTGACTAAAACAACATGCATGAGGAATCACTAAGGAGTTTTCATTTTCTGCAATGGAAAAGTACTCGAACTAGTTACTTTTATCAGAAAGTAACGCTGTAATGTAACTGATTACTTTTTGAAAACAGTAATTTTGTAATGTAATTAGTTACTTTAAAAATTAACATCCTCTAACACTGGTCGCAATCATAAAAAAAAAAGATAAATAAATGAACAAATAAATACTTGACCACACCATCCCCCTTGAATTTCTTTTCTCCCACTGGCTGTCATGCAATAAAACAACAAAAGCTTGCTAATGGTTTATCTGTACATGTTCTTGCAGGGTGGAGAATTGTAAAATGCACATCTCCAAAAGGTGTTAGATTGCATAATTTGATATATGATAAATGAGGCCAGGGATGCCCAACTGTCTCAGATATTATGGCTCTCGACTAAGCATTTGGCACCTGATGGGTAAATGTTCTGCATTAAACTAATTTATATTGATTGGGTCTCCAAACTAAATTAATTAAAATTTCACACATACAGTTTTACAGTCTTTTTTGGTTAAAGAATTAATGTTTTATTCTAATAATTTATCTTTTCATCTTAAAACTAACTGCTCAAAATTAGGGAAAAAAGTTCTCAAATGTATCCTTCATGTCTCCTAAACCACTATGAGGTCTGTGTTAAACAAAAATGAGACTAAGGGGTATTTTTCCGGTCACTTTTTTCCCCCCCTTCGAGAAAATAGATGCACATAAACTCAAATTACCATCCTTTTAAGTTTAGAAAGAGGCCTATTGAAGCTCAACTTTTTCACCCCCTTAAGTCTAAGGCAGAAAATTCAGACAGCTCTCTATATGGACTCTCTCTATTCTGATCCCATCATCATTTATGCATCTCACACTGGGCTCAGAAAGAGCAAATAAAAAGATCTCCACAAGTACTCATTCTCATTTAGACTTTTTTCTATAATCATCTGCACAATTTTTTTTATTTTGTATTATATTTGTAGGCTGACTGAACTGATTGACCCTTGTTGGTAATTTGCATCACAAAGTTATAAGTTTTCTGTGCATTATGTTTCTGTGGAATGAGTATTCCACTAGATTTTATTTAATGTTGAATCATGTACCAGCTAATAAAACATTGTGATGATAGTTTATTTATGATTGATTTGTTGTGTATTAGTTCTATAAAGTCTACATGGTTAAATAAAATCCAAAGTGATTTATTGGCTACCGTAGTGCAAAAAAGTTACTTCTTGTTATGTACTATTTTAAAATAAACCCCTTTCTTATATATATTTTCATTTCATCTCACAATAAGTTAGGGATATTGTGAGAGACTTAGTGGATGTCATACATATGGTGTTTGTTTCACTTCAGACATTTT
>JAQMYJ010000005.1:18426106-18436147 GCA_030014305.1 Clarias laeviceps
AGAATGTAGAAAATAAATCACTAAACAAAAACAAAGAAATTTGCAAGTGTTCTAAAACTTTTGAACGGTAGTGTGTATAACTTCAGGAAAAGAAAAAGTTGTATAAATATTTTGTTGTAGAAAATGTACTGTATGTATGTACTGTATGCATGCATACATAAAGTTGTGCTAGTGGTGTAAATAAAAACATACACTGTGCACTTCTGAGGACTATTTTTCTGAGAACTATATTCCTGTTGCACAGGAAGCTGTATTTGACCCCTGTGGTTGAGCTGCATCAAAAAGGAAACCCATTCAAGTCTTTAAAATCATGCTTTTAATTTGGCGACTGTGCATTGTCTGATTTTCTAGGGCTTTTAGAGCAGTTAGAGAAATATTCTATATAATCTCGCTAAATGAGCTGTTGAATTAGGGGGTCTAATGAGGAACGTAATCGTCATACAGACTAACTGAAGAATCCCAGTCTCATTTAAAAAGGTAATCTCTATGGATTAAATTAATGGCACATCAAATGCTATGATGGAACTGTTGAAGGAATTACATAAATGTATTTGTTTATTTTGCTTTGTTTAGTTTTTTTGTCTTAATTTTTTTGGGGGGGGATTTTCTTTCCCCCTCAGATGACATGATGCTAGAGGTGCTCAAGTCCATTCAAATGATGTGAAGAGGTACACAGAAAGTGTGATGAAATCAGTCAGGGCTGTTTGGTTGTTAATTGCATGCATTACGGCTCATTACTGCAGTTTAACGCTTGTCTGTGGAGTGGCTTGGGGGAGGCTGGATAAGTGAGAAGCGCTCTGGGCTTAGCCAGTTCTACGAATCATGGTATAGCTGAACAACCCTGGCACAGCGCTCTAGTATTCACTCACACACACACTATATTTCAGGCTTCATTCATTCTCTATTCCTCTCTCTCTCTCTTTGTGTGCTACCCCTGCCTGTGACTACTCGTACAGTGCATAGAGACCTGTGTGTATGCTCAGAAGTCCAAGCTTCACTCTCCATGCACCTCAAAAGGTGTCTGCTTCCTATACTGTAGCTTTATTAAAACATGCATGGCCAAGATCCTCAGCACAGATAAGCATTCTTTCATTCAGTGTCTCTCTCTCTCTCTCTCTTTGTGTCTGTCCTCACTCCTGAGTCTGCCCAAAATGCAAATAATGCAAGAAAATAATAAAAGTTGCATGTTGGCACTACTGTAATTAAATATTAAAGATACTTATTTTTATCTTTTTTTTTTCCAGAGACATGATGACTGTGGATATTGTTTTCATATTACATGGGGGGAAAATTCTTGAGGCTTAATTTAGTCTCAAAGCTTTCATAACCCTCTTTTTTCGTGTTCATACAGTAGATGATATCTCATGCCGGGTGTGGAAAGTAGGCTAATTTGTGAGAATTTTTTTTTTTTTTCTAATCACTTCAGAGTGAAGAGGTGATTCAGTCATACAGTAGCATGTTCTGCATGTA
Source organism: Clarias laeviceps (assembly GCA_030014305.1). NCBI lineage: Eukaryota > Metazoa > Chordata > Actinopteri > Siluriformes > Clariidae > Clarias > Clarias laeviceps. The sequence continues at coordinate 18,427,577 of JAQMYJ010000005.1, forward strand.
TCTCATTTCCTCAAGTTCTGAAAAACATCAAATGAACCGATGAATGAAATATTCATTTGGATGATCTTTCTTGCCTTTTGTATTTTCTAAGTGCAAGTATCAACTTTATGTCGTATGGACAGAAGTTTGCGATGCACACTGTACACACTATTTCTTCTCTTGCATTGTGTGTGGGTTTGGGAACGAGAGGGTCAAGCAATTTGACTTTCTAAAAGCAGTGTCTTTGGAAATAAAAACGCATAAAAGGAAACACACGCCGGATGTTTTTTTTCCCCTGAACACAACCTGCCCCCTGAGCTGGCTGTATGCTGCCCGGTTGTGTGTATGCATTACGGTGCTGTTCTGCTGCCTGTATAGAGGTGCTGCTGATGGCTGAGCCGTGGCTGGAAGGGGGCTGCAGGCTTTAATTGAATTGTAAATGGGAAGAGGGTGCAGAGCAGACGGCAGATGGGAAGCAGGGGCAGGTGCTCGAGAGGGCTGAGGAAGGAAAAGAAGGAGGAAAAGGGAAGGGGTGGAATGGCAAAAAGGCCTGTTGCATGGCGATGACCAGTGCTCTCCCAGTCCCCCATGGAGCCGGTACATTCTGCAGATGAGAAAAGGCACTGGAGCAAGGCCAAGGACTCACTCTCTCGCTTTCTTTTTTTCCTTTTCTCTCCCTGCTGCTGCTAGCATTCTATCAATCTGCCCTCTGTGGCCCTGCACGTAAACAGCCCTGTCTGGTATGAAATGATGCATATTGCAGGATTCGTTTCAAAAGCATTCATAAATGTCACATTTTATAATCTGGCATTACCACATCATCCTAATTATAATTTATAACTGCAGCTAGACTGGAAGTAAAGAGTAATTATGATAACTTTGTATTGCCAACTTGGTTTCTTTCAACTTAATATAGAATTTATGCTTTGAGTGAAAACAGGATTTTGTCATGTTCAAATAAAAGGGTCTCTCATTCACCCTAAAAGAAAGCGAAATAAGACTGTTAAACGTTTGTGCTGTTGTTGTGAGGGAAGCTCATTATGAAAAGGCGAAGTTCAAACAGACCCCAGAAGGAGCTCGGTGAACCCGAACAGAGTCAGAGAGGGAGAACACAAGGGAGGAGGGAAGGTTAGGCGTGAGAGAGTTCTCCTGAGGGAAATCAGAGTTCTGTCAGCAAGGAAGATGATCCCAGTCTGCCCTCATCAGGTTGAGACGGCTCAGAGACACACACTTGGCTTTCTTTCCTTCCGATGAACATTTGCCTGTGGAGCCTGGCCATGTCTTATATATCCGATTCTGAATTCCCCAGCTCAGTTCTCTATTCAAGTTCATTTCTGGTTGTAAAAACACCCACTTACTGAGACTTGGCAGACTATGCTTTTTTTTATATGTTTACAAGAGAAACAGGTCTATAGTTAAGTAATCCAATTCATAAGCCTCATAAACCAGAAAATGCTCATCATTAACCACAGTTTGCTTTGTACAAGAATGAAGCCAAGAGAGTCCTTGTAGCTCAAGTGTACAGTAAAAGCTTGTCTTTTTCCTATCTGCTTTCTCATCTATGAGTGACAGTTAACACGTTTCATCCTCTTCACGTAACTCTGAGGACGTTTGCCTCTTTATCTAAAAATATAAAGCGCTTGAGAAAGTCGATCATGTATGATATATCTTACATTTTAAAGGAATGTATTTTTATACTCATCAAACCATTGAGTAGGCACCTTGCTCTTATCCTGGAAGAGATCTCGTCCATTAAGATCAAAATGTTTTAGCGTATCTAAAACCTGTGGATGATTATCTTAAAATGAGCAGCTGCAAGTGTAGATAAGATCATTTAACATTTCAACCATTCAGCCAATTCCATTTACCTAGTAGCCATTCGGCTACCAAGTGAAACAAATCTATTTTTCAAAGTCTGTTGCTTTATGTTTTTCTGTTTAAAATTACTTTTGAGAGGAAAAAAGGTGGGTGACATCTTAATTTTGTTTAAAATGTCATACCCATAATTTATTCAATTCATTCATCCATCTCTATCACTACTGCTTTATGTGGGTCAGGGTCGTGGTAGATCCGGCACCCATCCTTGGAGCACTGTGCACAAAGCTGTATTGCTCCTTGTTTGAGATCCCAGGACACTCGAGCTACAGTATGAGAAACACCAGCCACTGCACCACCTTGCTGCTCAAAACCACATTTATGGGGCCTCCGAGTGGCGCAGTGGTAAAGTGCTCGCCCTATCATCTGGAGATCGCGAGTTCGATCCCCGGTTGATGCTGTAACCTCTGACAGTCGGAGGCCTAGAGAGAGCTGATTGGCCGAGCTCTCTCACTGGGGAGGGATGAGAAGTACTTCGGGCTCCCACATTAATGACGGCTCTACAGCCAATCAAGGGCGTCTGTGAGCTCACACAAGTGGAAGGAGTGGATAGCGCTGTCCTCCGAGTGTGTTACGTCGCTCCCAACGGTGTGTGAGAGAGCAGTTCGAAAAGATGCGGTCAGTGACGTCACATGGGTCGGAGGAAACACGTGATAGTCTGCGGCCCTCCCGACTGAGTGGTAGTAGAAGCTTAATGTGGGAGCCCCCTAGTGACTGGGAGGAATTGGACACGACTAATTTAGGGAGAAAATCGGGGAAAAATCCAAAAAGAAAAACCAACACATTTATGTAAACTTTAAAGCACTTTTTGTAAGTCGCTCTGGATAAGATCGTCTGCCAAATGGCTAAATGTAAATGTATGTAAACCACCTTTTTTTAATGATTAATTTGGTTTCATAAATAATTGCGTAGCATATGACTGTGAAGCCAGTTCTGTTTTGAGAGTGAATCACTTCTAAACCTTATGCCACATTTAAGCCACTCATTCTCTATACCACTCATTCTGTACAAAATCAGGGAAAGTCTGGTGGCCATCCTAGGGAACTCAGTGCACTAGGTGGGGTACAACCTCCCATCACAGGGGACAAATGAGCACACATTTGCATACATACTCACACACTATGAGCAATTTGGCAATGCCAATTGGCCTACTACATGTCTTAGGAGCATGTGTAGGACTGTTGAAGGAAACCAGAGTACCCAGAGAAAACCCACCAAGCAAAGAAGGAACATGCAAACGCCACACAGACAGACCCAAGGCAGGACTCGAACCCTCAACCCTGGACATGCGAGGCAACAGTACTAACAGCTACTCCACCATGTCACCACATTTAGGTCAGACACTGAAAACATTTGGACATACTGTACACCAGCATGGGGTGAGGGCAATATTCTTTGTTAAGTTAGGGTGGGATTTAATTCTGTTTTGGAACAGATCAGTTCCACTATCTGTGCAAAAAGACGCTGGACAGGCTCTGCTATGTATTTCTAGAACAGATGCAGCGCTACGTTTGGCCCGAATCCAGTGTAGTATGCATAGGTCTGGGTAGTGTAAGCCCTTGCTCAATCTGAACCTAGCACATGCACTATTGCTCCAGATGAGTCATCTCTCTCTCTCTCTCTCTCTCTCTCTCAATCGCTCGCTCTTACACACATACATTCACCACCGTTTGCTCAGGAGCCCAGGATTTATATTGCACTTATTAACCGCAGCGGCTGCCATTGCCAAATAATTAACCTGGCTTAGTCTCATGTTTGAGGGCTGATATTTGTGCACCTGTATTGGGGAATAACGGTGACAGACAAGCTCATCTGGCTACTGGAGAGCCATTTCGCAGGCAGGGATTTGAGGCTCACACCGGAGAGAGCCTGATCTCACCAATGTGCCTGTAACCTTTTCCACTAATGAAAAAAGAAGCGCTAATAAAACACAATAAGCTGGGGAAGGCCTCTACAAGCAATACAAGCAGAGTATTATTAGCCATGCAGAAGGAAAAAGGAAACATTACTGATATCAGTCCTCAGCGTTCCTGCTTAAACCCTGGCTCAATGGATGAGAGAATAGTGTAATATACTAGTGACGTAGACTGTTTACAGATAACCAAGCAGCTGGGGACACTATATAGAGGACATTAGTTCTGAATGTTGCCCTGGTCAGTAAGGTTAGACATTTCATATAGTCGTCCTGTTGCAGCACAGGTACACATAATGATATGTCAGAGCGAGCCATACAGGTGCCGAACAAGTCATACTATGACAATAAGTATACAATACTCTGAGATCTCTATTGCATAATTTAATTTGAATAAAAATGTAAATCAAATAAAATTATGTTAAAAAATATTTTTAGCAATGATAGAATATCTATAACTTCTGACTATTTTCCTACCTGTATTCAAACCAACCTGTGGACAAAAGACCTGTGGCTTAAAAAGGTGAAATATCAGTAGCGCTCTGGTTTTAAGTTTTTTTTTTTTCTCTGGGTACTCCAGTTTCCACCCACAGTCTAAGGACATATAAGGCTAATTGTGAGATAGATAAGGCTACAGCTAATTGCTAATGGTGTTAAGAAATTGACCCTAGTGTGTAAGTGAGTATGCGAGTGAGTGAGTTCTTGTGTGCCCTGCAAATGGATTGGCACCCTGGCCAGGGTGTACTGTGCCTTGTGCTACGAGTCCCCTAGCATAGGCTCCAGTACACCCAGTTAGCTTTTATTACAGGGTGTGGAAAGCACACTTGGTTATACAATCCACTTGATTGTGCTGTACTCAATCTTCCTTACATAGAGCTGCTGGTTAAGGTACAGAACAAGACTCTCCTCCCCCAAGCACAAAAACAAATCAAAACTGCTTTAACGTGACAATCACACTCATACAGCTCTGTCTGCTGTGGATCTTGATCCCAGATTAGAATTGGGTAGAAAAAAAAACTCAGATTGTAGCCCCAGCCCCAGGAACTGGTCTTGGGTCTCAGGCAGGCTGCAGTTGCTGCTTCCTTATCAATTTGTGGCTATTTCTAGAGAAGGAAAATAATGAAATTGGTACTAAATACTAATCTGTGACTTTGAAAGATACCAGCTGTTCACATTTACATCATTCACCAAATGCATAATTTAATGATGGTCTGCTTGAAGCTTCCTGTCTCTCGATTTCTCCACCAGTTCCCACTGACGAGGCAAATAACTGAGAAAAAAAAAAAAAAAAAAAAAAAAAACTATTGCCCTCTGCAATATTTGAATATTTTTTTAATTGTGATCCAAAAATCTCAGTTGATCTTTCTGTTTATTGTTTTTGATGTATGTGCAGTGGGTATGGCTACATAATATAATATACTCTATATTATACTCTATATAATATATCAGTGGTTTAGCTGATGACTCTTTACTGTGGTTTAAACTTTGACAGCATGGCGGTGCACATCACACGTCTTAAAACGCCAGGTGAAGGTTTTTTAACTTTTCACACAGATTTCATCTCACCGCTGTCACTACTTCGGCTCCTGGCTTAGAGGCACAACACCAACAAAGACCCCTGATTCCACCTGGCATTCCTTTCAAACAGAATGCCAAGGCACAATGATAGCACAATATTCCTGCCTTGAACAGGCTGTGATACAGAGTTATCAGTTATCAGTATCAGTACTCCTGACCCCTTCTGCCCTTCGGACCTGCCCGATTTATCCTGATGCCCCTCTTCTGGTCATAGTTCTCACTGTAAGGAGACCACTCACTGTTGAAAATGGCCCGTGTGGTCTACTAGGGGATGCATATGATAACTAATGATGGTGACACTAAATATTCATGAAGTCTTTGAAGGACTACATCGATGTAAATGTAATGCAAACCATTCTCCTGTGATGGCTTGTGACTACATTCACTTGAATAGTTTTAGGACTGAATTGTCAAAGGGTGTCGGCCCCTTTAATCAACAATGTCAAAGCAAAACTATTTTACCTTCCGATCCTGGGTTTTTACACCACAGGGTCACATGCAAGGCAGTATCTTAGCCGTGTCATAGCAAGTGAAATGCACAGCGCACACCGAACTTTGTATCAAGACCAAAAAAAAGAATAGGTATTGAGGTTCGATTCCACAAAGAGACTAAAGTAAGTTTTATAAATAACAGCAATGGTCTTACTTTGACTCAAGCCTTACTGACTCCATTCACAGACATTCAAATAAATAAAGGTGTGATTTGAGTAACGGAGCATCCTGCCCCAGTAGAGCATTATGTTAGGCAATGCCCCTGGTTTTGGTTAGTTTTTACAGTACATCACTGGCGTGTGGCAGTCAATGCACATTTTTAGCTTATCTTCTGTAGACTAGAAAAAAAAACACTGATCATTTTTCAAGCTTTTAAAAATAGAAAGTGACCTCTTGTATGCATTGAGGATTCTGCCAAGAGCAACAGCAGGACTGAGTCTGACCTTTGAAAAGTGTATGGTAGAGTAATAAGAGTTTTATGTTGGTTTGTATTAAAAAAATGCAAAAAACTTAAATCAATCTCCATCACTCTTGCTTGCTTGCTCACTCACTGAGCATTCATATGTGCTTGTATTACACCTAGACATAGTTTTTTGCTTACTATGAAATATTATCCTGATAGCACCCCTGATGGTCACATACAGTTTTCCTTTACCCACTTCCTGTTATGCAAATGCACTTTTGACCATAAACTAGCACACAACTACAGAAGGGCTTAATTCATAGTTGTGTTATCCGGGATCACCCAAATGATCATTTATGTCTCAAGGTTTCCTCCTCATATCAGCTCAGAACGCTTATTCTTGCCACGGTCACCTCTGGATTGGTCCGTATAAACAAACTGCTTACTTACTCATCATCTATACCACTTTATTCTGTATACAGGGGTGGGGGCCTGGAGTCTATCCCAGGAAACTTAGGTCACGAGGTGGGTTACAATCTGGACAGGGTGCCAATTCATTGCAGGGCACACACACACACACACACACACACACACACACACACACACACACTACAGGCAATTTGAGATCGCCAATCAACCTAATCTGTACTGTGGGAGGAAACCAGAGTATATCTATATCTATAAATATATAATATTCTATTAAACTTATATCCAGAATTTTTATTTACATAAAATTTAATTGAATCATGTTAAAATTTTAGTACTCCTTCTTTAAATTCTGTGTTCAATCATCTGATCATAGTGGGAAAATACAACCTTAGATGAACAACAAGGTATAATTTTTCACTGTGTAATTTATTAAATAATAATAATAAACGAAATAAATGAAACCTGTTAATGCATTTTTTAATGCATTTTTTTTCTAATGTCAACAACCAGAATGATCAAAAATACCCGTTAACTGTGGAGAGCAGCTAATGGTGCCATAGAAAAAGTTGAAGTGGCATCAACATGATTCTTGACCAATCAGAAAGATGCACTATTATATCTTGACAATAATAATGTGATGAATTCTCCTCTTGAATGTATTGCAAAAGTTGTCCATTGTTTGAAATGCTTCCATCATTTCAAAACAAAACTGTATTACAAAACACTGGCATTTTTATCGATTTTTCATCCTGTTGCTGCACTTCTTTAACAACTGGTTATCTAAGCATCAAGTTGATTTGTTGAGTCTACAATGAGAGCTGCAAAACTTCTCAGGTACTCCACTCTCCTCCGAGCTGATCGATTCCTCTGGCTGGCTGAGTCTGACTGCCAACACTCATCTCAAAGGCTTTTCATTTTGAACTGCTGCTGAAACACTTTTCTAACTCATATTGATTTTAATGTGTCAAAACCCGAGCCCCTGCTGTCCGGAATGTTCCGGGACATCAGCCTGGTCTGAGGCTGTGGTGTGCCTCAGAGCTAAGCCTGCAGCCCATTTGAGTTGGCTCAGTAGTTTTCAAGGCCAGTGTGTTCTTGACATTGGCTGAAGATTTTGGCAGAGTCGAGGGGACTGCCTCAGTAAAGCAACCGGTTTTCATTTGTACTATAGACAAACCGAAAAACACACACTGATGCAACCATGGACAAGTTATTTTATTATAAAAGAAAAAGCATGGAACAGGGGTTCCATTATTTTTTTGATTATCTGTATAGATTTATATGAATCGTCAACCTAATCAGTCATTATCAACTGGTAAATTGTTGTCCTTGAGTTTTTTGAGTACCCAGTAAATCTGAACCAGTGCACCTTCTGTAGTAGATTTTCTGTTGCAGCAAATAACATGAATTTATGTAAATGATTTAGCTGAAGGCAAGTCATGATGAAAGGCTAATATGTCTACATACTTTAATAGATTTGTCTATAAGGACTTTTTAAAGATATTTATTTAATCTGGACCTTTTGATCATTTTAGTAGAATACCCTTAGTCTACTAACAGTGATGTTACTGATGCAGAGAAATAATGTTATCCATTTTAAAATACTCAAGCAATTTGTGTACAAGAAATATACAGTAAAATGCATATGCTATGTATGGAAAGCTGATGACTGCATTGTGTGTGAATGCTCCATCCTCTATGTACTGAAGTGAACCTTTTCTATTATTATTATTTATTATTATTTTTACGTATAATGTTTCTCATGATGTGCAAGGTCTTTGTAAATAAAAATGCTTTGTGTGTCCCAAACCCCAACACTTTTTTCCTTTCTGTCAGGAACTAACCCGAGGTGACCAGAAGACGTAGCTTAGCGGTTAGCCCTTTGTAGCGTGAATGGTAAACCCAA
>JAQMYJ010000005.1:18448195-18461519 GCA_030014305.1 Clarias laeviceps
TTCCATATGTGTTATTTTATAATTTTGAAATCCCCAGTATTGTTGTAGAATGTAGAAAATAAATCACTAAACAAAAAACAAAGAAATTTGCAAGTGTTCTAAAACTTTTGAATGGTATTGTATTTTACACACATTTTATATAATAATTTATGCAATTAATTTCTTCTTTTTGCTTGATTATTGATAAAATGTCTCTTGTTTTATGCTACATTGTTTTGGATTTGACAACATTGCATTTTGCATCTCCAACATTTCTCCTCAAGAAAAACTCAATAATTTAAGTGGGCCATCCCCCAAAAAATAAACTTATCTAAACATAATGAAATATTCTTGTAACCTTAGAACTTAAATCATTAACTTTTTAAATAAACCCTGGATTTTGGAAGATTAGTGCATTTCCACTTACATTATAGCACAGGAATGCATTTTACAACGGGTTTAGCAGCACTGAAGTACTATAGCTGTTTACTGTCACATTGTTTCCAAGTCTGCCCTTGCATAATGTTTGTTGTTATGAGATTAGCCTCACTGTTTACAGCTTAATGGCTTTAATGCTTAATCAATACTTAAACATTTCAGTGCCCATTGTGTACATGGAAAAAGTATGCATGTGAACCAAGGGGAATAAATAGTTTTGAGACTGTTTGCTTTTGTACAAAGCCAAAAAAAGGACAATGTTCATGAGAGGTTTTTAAACTAATAAGTGTTATGAGTGTGCAGTGGGGAAGCGTGTAAAGAGTGTAATATGTGCTTATTGCTCAGAATTATTGCAGAAATATATTTTTTTCTGCTTTGCTGCATTCCTCACAGTTGTTTAGTATTCTATTAATATTAGAAATTACATCACCCTATTTCTGAAGAAAAATAAAATCCATAAATCCTGAAAAAAAAATAACAGATGACAATTGCAACATCGTCATTTCTACTTTATGTATTTCAAAATGAATAATTCTTTTTACAGGAAACATAAATTGAATTACATTAGTGAATCAGCCCAGCTATGATAAGGCTTCTCCTCTATTCTAATTATCTTTATATTACTGTAATTATTCAGAAGTGTGCAAAACGGATTATTCCCCAGCATAAGCCCCACTGAGATGTGATCCGCTTTCAGCCTGGGCCAGAACCTGTCATATGTGCTTTTCTTCATTGTGCTTTTAATAAGGACAGTGATTTTTGCCAGGCAACTGATATGAAAGCTCAGCTAATAAGTCTATATATTTTTTCAAGAATCCTTCATACTTCTATTTCAGCTCAGATAAGAAAACTTACCCTATTTCTAGTTGTACCTGTATGCCAAATGCAATGAGCAATTAAGTTCTTGTTAAAATATCTGTGTGACAGATCACATCATCATTCACCATTAAATGAAATTGATTTACCATGAGCTGGTGCATGGACTGTACTAGCATGAATATAATGGAGCCCAGTCAACACTTTAAATATCCCAGTAATTGCCTGTCCAGGTCATTTAATAAATGTTGGATCGGTGAAAAAATAAGATGTTCATTAAATCATTTGTGAGATACTGATTTGATTTCAGATGATATCATTTAGGGAGACTGATGTCTGATTAAACAATATCACAGGAAAGGGAGTGCTGTTGTGCTTGATATCAGCACGGCATACAAAAGTTCCACAGATGCCATTAATTATTAACAGATTATGATTTTTTTTTGTTTATTTTGCTCTGCCAACACATATTCATATCTTGATACATATAGTTAAGCATCCGAGTGTTGTTATCATCCATTATTACCACTTGTGCAATACCTCTCATTCAATCAGATCACTCTGTTCAAACTAGCTGTTGTATAATGTGTGTTATTGTCATGAACAGTTATTAGAAACTAAATTACCAAATTTGGTAATTAGTGAAGCCTCCTATATACTGTAAATGCCTATACATTGCCCACCATAACCCAGATTATTGATTAAAAATGTGATTACATAGCTTGCAGACCTTAACGTAGAGAGTGGCATGTAAGCAGGGCGATGCCATACTCCCCAGGGACTTTAAAGGCGGGTGGACTGTACAGCGTTGTTTGATTGGCAGGTAAAAAGCAGCCCCTAGACAAGCTGCCCTAGCATTTTCCAACACACGGTACAATGGGACACGGTACAATGGGTACAATGCAAAGCTGAGGCTGCTAGATTAAGATGTAAGAGATGTAAAGGTATTAAACGTGGGCGGGGGGAGCAAGAATATTATACCACTTGTTAAGCATGGTGGTGGTAGCATCATGCTTTTGCCACAAGAATATCTACAATGTGGATGGAATATTAAAGACAGAGGACCACCCCAGAATTTTTCAGCATAAACTCAAACCATCAGATTGTTGAAACCTTTCTCAGAATTTAGTGTTCCAACAAGACAATGACCCGAAACGCACATCAAAGATGGTTGTGGAACAAATAGAGTGTTGCAGCCCTTTTGGAGCCTGAACCCTATCGAACATTTATGGACCATGCTTGGAAGTTGGGTCTGTGCAAGGAAAACAACAATTTTAATTAAAGATTAAAAATTCTGCCAAGTAAAGTTGTCAAAGAATGTTGACAAAATGTGAAACATGTAATTACAAATCATGATTCATTAAAGAGCTCTTTAAACAGACATCACTAAAGCTACTGGGCCCCTTAAAAGCCTACTATACTGGGCCCCCCAACCTTCCATAAAGCCAAGTCTTTTCAATTGCCATAGCACTTTTAAGGGGCTCCCTGTCACTCAGTAGCCCCTGGGATTGTTCTTACTCATCAACCTCTTTACGCCACCCTTAAAAGAATGAATTGAGAAACACCTGCATATGTTCACAACACTTTATTTCCAAATATTTACATAACAATCCAGAATAGAATTCAACATTGGGTTCTAACAGCCATCAAATTCGATTCTATGAAATAAAAAAATTTAATAGAAATATTTTTGCTATTAAAACATGTACATGTGACTGTTTTTCTTTAAATATCCTTTTTTGTTGAAATTTAGTGCCTATATTACAGTTATGTGTTTTAAAAGCAAAGCATTGTATTTTTTTTTCTTTTGTTCTTTTCTGACAGTGAATTATTGCTGAAATCACACTGTACAAAGAGTTGTGTTTGGCAGGAATTCTACACAGAGTAAGCGTTTCCAAGGTCAACAGATTCTTGTGGAGTTGTGAGACACATGGAAGGTCACCCTAATCACAAACTCAGTGGGAATTGCTCTTTGATCATCTTGCTGTAGCTAATCCACCAGACTTGATTGCAGTTGTTCATGGCCAAACCCATCATTCTAATGCATTTCACTACACTGTTAGAAAGCTGTCCTGTTCTCAAACGTTGGTCCATTTCTGAACCAGTTAAATTGATTTTGACTCAAAGTGAACCAACATCAGGTAGCATAAAAGCAGAAAAATGATTATTGTATGCCTGAAGTCACTCTCTCTACACCAGATTTTATAATATACACTTTTCCTTCAGCCTTGTCAAATGGTTTGATTGCTTTATATTATGTTTTTGAAGCCTCTCAGATCAGAGAAACTACACAGTGGCATTTCAAACATTGAGTGTTTCTCATGTTCCTTCAAATGTAATGTCAAATCAAAACATTTTATTTTTGTGTGCTCCTCTGAACATGGCTTTTGTACATTGTGTATAGGTGCATTGTCTAAAATTGAAGCTCTAGACGTTGCAAAGTGAGAAATTCTAAAGGTAACTATGTCTATGAAGGTCGTTCATCTAAAACCGGTACTTTGGCTATTGATTGAAATAGTTTACTACTTTGTATTGTTTTAGCTTGTATTAAAAGAAAATGTCTGACATATCTATCCAACATTCTTGCTTTTCATGAAAAGCACTTCCAAGATATACTTCTTATGTCATTATGATTACTCATAGCTTATTAAAAAAGCTCCAAAGATTACATGTTCGGAGCTTTTTTAATAAGTCACACTACAGTACACTACACATGTTAACCGGCAATAGTTCTGCCATTGCCATCTTGAATGACACAAAAGCACTGCTACACATAAAAAATAAAAAATAAAATGAAATAAGAGCTACCAACTAACTTTCATAGATTAAATTCTACTTCTCTCATACCACATGTTTGCCATTTGGACACAGAACAGGCACATTAAGGTGTTCCATCTCTCTGACATCTCATGGCCAAGACAAGCATCTGTTCTCACTTCAGCAGAGACCCAAAGATCACCCCATTCAGGGCTGGAGAGGAACCTCTCTGATCACATACGCACAGTTAGAAGATCTCCTTTGATAGTCAGACACATTTCACAGTGAATACTGATGCAACTTCTTGCGACAAATTTTATGTTATTCTCATACTGAAGTCTTACAAAGACATTGATTGAAGTTAGGAATCAAACATGTTGAGGGGTGGTGTGAGGCAAGGCACGCTTATGTCACATAAGTACTAGAAAAGTACAACATACAAACATGGTACTACACTTCCCAACAACCAGGGACATTAGGAAGTAATGCTTAGTAAATTTTTTCCTGAACAAGGCCTTGTTTTATGTGTATTTCTGTTGTGGGACCATGCCCTAATCCTTGTTGTGTGAATTTTGAATTTTCTTTGCTGATCATCTTAACCTGCACTTGTCTCCGACTCGGCCTTCTGTCGCTTATCGTTTTATATGTGGGGTCTTGAGGGGTCTGCCACATATCCTAGAGAAGTTACACAAGGCAATGTACACCCTAGATAGGTTGCCCTACCATTACAGGGGACAAACACACTCATTACCTAATCGTACACTATGGGCAATTTGAAAATGCCAGTTCCCAGAGGAAGAACATGGAGTTTGACAGGAAAACAGGATGCGTGCCATTTTTGGACTTTTACTAATTTTGGCATATTATTATTATTCTCTGCACACAAGGTTGTCTAGAGGCATTGGTGGCTCAGTGGTAGGTTTCTCACCTGCCATGCGCAAGGCCCGGGTTCAATTCCCACCCAAACCCCAGCCACTGGATGCAGTGACGATCCCAAGCCTGGATAAAATGGGAGGGTTGTGTCAGGAAAGACATCCAAGTTCTGTGCAAAAATAACTGCTATACAACCTTATTTCAGAAGCTGTGTACATCCACAAGAAAAAATTATACTTGTTACTGGCATTGCAGCCACCCCAGCATTCATGGACTACAAGGATGTGTCAGTTACAGTATAGTCACCCTTCATGATGTGTTCTGTGAGAGAAGACATTATGTGATTTGGATGTTGCATGAACACCATGTTATATACTTTAGCACAGCTATAATCACTGTGGTAAAATTAGTTTGTAGTGCAACTCTCTGTTTTACTTCCAAATGGATATCGTTAGTCCTGGTTTGGTGCATTTGGAAACCATGACACACTTATGGTAAAATTTGTCATTTAAAATTACTCAGAGCTATAAAATATATCACTCTAAAGACATGACCTTTGTGTATAAATACATGAGATATGCGTGACGTGAGCAGAAAGCCTTTCGATTCGCTGAGTCTGCTTTTCTGAATTGGGATTTCTGAACTATATTAGAACCTTATGGAACCACAGGTGCATGGGCAGTCAGTTGATGCACGAATGGATGTTAAACTGTGCCTGTCTGTAAGATAAGATGCTGCGGTCTACCAACTACTACCAAACTACCAAAGTGGAACTAAAACTAGTGGAGGAGAATGATGATGATGATTATGATGTGGTACACTGAACTTTGGGATTGTTTAGAATGTTTCTCATGATCTTCAACCATTGTTGTGATTAAAAAGGTTTTGTGTGCAGCAAAACTTCGATTTAATTTCCTGACATGACTTGCTGACTACATAACCACAATCAAAAGCATGAGTTTGCTTTTTTTTTTCTTCTTCTTTTTTATTAAAACTCAACCAGCATATTATTGTTACTTAATTGCATACTTACGTTGCCACAAATACAACTGCAGGCTGATTTTATCCATTGTGATGAAGCTGTGGAAGATAAAGGAACAGAATTTGAAATAGCATTTCAATAACACAATCACCAGATCAGACACACAATTCACACTTGATAACACAATTCACACTTATATGAGAAAAAATATTTCTTCTTAATAGTTTGGTATTTGTGCTTTTTAATACTCTTGAGAATCAAAGAAAACATGTACAAATTATTCTCTATCAATTTGCAATACTTCTGTGTTTGAAAAAAAATGCAAAAATGGAGTTCTCATTTTGCTGTCAAACTGTTCACATAGAAACAGACACAGAGGAAAGTTTCGAACCACCAAACCTAGAGGTGTGAGTCGAAAGTGCTAAACACTAAGTTATTGTGCTACTTTGTCAATGTTATATATTTTTTTATTAAAGAATGACACAATTTTATAGCAGCTATAAACAATCGTCCATTTCTGGAAGGCAAAATCTTTCAGCTTGTCATGTTACTGATAAACCTCAAAGCCACACAACGGGCTGACACTGGAGATTCCTGTCCAAAACTGCACTTGTGTGTGTAAATCATAACACAAATACTAAAATGAGCACATTCATATAAAAGTCATAAAATGTAACTGTTAGAAACTTGCTCGACCTTCTGAAAGATCAGTGTGTGAGAAATTTCAAGTCCATGCATTCGAGTATCAGTGCAATCCTGTAACCTATTAGTGAGAGGAATTTTTGCAGTGGGCTTTACTTACAGTCTGCTGTACCATCCAGTAAGAGTGATGATTTAAACCTGACTTAGTCCAGAAAGCCTCTGTTTAATATTCTCACTAAAATGAATCCAGCATATGAACCGCATGGATAAAACCTTCAACTTTAGTAACCATTATTTCAAAAGATCTGAAAGAATTCACCATCGATTTTTTTGCCTATTTTTTTTTTTACTTGGTTTTGTTCCAATAGCACCATGTGAGAGAAGCCCTGCACATTCGCTCTCTTCATAAAGCCAGATAAGGAGTCAAACTGAGAAGGAAAGAGAGAGAGAGAGAGAGAAGGAGAGCATAATCAGCTGTATCAGCAACCGAATCCCGTAGCCTTGGCTGGGTTTCAGCTCAGAGGAGCAGCATGGATAGAGGCAGTTACTGACCTTCTGACCCCTGACTGAGTCAGGGATGGGATTGGATTAATTCAGCACTGGATCTGTGCCAGAGTCTACCCATAACAAATATGGCTCTGGATAACATATCTTTTAATTACTAGCTACTGCACCTCAGTCAGATTCCTCCAAGCCGGGCGCCAGCGCCTAAAGGGGTCATTGCTCCTCCTGACTTCATACATCAAATAAAGGATAATGTGATTGTAGGCCAGGTACAGCTGCGGGTAATACAAGGCTATGAATGCACTGGCAGCGCTGTTTGTCTCCTGCTTTATTGTGTCGGGGGGGAAGTGTCTACACTCTGTCAGCGTTATTCAGTGCTATGTGAGGACTGTAGAATTACAGGCTTGCTGCTCTCAATCTGAATTCCGGGTAATGCAAGGTAAAGCTTGTCTTGCACCATAATTAAATAGCTTGATGATTATTAGATGTCAAAGAAACAGTTAAACGTAATAGTTTGGTAGAACTCGAAATAGGAAATGGCTTTAGATAAATGTTTTTTATCTAACATTTTATCGATTTTAGGATAGTATGTGGTGTGATGTGATGCTGTCCTGCAGCTAGGAGGACATTGCAGTCCTTACAGTACAGTAGCATCTCTAGTTGTCCAATTAATATGGAAACAACAATATCCTGATAATATACTGAATGAATGTAGCTGGTGGTTGGAAAGATTACTCATTTAACTGTATTGTTCATTCTCAACTGACCTTTGTGCAAGTCAGGAGGACATTTCTAGTCTGCCCATAGACTTAATTAGCCATTTTGTTTGGTACATGATACTGCACAACATAGCACTTTAAACTCATGTTTTTTTTCCTTCAAAAATCCTTGTGGAGAAGCAAAAGAGAAAATGAGGACAAGTAAACATACCGCAAAAAGGAGAGTGAGAGAGAAAACCCTAAACGTGTTGGTGTAGAACCCATTCTGCATTGTGGTACTGTATATTTCAGATGAAGTGGATGGCATTAAAGTGTTGATTCCGGTTACAGCACTGCTCATACACTTCTCTTCCACTTTGCATCAGAATGAAACCTTGTTTGGTGAAAGGTTTTATGTCCCCTGTGTGGTCCTTTCATCCTGTCCTGATTACAGGGTATGCAATTGAAAATCCCAATGATTGCAAAGCTGCTCGTGGTAGAATCAGGTAATAAGGCAATTATCTACATACCAGGATCTGTGCATTATTGAGGAGGTAGGAGTCAGTGCAATGATAGTATCAAAATGGTTAAGCGAGTTATTGGAACAACTGCAGACAGGGGGCGGGGGGGGGGATTTCACACTTCCTTATGACAAAAAAAAAAGCCTTTCATATTTCATGCCAAAAAATGCAATCCAAAACAATTCACAGAGAAGCAGATGAAACCTGAGATGGGTGTGGGATGCATTTTAAGCATCATGCAATAAAAAGCCTTCCTCACAGAATGCCAATTATAAAAAGGATCTGGCTCCATCCAAGATGATAAGGCTGGGGATCTAGACTTAATGTGACATACCAGCTACCGTGTAAAGAATAAACAGGTTTATCTCATGCATACACTCGCTTTCACACATGCAGACGGGCACATATACTATGTAAACATAATCACACAACCAGTAGGCTATGTGTAATACATTTTTTTCCCCAGTATTTACCCCTGGACATAATCAATAACTCAGGGAGGATTTAGCACTGTGAGGCCGTATGCTCTCAGATAATGGTTTGAAAATATATAGCAACAGCAACAGTGGAGGTGTAACTCTTTCGCAGTAATAGTTGTATGGATCAATCTGCCTGCAGCGAAGTTAACTACATGGAGGTGACCTGAGTTTGCTGAGCAGCAAACACACAGTGCCAGTCAGCAGAACAGGTGTGTATCTGACACCATGCTGAAGCACCCGTCAATGCAGATCAAACTCCAACTCAGGAGAAGGCTCGGATTCTCCAGTGTAATGATACTGTTTAATTATTTTGACTCACTAAGTGGAATAGTTGTCTCAGCAATTGCTTTGTGTAAGCATACAAAATGACATTTAAAAAACAACCTCTCCAGCATTGACAGTCAAAGTTAACTGCGAACTAGGGCATAACAATGACAGCAGTAAGCAGATATGTCTGTCTACATCGGTCTGTGTTCAGAATGGAGGAAAGTGAGCATAGTGAGGAAAAGTGGAACATATAATTGCAGAATTAAGTGCTATTCAAAAGAGTTAGAGGTACAGAAACATTTGCATTGAATTTCTCACTAATTTAATTCCTCCCCATCACTAGGGGGCTCCCACATTAAGGCTACAACGACCACTCAGTCGGGAGGCCGAAGACTATCACGTGTTTCCTCCGAACCACGTGACGCCAGCCAACCGCATCTTTTTGAGCTGCTTGCTCACACTCAGCCAATTAGCTCTTTCTAGGCCTTCAGCTACGAGAGGCTACAGCATCCCCAGCAAGGCGAACCAGCGATCCCCGGATGATTGGACGAGCACTTTACCACTGCGCCTCGGATAGTAATATTTTAATACTAATAAAACTGTGCACACTGGTAAAACTATTGACCTATGATTAATTTTTTAATCATAGAGTTGCACTAGAATTATGTATACAAGGCAGAGAGGTGTGTCTTAGTTCCATAAAATTATGAGCTGTGAGTTATTGCATGACTAGATGTGACCATGACTTTGTTCGCGTTCACACTAATAAGTGCGGTTTTAAAAATGTACAATGCCATCTGTTGAATTGAACGTATGTTTTTTTTCAAGGTGGATTTTTATGATATAGGGGGTTTAATAATGCGGGGTTTTTTTATACGGATGTTTAATAAGCGCTGATTGTGATACGACAAAGCCTATATGGGACCTCAAGCTCGGCCAAATACACCTGTAAAAACTCCATTAGAATTTGTTCAGTAGTTTTTTACATGATGCGTGCACAAACAAACAGACGGACAAAAATTACAAAAACTATCTTGATTTGTTCTATTACTCACCTTACGGCCCCCCCCCCAAATTATTTTTTCGCAAATATCTTCAATCTTTTTTTTTTTTTTTTTTTACATTGCTTTTTGTCTAAAGGCACGTACTTGGGCTTAAATGTTTCAGTGAGCAATATCATTTCAGCAAAAGTGCAGTTACACTGAATATCATCATGGTTGTTATTTCACTGTAGGTAATCAGAGCCCTGATAATATTCCATATACTGTAATGGTACAAATTTGATATTGCTTCTACAAAACAGACATTGATATTCAAGACAATGATATTAAGACATTTTAGACTCATATTGATTTGTACATTCTTGATAAGGGTGTTTCTGGTAAAATTGGCATCCCTTCCTCCTATACATCTTCAACTTATGAGTTTTCATATTTTAAGTCAAAAGTTATATTGCTGAAAAAAATAGAACTGTGGGATATAACAAAATATATGATCACCTTTTTTCCATATTGATCAATATTGATATTTAGCATGATTTCATAACATGCTGCCAATCCTAAGTATCCTATAATGACTAAAACCTGAAGAAACATGGCTCATTAATCAAACTAAACTAAAGTTGATAAAAAAAATAAAAAAAACATTTGACATTGTAAACATGTTTTAGCCAGCTTGACTCTTAATTTATTAAAACATTTTACATCAAAATGTCCAGCGTAGTGGTTAGTTATTGGGTCTGTGTGCATGGAGTTTGCATATTCTCCGAGTGATTGGCGGTTTCCTCTGAGTACTCTAGTTTCCTCCCAAAGTTCAAGGTCAGCTAATTGGCATTTTCAAATTGCCCGTAGTGTGTGAGTATGTGCTTATCCCCTACAATGGCTTGGCACCCCACCTAGGGTGTCCCTTGGAGACAGAGAACAAGTATGAGAACTTAGTGTCAAGGAAGAGCAACATTAAAACAAATGAACTTTACGTTAACCATCACTTTTGTGTTCTTTACTGTTTCCACTCATTTTTTACTTGTTATTTCCTTGTTATATGTATTATATATTGTATATATTATAGTTAATACTATAGTGTCATAGAATTATACTATTATAGCATTATGCATTATTATATATGACTCATATTACTTTATTATAAACAAAGAGGTGGATTTTTATGTGGCGAAAATACAACAGTTGAGGGGACTGATACACACAATGATACATCCCCGTGAGGTTATAGGAAATATACTGTAAGCAGTCCTGGGACATTGCTACATCATTAAAATTAGCGTACTAGAACTAACCGTTGGATAAATGCATTTGAAAAACCCTGTTTTGCTGAAATATCTGGCAACCAGAGCAGCACAAACTGCATGCAGATAATTCGCATAATCTGACTGTCCTGAAAATTGATTTAAACAGATGCACAATGCAATGCTGAAGACACCTAGTTTCTATACAGTATGTAGCTATTGATGTAACTTTTGGATTTAATTCAACAACTCTTAACTGTGAGTGTCTTAAAACAAAACAACAACTAAATGTTCCACTCAAGTAACTGTTTGATGGTAAGAGGAAATACTTTTTTTTAAATGCAAAGGTTGTTACTATTTTTTACTATTCTTAAACGTATCAGCAACAAAAGAGTGAAAAAAAAAAAAACCTGTTCTCATGAGGAATTTGTCCAAATTTAAACAAATGTACCTGGATTTGTTTTCAGCCCAAACAAATAAAGTGAAAGGAAAAGGTACAAACAATAACGTTGTCCTATCCATAACCTTAACCTCAATCTATCCATGCAATCTGAGTTGTGTGAATAGTTACAAACTTGTAAGAGACCATGCAGGAGGACAACAAGGACAACTTGAGAAGTTAGATCATTGAGAAAGAAGAGACAGAGAAAATTGTTTTGACTCTTTGGTGACCTAGTCCAGGCCCTGAATTCTTTTTTTTTTTCTCCTCCCTCACATTTGTTGATGAATGTGTGTGGGGTGTGTTGGTGTGACCCAAATAATTGATGTCTGAATATTTATCCACCACAGATCACTGTCAGTTCTGAGTTTCGTGTTTCCTGTCTTCCTGCTTTTCTCTGCTCTTCAAGTTCGAGTTTCGCATTTATTTCCAGCGGTGACCTTTTGCTATGAAATGCAACATTAGTCTTCTACCCTGCTACATGTCCAACATGGACATAGACTAATGTGATGTTTGACCTGCATGCTGACCCTTTGCTGGCCAGTGCAATGAGCTCAACATGCTTCAAGCTGCTTTGTCCTTTCCCGTCCAAACTATGACACACACTGTGATGCATGTAGCCAGGTATCACTACAACCTAGGCATTGTGCATTGCTCTGCATTGTTGTTGACACAAACAACATTTATTGGCATTTTACCTTTTTTCAAAACCATGCCGAAGAAATGGCTTCCATTTTTAAGGCTGTGTCCCGTACTCCATAATACACACTAAATATCTGCTTGTTGTAAACATAGTGTTAACATTTAGCCAGCTAACTAAAATATAAGTAAAGGAAAAAGATTTGCTTCTCTATAGTTTCAAATACCACTGCTTGGGAACTGAAAACAGGTGGAATATATAGGAATTTGCCTGAGACTGTGCACATCTTCAGGGCTGATAGCAGCTAACTTTAGCTAGCTAGCCAAATCATGGGATAGAGAGCAAAACATAATATCCTGCATATCCTGGTCTGTGCTTCTCTTGTATTTTGATATCTATTTTGTTTATTTCGTTTGTCTGTAATAAAGATTGGAATTAAGCAGTGAAAATAATGAAAGAGATAAATAGTGTTAGCATGCCAGAGAAAACCCAGATCTCAGTACAAAGACATAGATTAGGCAAGGAGGAGGTTCAAATTACTCACTCTTACTCAATAAAAACAGGTTTGAATTACAGAAATTCTAAGAATTTTACCAAGACCTCGAATTACTCACTATCCTGCTGTCCTTGTAACGATACAAGATTCTACAATAAATCAGGTTTTCAACAAATTCAAGAAAATTGAAAAATACCTTACTTCTTTAGTAATATACAGTATATAATAGAAATATGAATTAGCCCTAAATATTTTTTAGTTACATACAATTAAAACTACTTTCACTCCTGTTAACTCTGAGTCAGTAACTATCAGTCGTCAGCTCCGTCAGTAGCAGTTATTCCTACATTCTCAGAAAGATATGTGTTGATGAAGTAAAATAACTGGTTTAATAAAAAAATCAAATCCTAATTTTTTTCATAATTTGTGGAACCGCTGTATAAAAGCAATATCACGAAGCCTCCGAGTGGCGCAGTAAAGCGATCGCCCTATCATCCGGAGATCGCTGGTTCGAACCCCGGGTGATGCTGTTTTCCTCTCACAGCCGGAGG
>JAQMYJ010000005.1:18461619-18483563 GCA_030014305.1 Clarias laeviceps
CGCGGTTCGGAGGAAACACAGGATAGTCTTCGCCCTCCCGACTGAGTGGTAGTGGTAGCCTTAATGTGGGAGCCTCCTAGCGGCGGGTAGGAATTGGACACCACTAATATTGGGGAGAAAATTGGAAACCCCCCTCCCAAAAAAAAAAGCAATATCACTCTCATGCCTATGACTGCATCACAGACCTGCGGATAGCACAACAGCACTTAATTAACATCCAGGAGATAGCTTTGAGTTGGCACAATCATTTTACTCGCTCATTCATTCTCTATCCTGTTTATCCTGTACAGGGTGTCAGGAAACCTGGAGCCTACCCCAGGGGACTCTGGGCCCTATGTAGGGTACACCCTGGAAGGGGTGCCAATCCATTGCAGGGCACAGGAACATACACTCACACACTACAGGTAATTTAGAAATGCAAATTTGCCTAATCTGCATGTATTTAGACTGTAGGAGGAAACCGGAGCACCTGGAGGAAACCTACTAAGCACAGGTAGAGCAATTATAATAATTATTAAATAATTAATGTGAATCAATTAGGGTGATATATACCCTTATAAAGAACTGTACATCAGCATATGGTGTTATAAAACATATTTTGTAAAATGAAGGAGAAACAAAAACAACGGCGGTGTACTTATTAACACATTTAATTCCTGATAACTCACATATCACGCAATGCTTTAATTACTTTCATTTGAAACAGTGGCGCATGTTTCAGTTAATGATGAGCAATTTGCCCTTCGAGTTGTTAATGAATGACTTACTCATTTGTCTCTGATTATTAACTCATTACTTTCTGATGTGTTATTCCTTCTGTGTTCTTTAATTACTGTCAACTTATATACCCTTATTGGAAAGTGTTACCATATCTCTCTCTCTCTCTCTCTCTCTTTTTCTCTCTCTCTCTACTTGTTTGTGTATTCTCTCATATTTTTACTGCCTCTTCCCATTTACTTGTTGCTTCACATTTGCTAGATGGTGTACGACGAATACAAATTTCTCCCAATTCTGACATAGTACTGACTGCATATGATTTACTATTATGATATTTTGTAAACATCATATCAAAAAGTACCTTCTAGCCTTTTAGTTTGTTTTGTTTTATGTTTAGGATTTAAAGGTATTAAAATCTCCATTGCTGTTTCTATCCTATGTCGTTCAGCCACTTAACACAGAGCTCTATTTTCAATTAAAATAAATGAATAAGACTGTGATTGACAGGGCCAAATCCTTAGCATCTTAATTTTGGTCAATGTCAGATGCTGTTAATGTCCACTCTTCAAGCAGCAGCCTAATAAAGAACTGTGATTTGTACTATTGAACAGGCCAGCCTTTATTACTTAATTGCTTTCGGGTTGAATGACTTAAAAAGTAATTAATTACAGGAGGCAGATTGCAATGAAGGCTAAGGTGCACATGGGCCCTTACAGATTTGATGCGATAATAGCAGGTTTGGAATAGAAATTTCCTAGGACTTCTTTTTAGTAGCATTTGAACAAATACAATGGGAAGGCATTTCAGGACATCTGCAAAGAAGAAATGATAAAGAAATTCAAAATAGGCACATTTATGAGGCAGGCTAAGTGAAAAGCTGTTGAAATAATTGCAGCCTGCTGTTGGAGCAATCACAATGCCAAACAGCTCTCTAAGTAAAGTATAACAGGCTATCTATTGAAGTAACTGAAGTAAACCTCGGTCTCCTTAATTATACCCCAGATGGCTTCAAAAGCTTTGTTAGAACCACACTGCAGTGATTTCAGCTTTAAGGTAAAATGTGTTACGATTGGTATTTTCACTCTCTGGTGCTGCTTCTATCCAGTTTTGGGTGTTGAAACAGTATTAAAATACAAATGCTTGCCCCCGTTAACACCAGCATTTACATGCTCCAGAGGTGAACAGTATGGTATGAAAAAGTTATTAAGAAAGAAAGAAGGGGGCAAAATGAGGCACCCTGTGTATCTATGGAAGCGTGTACAAAACGAATAATGCATTAGCAGTTTTAGGAAGAGATGAGCATTTTATTAAATGAAACTTATCCATGAAACTATTTCAGCAATATGAATTACAGTGATTGCCAAAGACTACATTCACATTGGGCTAAAAAGACTCAGATGCACTTTTCACCTTTAATGTGACACAGATCAGATTTTCTTTCCATGCTGTGTGGACACAAAATTCTCATCTTTTTAAATCAGACCTTAGTCTCTTTGGTTTGTGACATAAATTAGAATAACCCATTACATTAGACTTCATGCACCTTTTCCCAAAGCGCTTGAATATAGGAATACCTCATGTGCAATCATGTCCAGTTGTGTGACAACAGTGCAATGCATAAAATTAGGTGTATAAAAATGGAATAAAAACTGCAGTGGGCGGAGTCTCACCAGAACTGGACAGTCTATTAAATTAAAATTTTCTGCTGAGGCGCACAGATAGTATGCTTTAGAATTTTAGTGCCAACAACCCATGGAAACAAACCAACAAGGCATGTGTTAACAGTTCAGACTGGTGGAGGTACAGTAGTGTAATGGTGTGGGGAATGGTTTCTTGATACACTTTGTATGCATTAATACCAGTCAATCATAGCTTGAATGTCACATATTATTTGAGTATTGTTATTGACTATGTGCATCTGTTTACAGCAACATTTTATCATCTTTTAATGGTTCTTTCCAGCATGATAATGTAACATGTAACAAAGCAAAAAGTCATCTGGTTTCATGAACATGGCAATGCGTTCAGTGTTCTTCAGCGGCCTTCCCAGTTACCAGATCTGAATCTAGTAAAAGACCTTGGAGACGTGGTAGAAGGAATCTTGTCAACATTGACCAGGATGTTAAAAGAATGTTTACGACATGAAATTGTGAAATTATGCCTTGAAAAACCGAGGGTGTTCTGAAAGCAAATGGAGGCTCCGCCCAGTATTATCCTAGCAAAATTGGAAGGAACCTACTGAACCATGTATTGTAGTGAAACAATCGACTGAGGAATGAAAGTACACACATGTGGCATTTCAAGGGGCACTTGCATTTACAGTATGTCGCAGACAGATATCAGTCATTTGTGGTTACAAACCACAAAAAAAAATAGTGCAAGGAAGCTTGTAATGTGGTCATTTATTTAATACTGGATCACTGACAATGAAATATACATATCGGACAAGCAATACAACTCTACCAAAGTTATGTTCAGCAGTTCGGAACTCACTGGAGAGCCATGGCATTACGGCTTCCTGGAAACTTTATCATTCATCTGCTTCTGTTTCTCAACAGGTCAAATCTCACACAGGCAACTCAAAGTGGCCCACTCGTACAGTTTTGCTTAGCTCCCTCAGGCTGTTAGGCTGTATTGATTCGAAGCCAGAGTAGCTTTGTTCAGTTCCATTTTAACTGACCCTTGCCAAACCACGGAGCCAGGGTGTAGTGTGGCTCCGTGGAGAGAGCAGAATATTACATAGCATACTGATCCAAGACCCATCATCATTTTCAGCAGACTTTTCCTGTTATTTATGGCTACAAGTCTGCAAGTGTGGATTACAGTGGGCAAATAGTTTATTATTTGGAGTTAGAAACTGGTGCAAATGGACAGGTTTGTTTTAAATAAAGTTTTAAGCGCAGTTTTCCAAGAAATTTACTTTCTCTTGAAGATGAACTTCTATACTTAAAATCAACAATCGTTGAGCCTTATAAGAGGGAAAACCTTGAGACATGACAAACTTGAAGTCTTTTTGGTCAAATGTGACTTCAACCAGTTTAGTGTGAAGTTATGAAGTTTATTCTTTTTATAGTCCATGTTCATGACAGGGAGTACAGCTTACACATATATTGTTTATTTTTTTCCCGTGTTATTTCCACGATTTCACCTGTGAGATTTATCAGTACCATCACTGCAAATTTAGCTTTTGCATCCAGGTCTTTTGACTTAGCTGCTTGTCAGTGACAGATGCCAGAAGAGGAGCCAGACTGTGCACGCGTGACTTTGGTCAGATCAGAGCACTTCACCTTTTAACAGAAGTGGAGATAGTCTTTCAGGAGGAGGGGGAAATGTCTTAGCTCAGCGGTTTGTTGTTTTTGAGGGGCTCAGAGCATTTCCTCTGCCTGGTTCAGGTTGCTGAGCAGCAGCGGCTCATTGTCTCTTCCGCCTAAAACTAAGTATGGGGTTGATCGACGGCATTGGATCTTTATGGGCAATGGATTTTCCGGATTAGGCCCAATATACTCAGCTCAGTGTTCTCTCCGACTCTGCTACATGAAACACTTACGGTGTTGTGGCTTACTCTAAAAGGATAAAATCAAAGATGACCTCGGGCTTTTAAAAGCACATAGCAGAAACTGTTTTAGAGGACCCCCTCACAATATTCCAGCACTATTGCAAATCTAGTCCTATAGTGTTAGAACTCTCCAAGAGAATTGATGAGTGATAATTATATGTATTACCAAAGTAGGGCACTAGATGGCACACATAAAAAATACAGTATACAGACAGCTGTAGCTGTGACTGTCTGTGAATCACAAATTACAACTTTCAACTATGCTTTTAGAAACATGTATAAATGCTCTGGGAATAAATGAAAAGACGTGACTCCTTTAACTTTGCTTGTGTCAAGTAATAATAGCACATAGTTACAGTGTTATAGGACTGACTTGTATGACCTTTCAATAGATGAATTGCTTTAAAAGCGGGGCATTGGTGGCTCAGTGGTATGCTTTTAGTCTGCCATGTGGAAAGCCGGGGTTTGCATCCCAGCCAATGCCGGGGCTGCAGGGCTCCCTTAATGCTGGTCCCAAGCCTGGATAAAAATGGTAAGCTTGTGTCAGGAAGGGCATCTGGCATAAAACAAATGTGCATACGGTTTTGTTTCATCATTTGCGCATGCTTCATACCCCATAAGGTACTGTAGCTGAACTTTGAGGCTGGTATAAATGTTTACTACCTGGATTGGTAGGAGAACTGCTTTCAGAAGAGTACCAGAAGTAGCTCACATCACAAATAGGCTAGGTGTGTATCTTTAGTAGTAGACCAGCACACATTTCTGAAATACTCTGTGGTGCTCTTGGTAGAATCACAAGCATTTCCTAGAGTGGCAGCGATCATCTCCTATAACCGCATTGCAGTTGGAACCTTTGTGGAAATAAGTGGTTAGAGCAGAATTTATCTTTTATTCTACAATGATGTAGCCTAGGCACCATTCGCTGCCTGGACCCCACGCAACTTTGTCCATGTTAGTTGGTGCCAAGACATCTTTCAGTTACTTAGTTTTGCTTTCAAAAATTAAGCAACCAGCTGACTGAATAGATGGATTGCATTGCTTTGGCACATTTTTCGCATTTTTGCACTTTTGCATTGTCTTCGCACAATCACTATTGTCCTCAGTGGAAGCTTACGTTACATAGCGAGCTTACAAGAGATAATGGGATTATTGTTTAAACTAAAAAAAATAATACACAACTTCAAATTTAGTAACAATGATAAGTGCAGATTTCATATGTAAATAATATTCAGAGTTCTCGCAGCCATGTGACAAGTTTTGATGAACTAGGCACTGCCTGACACACCTCTCCTAAGCATGTATGGCATGTTTAGGAGAGGTGTGCAGCCATGTCAGTGCCCTGCTTTATTATTCTAAGGTTATTCTTAGATAGAGTGCTTTTAAAACCCACACCAATCAGAAATCAAAGTGGATTGCCTTGGACAACAGCAAACATTTTTTCAGCATAATGACGGCTTGCCTCACTAAAAGTCACAGCTCTTTAAACTTGGTATTCCGAATAGAACGGCACATTTGAAATCAACTCCACACCTTTAATCTGTTTACTTGTACGATAATGAGGTAAAGTCACACACCTGGCCAGAGAACAATTGAGCAGCTGTTTTGGTCCCTTTAAAGTGGGGAAAGCAGTAATTTAACTTGATTTATAGCTGGTTAATTTGTTGTCTACCATAATTATTTTAAAATGTGGCACGTACAGCTCAGACGACCGTTTGTGTGTGCACCTGTAGTGTATAGCTGGAAACATATTTGAGGCAATACAACCAATAATCTCTGGAAAGCATGCAGATAATAACTGTATACATCCTGTGAACACAAAATCCACTTATATGCAAAATTATATTAAATTTTGACCGGATTCTATTGATCCTGGGTCATTAGACTGAACAGCTGTATTAGTGCTGTTTGTCCTAAACTTTTAATGTATTTACATAACCATGCTTACATTGAAGTAGCTGTAAGACTAATTTATTAAAAAATAAACAAATAAGGTTATAAATCCACTTGCACACACTGTTCAGTAATCAGAGAGTGAATCACTGATGAGAAATCAGAAAAGTAGATCAGATAAAGATTAAGTTTTGTCTTAAACGACTCCAGTGCTTTAAAATGTACTTATATCACTTCAGCACTGTTATTTCAGGAGTAAAAAATATTAAGTAATTAATAATTATTGGTATAGTTATTAATAACTATAACTATATAATACTAATTAATATCTATTGGTGTATTTGGTGTTTGTTTACCTTGAACATCTGGCACATTACAGGTCATTACATCGCTTTTACTCAATATTTTTATTTGATTTATGGTGCAGATATGTAAGTACTGCAAAATGTCAATAATTCTGTCCAGTGGTTGATTTATAAGTTAACAGTTTAACAAAAAAATTGCTAAAAGTTTAACAAATACAAAGTTTTGGCAACATTTCAAGTCTGTCCAGCCAGTTAAATGTGAAACTGTGACAAAATCTGGCTGGACAGACATACAGACAGACACACACACACACATACAGTATACGTACAGTATACATGTAGTGTAGACTTATTCCCATTTCCAAAATGCCCTTAGTGTGTGAGTGTGTGCTTGTGCCCTGAGATGGGTAGGCACCCCATCTAGAGTGTACTCCACCTTGTGTCCCAAGGTCCTTGGATAGGCTCGAGTAGATGAATGAATATTTTAAATAAAAAGCTAAAAAAAAAACAAGGACTGATGTTAAGCATCAGATTAACAAAATAAAAGCTTATTTAACGAATATCAAAAGAGTCCAGAAAGAGTCCATGTAAAACAGGTTGTCAGATGGTATAAAAATTTACCAGCATAACTGTTTATAAAGTGAGAGCTTTGATCTGGTAAAATTCTTAAGATTTAACAGTTCTTAATTATAACATAAGCATGAGACATTTGATCAAAGAAGTTTTATGAGCCTTACTTCCCATTCCGAGTAAAAAGTGGCCATTTATAGCCATATGTGAAGATTAGGAAAAAGGCAGGACATGCAGAAATAGCTAAGTAGCTAGAGAGAGAGGGAGAGAGAGAGAGAGAGAGAGAGAGAGAGAGAGAGAGATACAGTAGAAAGAGAGAGAGAATAAAAGCACCTGTCTCTTTTCACTCTCACACTCAGAGGTCCACCATGCTGTGCAAGTGTGGAACACTTTTCTGCAAAACGCAGCACTAGTAACAGTTGTTAATTACCACTACTCACAGCTTTAGTGCAGGTTTGTAATTTACAGAAGGGTTCATAGTGTGCATGGGATAGATTTAGACTCCATGGTGTGAAAAACAGTGATCTAATGTGCTCATGCAGCATGCAGATTATTCATGGAAGTTCAAATGCTCGTTAAGAGAAAGCTTCTTCTTGATTCTTTAGCCATCTTAGAAAAATATTTTCTTAGATATATACACATTCCCTGACCACCTGTACACATAAGGAACATCTACAGTACATTGATCAGCCATAACTTTTTAACTATTAACATTAACTCATCTGATCTTTAGGTTCCCCTTATGCCACCGGGGTAAATCAGGGCGTAGCTCCATGGGACCTCTGAGGGTGTCCTGTGGTTCTGGCAATTGGACAATTTGGGTGTAGTGGGTTGTGGGGTGTGGCCTCCATGAATCATAGTTGTTTGTCCGGCACATACAGTACCATGGATGATTGATCGGATTGAGATCTGGTTGAGTTTGAAGGCTGGGTCATCAACTTTGAATTGTTTGCATGCTAAGCCTCATGCATGGCGGACTGTGAACCACTGGGTGTTCTGGAGCTTTTCTGTTATGGACAGTTTACTGGTATATAATTGATAATTGGTGTTATTCAGATCACCTTGTAGTAGCTGATTGGTTAATATTCTTCATGCAATCATTAAATTATGGCCTGGTCTTTTTCCAATCTTCAACTGTCTTGTTTGGATGAACCTGTGCGCACTATGGCTTTTGTAGACCACTGTAGCATTTGGTATAAGGCTTGACATGTTGTAGCCCCATTTGGGTTCGATAAGGTTTGACAAGAATGGCCATGTGAGCTTGAAACAGTCTGGTCATTCTTATTAACATTGGATTTTTGTTTAATGGATGTTTTTCGTTTCTTAAACCATTCTGTGTAAACACTGGTTTGTGTGAAAATCTCAGAAGATCAGCAGTCTAATATTTGATGGGAACATTAAAGGAGGCTTATGACCTGCATGATTTTCTGCATGAATTTAGGCATTGTGCTACTACCAAATGATTGTCTGGTTGTAGTATAGGTTTCCTATAAGCTCTATAAAGAATGATCAAGCATTTTGTAAGTAAAATGTTTGTCATTTGTATATTTTGTATGTTTGTTCACATGGCAAGGAACTTTAAGTCAGACATAAGGGTTGCAGTGAGATCACATCTCAAGCAAGAGCTGATAACATTCTTAGGTAGAAGATAAGCTTGTAGCTGACTTCTGGTGGGGAAGCACTAATGTAGACTTCTAACCTCTGAACATTTTCTGTCTGTTACTAGTGAGAAATAAGTGGTTCAAACACTGGGCAAACTAACGCAATGTCCTGTGTTCTGCAGCCAAATTAGATTAAAAACGACTCCAGTCCACTGCAAATGAAAACAGAGGTAGTTAACTGTGTTAGGGCCAAGAGAGGCAATGTCCTCTGGTCTAGAGATGGATATATAAAAGCAGGCAATTTTTCAGTCATCCCTCACTTTCAATCTTTCCTCTTTTCACTTGCTAATAATTGGATATGTCTTGCTTAATGTACCCATACACATGCATATACATAAACACAGACTTGGACACCAACATACACATAGCACAGACTAGATCTCTGTCCCACCACCCTCCCTGGATTTCTGAAGCTGACATTCCTGGCAAGCGGAGGACTTTGAAGTGGGCAATGAGAGCTGGCTCGCCTTACAGGGCCAAGCCCTGAGAAAGAGGATCTGTCTGGCTGTGGAGGGCAATGCTTGCTCAGGGGTTAATCACAAGCACAGCACACTGCTAGCTCTGTCCCCTCTGTACAAAACACTCTGTATTTTGGGGTTAAGAAATCCAGCACACCCCAGGACTTTGAAGTTGAGTGGCAGCTAGGAATTGGACTAGGAGATGAGAAGGCTTTTTCGCTCACTGGCTCTGTGTGTATAAACATACAAAGGGTCACAGGGTATGCGTGTGTGTGTGTGTGTGTGTGTGGGAGAGAGAGAGAGAGAAATGAAATGCATAATCTCTCACTCAGACCACAGCAACCCCCTTTCCACCAGAAGCCCTTTTGCTCTCACCTTACCTATTAGGAAGGATTACCCCTTAATCATGTCTCATTGCCACAAATACACAGATCAGCCATAACATTAAAACCACTTGACTAATATTGTTTAAGTCCCACTTGTGCCAGCATAAAAGCTCTGACACATCAATGGATGGACTACACAAGACATCTATAGGTATGATGGGGCAGATCCCTTAATTCCTGCATGTTGCAAGGCAAGGCATCCACAGATTGGACTTGTTTGTCCAGTGTAGCTCACAGTTGCACAATCTGACTGGGACCTGGGGAAATCAACACTTTGAACTTTGTCATGTTCCTTAAACAATTTCTCTGGAATTTTTGCAGTGTGGTTGGGCCTTGTTGTTTTGTACAGCTGTTCCTCTTTGCATCAATTTTGGTAGGCATTAACCACTGCATACTAGAAACAACCCACGAGAACTGGCGTTTGGACATGCTCTGGCTCAGCCATCCATCCGTTACAATTTACTCAAATCCTTAAACTTGCCCATTTTTCCTGCTTCAAACACATCAAATTCAAGAACCCTTGACATATGTGCCACTGTAATAAAATAATCAATGTTATTTATCTCACTTGTCATTGGTTTTAATGTGTTTTCAATTTTTATGGATGACTACAAGTGTAGTTCCTTTCTAATCAGCTACAACATTAGCACCATTGCCAGGTGAATTGAATAACATTTATTGTCAATTATATACCAGTTAACGGGTGTTAGGATCATGGGTATTTATTCCTGTGGGTACTAAATCCTAGCTCAATCATACTGGATCAATTCTACAGAAAAGCCAATGTAGTGTGAATCCCGGAAAAAAGTTAATGCTGGTCATGACAGAAAGGTATTGGAACATCCAGTGCATCATAGCCTGTTGTACTGTATATGGGGCTTAGCAGGGAAAGAGTTTAAAGTTGTTGATCTACTCTCCAAATTCCCCAGATCTCCATCCAAGTCTCAATCCAAACCCAATCCGATCCACAAAGGATCCGCCACTAACATCCCAGAGATCTTGTGAAGTGATGCCGTGATGAGGGGCCAGGGCTCCCCAGTGGCACAAGGGAATTTTAATATCTATATAACATTAAGGTTAATGTTTTGCAAAAAATTTATAAATAAATAAATTACAATTGAAAATTAAAAGCTTACAATGAGTAAAATAAGTTACCACTTTGATTATCATCATCATCATCATCATCCACATCAGACACTGTTTCCTCACCTGATATAAAGGTCACACACAGCATTTACACACAAGCCTCACTGTTGTCAATTCACTCTGATTACAGAACACCAGAGGGTCATACATTTCAGTTCTGTTCTGCAGACATTTCTATTATGGCAAAAAAAAATCAAAGAAAAATTCTGCTCTAATCTGTACAGAATCTGTAAGAACTCTTCTCTGTTTTAATAATGTAATGGTTCAGGAGCATTGCAGACATTCTGACAGCTGGTATCTGATTGCAAACTCAATCGCTAAGGCTTATGTGCATTTTATTATGATGTGTAACTATCTAAAAACTTGATCAGATAGGGAGGAAATTACACTTTAGGCAGACTGATGAAATTCACTCTGCTGTGTTTGTTAGACTGGCTCCTTAACCAAATATGATCTTTGCATGCAGACACCAAATTAAAGTTAGAAAGCAACCTAAATAAAACATTCCCACAACATTTTGGGAAAATACGTTCATA
Organism: Clarias laeviceps; assembly: GCA_030014305.1. NCBI lineage: Eukaryota > Metazoa > Chordata > Actinopteri > Siluriformes > Clariidae > Clarias > Clarias laeviceps. The sequence continues at coordinate 18,472,845 of JAQMYJ010000005.1, forward strand.
GTTTCTACTATGTCAGCATATATTACTGACTATAACTGACTGTTTTTACATCATTTTTTGTCAGTTTTCCAGAATCTATCTACAATGATATCCCTGAACTGCCTAATAGTACATATGAACTTTCTTTCTCGTGATCTTTGCAACACTGTAACCACTGGAATCCCAAGTCAAACAAAAACAGCTCATGTGGAGAGGAGTCACATATAAGAAACGCAGTTGCCTAATGGCAATCTCCAGATGACGCTGTGCTATTATGCTAAAATTATGAAACCATTATTGATGTGCAGCCAGCATGGCCATGCTACATGTTCGCATTTAAATGCCTTTTATTTTAACTCTACGCTTGAATAAGAGAGACGGGGGGAGTTTTGCATTTTGCTAATAATGCTATGAAAAGGGATTGAAATGTGGCACGGCAACAGATAAGAGTGCGTAACGTTGCGACTGAAAAACACATTTAGGAATAAATTACAAATTTCATGCTTCTGCCCAGTTCTTTATCAGTCGTCACACAGAAACTATCAGTAATGACATAGATATTCATGAATTTATTCATTTCAATCTTACAAATCTATTTGGTATATATTGCTTTATTTTTCTAATTATGTACCCAAGTTAATCTAAATGATAGTACTTCTACTGTTGTTGATGGACTCCATGAGGAACTTCATTCATATACTTTGTCTAAAAATTCTATGGATAGACAGACATGTTATGTCTATACCAGGTGTCCTTTTGTTTTTATATCCCTGAAAATAGCAGTTTCATGGTTTTCTAATCGTCTTCTGTTGGTTACAGTAAACTGACTCACGGACTCTCTGGGAACCACAAGCACATTCGCAGTTTTGTTAAGGTTTTTTTTTTTTATTATCCATCTTTTAACTGTAATCGAGGCAAGCAGTGCTATGCGTTGAAATACGAGCAGATAAATGTTCTCATGTCATTGTACAAGTCACAGATAATTTTGCAGCACATTTGTAATATCAATCATAAAGTGAACATGCCAAAGTAGCTCGCATAGTCACTGGCCTGTAAGAGGTGGTGAAAAATTTTGGTGCTGGCAGCTGTTTGAGCATCGTCTCCAGCAGTTCGGATGAAGCCAAGACAAAGATCCACTGTCTAAGCTCAGTGTATGTAGATGATTCCTGTCTCCCACAGGAAACACAGAACAATGAGGACCTGGATATGTGGGTGTGACTAAACCACAATACGGGTGTAATATATTTCGTAGGGAGCATCTGCTTGGGGGAAAAAAAAAAAGTTGAAAAGCATCCAAGTACGAACACCAATATGATGCATTGATGAGCAGGAAATATTCACTGAGTCAGTGACCTGATGTTGTTCTGTTAAGAAAGTTAACACATCACACATTAACACTTTGTCAAAAATGTGATCACACTTTGTTTTCTCAATGAGAATATCCATGCAGATGTTGCAATGTTTGTCGTCTGAGTATGTTTCCACAACCAGTGTTATATTAGCACTGCTGATCCAGAATCAAATTTCAGCTTGACCCTGTGCCAGTCTTAAGCCATCCGGTCCCCATGAGGAAATTGATCTTGAGTCAGAATGACTAATTTAACAATCTTTGCAATTTTGAGACTGATCTAATCTGTTTTCTTGGTTTCTAGTCTGAAGGATAGACCAGTTAAAGGCCAGGTCAGGAAGGCCAGGTCCCTTCTTAGGCTTTGGCCAGCTGCATGGTCCTTTGACAAATGAGCTCTGTGAGCAGTGTCCTGCTTTAAGTGCATTAGCAGACATGAGCCTGTGATTCACATTAAGCTTGTGTGTTCAATTCTTTTAGCCTTCTTGGCTACGATGATATATATACGATGAACTTAAATGCAGGCTGTGCTCCAGAGCACGTAGTCAAGCACTGAACAGCCCTCAGCCTGGTGTTCCTACAGGAGCATGTGTTTTTTTTTTTATCTTTGTTTACCAAGAGGTATTTGGAAATGCCACACATATGCATATATCCATTTAATGCTGCAATTTAGCCTTGATAGCATGCGTTTGTTGTTTGATTGCACTGATTTGCATAAGCTCTCTACAAGTTTGTGTGGAACAAAGCCACACAGCATGTAAATGCTTTGCAAAGATTTGCAGTTGCCCTTAAACATCTGAGCGATGTCATGCCTTGGGATGTATAAGCAGAACATATGTTTGAGGGCAGCAATAGGAAATGCTAGGGAAGCATGTTTAGGATCAGAGTGCTTACTGCTGAAGATTTGCTTCCTATGAGACATAACATTTCAGGCGAGCCTAGTACAAATTGATAGGTTTGTATTGTACATTAGGGTGCAGGGTATATCATGTGTGAACTGATGACTGTGTAGTATTTATTTTGGTGGAGTCCTTACAGCTCTCAGTCGATGTCAGCCAGTCTAATGCAGCAGACAGGTTCAGCTCTGTCTGACTGGGGATGAGTGAACAGTGCAAATACGTAATTAGATCAGCCATCCTTGAAGTGTCCCAGCATCCTGAGCCAGATGTTAGACCTCCTTCTTTTGTTTTTTTTTGTTTTTTTCAGGCACTTTGTGTCCTGTACATTATATTAGTGTCCTGTTGAAAACGGTCAGTTTGGCTAAATCAAAGTACTCGGACTATGATGGACTGTGAAACAGACTACTTATTTCTTTCCCCCTATATTCCATTGTACAATACAGTATAGTAATATGAATTTACGAACTAAATGACATTTTATACAGAAGAAACTAAGGAGGCAATGAGGAAGAGGTGAGTGCAATTAGTAAATGGAAGATTTGATCAGCATGGAAGCTGGTAGCTCTTGAAATAGGCTTATTTCATTCATTATTCAACATAAACTAATTAATATTTCTCTCCAATTGTGAAGTGTTCTGTTTTGCCAGTGGGATGTACAGGAAATGCCCCTGAGGCATGTCTGATTGACTAAGGTCTAAGGATGTGGTGCTGATAAAGCTATACATGACTCATAAGATGCCTTTGAGAGAAAAGAATACAGCTAATTAGATGTGTCCTGATTTGGGGTGAGACTATTTCCGTGCCCATTCATTGTGTTTTTGTGTGTTTCTTTGTTTGATAATCGTGATTTTCTAGTTAAGAATTACTTTTAAACATTACAAATTGCAACTGATGTGCCATGGACTGGTCAGAACTTAGAATTCTCAGAATAGCCTCCAGGTACACTGTGACTCTAACCAGGATATAGTGGTTAGTGAAGGAAAATGAATGAATGAATGAATGAATAAAAAAAACTGTACATACAGTATATACTGTATGTCTGCAAGTTTCTGGTTTTGCTGCAGTGCCCCCTGTATGTAGTGTCACATGTGAGTAAATGTGAAGTTTTCTGCATGAACGAGACAGAATGTACTTAAACCTGAAGTCCTTCTGCGAGTGCAGTGACAAAAATCTCCACCGGTGGAACAATATCATCAACTGTATTCAGAGCAGCTCATTTCAAGAAAGAGAAACAGCGCTCTCCTGAAATAACACGAGTAAGTGACACGTTTCCTCCCCCCCACTTTTCACACTCTAACACGTTTGCACACACGCACATCAGAGCCAACCAAGGCTTTAAAAAAAATGGCTTTCATTTCCTTAGACAGCCTGGTGTGTCCACTCCTCCAGATCCTTGCTGCACTTCCATTTCATGGTGCATGATTATTTCTCTCGCTCAGGTAAAGGGGGAGAGTTAATGTCTAAGGAAACTGATGTCCCCATCAGACACCCCCTACTCGTCTCCCCCCGAGCTTCTCTTCCACCACCCCCACCCCCACCTCCCAAACGGCCTGTCAACCCATATACTGTACTGCTGCATTAATATCCAAATAAGAAGCTCCTCTCCCTGGCTCACTGCCTCACACACACACACAGGCCCACACACACAAGAGCTCTCCTGACCCATAATTTTGCAGAGCAAGCAAATGAAGAGCCGCTCAGCATATGTCATCGAGCCTTGTGTTTCGACCCTTATTTACATGTGTTGAGTGAATAGCCAGCCACTTAAACCTGGCTGGAATGGTGTTTAAATCTGGCACTGAGATGCACCGCCATTGCACAGCTGCCACCTGCCTGCCACAACCAGCCAGTAGCCATCCACTGAAGTCATTTAATGCAAGACCAAAGAATAGGGCCAGAAGTTACAGTTTCAATAATGTATCATATGAACGTAACAGCAAATAAATACAAGTTTATCTTGTTCAAATTGCATAATGTATATTTCCTGGACCATTTCAGAGGCAAATTCCTACTTTAACATAAGTCTGGAAAAACTAACATGACTGTGGGTTAGGAACCTACCTCTTAAAAGACGATTTGAAGTTGTGTTTCCTAGTGGTGCTTCCCTGTCATTTTTGTCACTGACTTAAAAAGCTAAAAAAAAACTGATGTCAGTTCTAATCAGACCATAGACTATATATACTCTATAAAATATATGTATGAAAGTCTGTTAAAATGCTTTCCTTTCCGCCCTAATGGCCCAAGCTCTGTAGGATAAACCACACCAAATGATCTGCTACAGAAGCCAAGCTGGTTCATGTTTAGAAACCTATCCATTGAACTATAGTGATTTTTTTTTCACGTTTATTGTTTCTGCTGCATTTTTTTACTTGGTGTGGTCAGTTGAAATACTTGGCAGAGTTCGCATTCAGACCACAGTTCACCATGCTGTGTAGATCAAGACCCTTAAGTCACATCTGCACTGTGGTGTCCTGTCCCAGTTTTAAGTTACTTATAAAAAATATTTTTAAAAAAAACAGTAAATGGTTGATAAATGTTCATTTTGATGTAGATCAATGACACAAAATTCCAAATAAATCCATCTGAATTCCAAACAGTAGAAAATTCAAAGGGGTGAATACTTATGCAAGGCAGCATACACACACCATGTTCTTCAAATAAATGCTATATTTCGAGTCATCTACGCCTTCTAATTGTAGGCCTGCTTCATCTTGCAGAATACAGAATAAGCATTCGGTACTGTTTGTGTGTGTATGTCTATGTGCAAGAGTGCTTTGCCTGCCTACAAGCCTGTTTCTACACCAGGCACTTACTCTGAGGCATGTGCATCTTTTGTGCCACCTGGGACAACTGATGTTCTCACTACCTGAGTCCTAAATGACACACTCATTCATAATTAATTTCCATATCATTTTATTGCTGTATAAGCCGTTCCATTCCAGTTTCTTCTGTACTACAGCCACTTAATATCCAGATGCTCTTTTCTTTTCTGTCTTGATGATAGAGAGCTGTTTGCCTGCAATAGTGATTAAATGCATCTGCATTCTGTCCTGCTGGCACCTTGGCGAGAGCTGTGTCTTTTAACTTTTCTTATATTTGTCAAAGGCAGCATGGTGGTGCAGTGGTTAGCACTGTCGCCTTGCACCTCCAGGGTCCGGGTTTGATTCCCGTCCAGATTCGATTCCGGCCTCTGTGTGCATGGAGTTTGCATGTTCTTGGTGAGTTTCCTCCGGGTACTTCGGTTTCCTCCCACAGTACAAAGACCTGCAGATTAGGCTAATTGGCATTCCCAGAGTAGTGTATGAGTGAGTATGTGCGTGTGCCCTGTGATGGATTCGCACCATGTCCAGGGTGTATCCTGTACCCTGTCTCCTGGGACAGGCTCAAGGCGACCCTGAGTACAGGATAAAGCGGTATAGATGATTAGTGAGTGTATATATTTGTCAAGTAAAGCAGGATGCAAACAGTATTTTCACACGGGCTTAGTGGTTAGCACTGTCACCTTGCACCTACAGGGCCCAGGTTCGATTCCCACCTCAGGTCTACCCGTACATGTGGAGTTTGCATAGGCTAATTGGAATTCCCAAATTACCCATAGTGTGTGAATGAACATGTGAGTGTGTGCGTGTCCTGTGATGGATTGGCACCCTGTACCCTGCCTCGTGCCCTAAGTCCCCTGGAATAGGCTCCAGGGCCCCCATAACCTTGTATACAGGATAAAGTTGTATAGATGATGATTGACTGTGTGAGAGTGAGTGACATCATCCTTTGCATTACACACAGACTTTTCCTTCATAGAAACACATAAACATCGCTGGTAACCTGAGAGACCCCTAGTCACTTCACTTCCTTTCCTTGCTTAAACTTTTGCAAAAGTCTTAAACCATAGAGATGCAATGAGAGCAAAGAAACAGTTAATTCAAGCCAGAGAAACTTTGCTGCTCCTGATATGACCACGCTCGTGGAAGAGAGAGCATCTACAGTACAATGCACCTGCAATGGCCCGGAGCACTTACACACTACTCCTATAGAGTGGCCTATACTGATGACAATGTTGCTGATAAGGCCAGTGTTATTTTAGGAGTGCTCTTGTATGCACTTCTGTCATCACTCTGGCAATGTCATTAGGTTGGGAGCCAGTGCAGTATAAAAGCCCCTGAGACTGGCTTGGTTCATATTGTGTCAACATACAGTATAATGCAGTGTGAGAACTGCAAATGCCTGGACATCTCAGCAAAGATAATTAGAACACCTAGCCAGGCACTACTACGGTGAATATGAGAAGGAAATGTGGGTCAGGTTGATGTACTATCAGTATCAGGTTCTCTCCAAACTTATGGTGATTTGTTTGATATATTGGGTATATTGTCCTAGCCATTATGGGAAAAGAGAACAAAATAATAAATGATCATATAAAATGTCAAAGGTCCGGTGTTAAATTGTTCTTTCTTTTACAATCAATAAAATTCACCTTGGCAGTACTATGAATCAGTTTTAATCACGGCAATTCTGTTCATGGACGTGCATAAGGAAAAAAGGAAAATAAAAAAAATGATTATACAGCGTGTCCCATACTACAGTAGTGAGCATATTGTTGATCTATGATTTGTTCCATTTCAACACTAGTTATATCGATGCATCTTAAAATGCATGGCTGGATGTGGCAAAAAAATTCTAGAAAGTGTGCATACATACTTCTGAGTGTTGCAACTGCATCAGTGAAGACAATATGATTTGCTGATAAGTTTGTATATTTGCATGTATGAGCAAAGGACACAGTTTGTGTCTAAACTGTGTGTAAATGGACAGTACTGGTAAGTCAGGGTCAGATGTATAAATATGCAGAATGCAGTGGTGTGTGTGTGTATGTGTGTGTCCAAACACCTCACCCCTTGTGTGTCATTCTCACTGATTTAGCAAATCAGTAATGCTTGTCTGAGAATTAATTAAATGGATCAGTGCTGGCAGATTCTTTAGGCAGCTGCTGCAGTTACAAGTGAGACAGAAAGAAAGAGAGAGAGAGGGAGAGAGAGAGACCTTGTGCATCAGACAGCCCACCCGGCAATCCTGCCTAATCACCCACAATCTATTTCAAAGTCAACTTGATTGGACTTCTATCTGGAGAATAATGGAGAATTAAGCAGCCGCCAGACAGTAACCGCTCGTATTTGCATACTCGTACATGCCAGATGAGCTCATTTGCCCCACAGAGAGCCTAAGAGGTGAATGCGAACTCTTTCACCAGTGCTAATGTTTGTTGCTTTCTAAGGCTTATTAGATAAGTAATGGTGTAGAGCATATTCATAAGCACATCCCCCACACCACCTTACAATTTAATCCATTGTTTGATACACTCGTTATTTCAAATGAGTAAATATCACCGAGCCTCAAAGCACTTTACCTAAGAACCAAAGAAATGAGGCTGTCGTCTGATGGACGAGCAGGAATATTCAAAAAAGCGGCATCAACTGTGAGGCCTTCCAGAGACTGAGCAGGAGTGCAACAGAGAGGAATTAGTGATGTTCATTTTAATTCATGCTCTTCTAATGTCACATTTGTGGATGAGCAGAAACAGCTGCAGGAGGAAAGGAGAATCGTGTCAGGCTCCACTAAAGCATACAGCACGCTTGAACCCGCTGGCCTCTCCTTCATGGCAATGTACGCACACACATGTACACACACATATACACAGATAGACGGCAACTGGTCGAGTGCTGACAAGTGTGGACTGCGGTGTTCATGTAACCCTGACCCAGACAAACACAGGCATCAGCTCACAGACAACACTTCATGAACAGACATATCCCACACCACCTCACCCCCCTCTCTCATTCTCTCTGATATTCATACATTCAGCACTCAGGAATACGCTATTCCTTTTACCTTGCTCTCGGCAAAACGCAACCGAAAAATCATTCCGCTTTTATCAAGTTGTCATTTCACTCTGCATTTTTTTTTGTCTGCCAGATTTTAGATTTGAGCTGCCACTCCAAGCCCGAGCCCCATGAGAACACTATTGTACAACAGCCTGAGGATGCAGTTTTGCACCACACCACACAAGATCGCAAATAGCTTTTATGCTCAGCTACACCCCCCACCCCTTCTCCCCCCATTTTTTGATAAATGACAATGATGTGAGCATTTGTTTTGTGATTGGCTTCAAAAGACGAACAGAACAAATTATTTTCTGGTACCAGATAAATCACTCATGGGGCATTATTCAAACTATCAAACGATAAAATATTGCGGTATACAGGCTTGTATTATGATGAACATCTTGTTGCTTTGCATGGCTCTCCTCTGGCTATTTCATGCCCCTTCCATTTATTTGCTGTTTGTACATCATGCATAATAGCTTTAAGACTAATAAATCCTCTGACCTAAAAAGATTCTTTATTTCAGTTAGCTTTATTTCTCATGTTGTCTTAGATGACTTTCATTTCTTATAAGACTTTTTTTTTTATTTATAGTATGTATACATTTGCTTTCTCGTCAAATATATTTAAGCATTAATATGGTCTTTTATTTTTCAGTCATTCCTTCAGGCACAACCATGTACCCAGTAACTATTGAAGGGTTTTTTTTTTCATTGTGGCAAATATGTACCATTTATTTATTTTATTTATGCATACAATAATAATTAAACACCTATGGCAATGTCTCATCCTTGATTATTTTAATCTTGTTTGTAAAGTCAGGTCACATCTAGTAATTTGAATTAATGTTTAATAGCAATGATGTCTTCTGGCCAGTTGCATTTTGCATTACATTAAGTGCATTATAGCACCAATGTATTTTTTCATATATTACTTGCTGATCTTATTTATTATTATTATTATTATTATTAGTTGTAGTATTTGTAGTAGCAGTAGTAGAGTAAAAATGCCTTTGTGCAATGCAAACCCTGAAATTGCTTTACTCTGTGTAATTGAATTAAATTGCAAAATCCATCAAAAGGTTTCATTAAAAATTCCTAACTTTAGCCCTGCATATAAAATGACTCTAGACAAAAGAGGTCAAGACACTGAACAGAAGGTGTCTTTTCAGCATAAAGATATAGACCATTGTACCACTGATGCACTGTAATTTAAAAGCAAACTGATTTCAAATCCCCAAGTTGCTGAGCTAAATGTGTTCATTATGTTGTTGTTTTTTTCTACTTGGACATATTCAGCTACAGCTCACAAGAAACTGAATCAGTGAACACAACAGTGTTTGGGGGCAGGCGACAGTTCCAGTTTTTATCTTCATGGCTCATTGTGGACTCGTGGAAATAGCTCAGCCTTTTTCTCTACTTCACCAAAGCACTGCGGTGTGTATTGGGATTAAAGCCTGACTGATTTCTCTCTCTCCCTCTCCTCCTCAGTGAAGTCCTCTCTCCTTTCTCCTTGCCTCTCCTCACTCTGCTGCCACACTAGCCAGTCCTCTGAGTATTACATCATCCTGATGTAATGTCTAACCAATCACATGACTTCTCTGCTAAACCTTCAAGGATTATGGAGCCCGGTAGCTCAGACTCTATAATAAGAGAGAGAAAGAGAGACGGAGTCAGAGGGAGTGAGCAATATTCCTGGGGCTAGATGGTGGATCAATTTTTCCCCACTCTTCCCGTTTAGTTTTACCTGAAGGTAGAAATAATGCAGCTGGATCTCAGGCGTATGTCTGAGTGTAGGTGTCAAGGTCTCATGGATTTTATTTTATTTATTTTATTTTTTGAAAATGTGCTCATGAATTTCTTATTCATCTTGACTGAAAATTTGCCCTTTAGTCATGAGATCAGAATCACATTTCACACAATATTCTAATCATTTATAGATTAATCATGGGTGCTTTAATGTAGTCCTGATTAAAATTTAATTATTTAACAGTATCTTAATCTGAAACAGCAGCAATAATTAGAATTCGTTCAACCTTTTATAGTTCTGTTTGCTTATCATCTGGGTCACATTTGGAACAAAAGAGTGGAGCAGAGAAGAAAAAAAAGCGTCGTCATTTAGGTGTTCGATCAGACTTGGGGCACTGAGACTCCGATGTAGATTGAAGTAGTAGCAAGATGGGGAACAAAAGTAGAGTAATATTGGCCTTAGCCACAATTCGGTCTTGAATGAGTCAGTCCAGTTCAATTCAGATTCACTTAATCTCTTTGTAGTTCCATGACAGAACAGTTTTTTTTTTTCTACCTTTGCCGTTTACCAATGTATTCCTTGAGTTATCACTTTGGCCTGTTTATCTGATGTCATGTGATTATTACTCTTGTCTGCCTCCTTGCTACCCTGAACTCACTCACTCACTCACTCACTCACCATCTATACCACTTTATCCTGTATTCAGGGTTGCGGGGGGCCTGGAACCTATTCCAGGAGGTTTAGGGCACGAGGCTGGGTACACCCTGGAGAGGGTGCCAATCCATCGTAGAGCACACACACATACACACACTCGCACACTACGGGCAATTTGGGAACACCAATTAGCCTAATCTGCATGTCTTTGGACTGT
>JAQMYJ010000005.1:18484485-18499527 GCA_030014305.1 Clarias laeviceps
GAACACCAATTAGCCTAATCTGCATGTCTTTGGACTGTGGGAGGAAACCGGAGTACCCGGAGGAAACCCACCAAGCAGGGGGAGAACATACAAAGATGGGAATCGAGTCTGGCCGGGAATCAAAAATAAAATTGTACATTGTACATGGATATCCTCACTCTCCTACGAGTCTATTTTCTTTCATAAGATTTCCATATTCCACATATGTCCACAGAGCATGCCTCCTAGTTCTCCCAGCTCCTGAGCTGCTAGATCAGCAGCCTAGCTACTGTATCTACAATATAAAGTAATATGAGTCATAAATCAGTGAGGAAAGAGGTGTAATTTGAATTTCCTGAATAATTAATTAAATATTTTGTTACATTTTTATGAACAGAAATGAAGCACTATAGAATGTTTAACCTTTTAAAATATAGGGCTCTTAGGGGTATAGTTTAAAGGGCTTAGCTAATAAAACTAATAAAACTAAAATATGCATAATATAGATATGTTTAATAAAGGCAATGGTGGCACAAGCAGTTGAGGCTCTGGGTTGCTGATTGAAGAGTTCAGGGGGTTCGGTGTTGCCAGTGTTGGGTCCTTGTGCATGATGCTTACCCTTATACCCCAGCCACTGCAATCAGTGCTGATTCCAAGGCTGGTTAGAACATGGGAGGGTTATAACAGGAAGGGTGTCCAGCGTAATACCTCTGACAGAGAATCAAATGATCCAATATGGTGAAGTTGCTTCTGCATCTACAAAGAAGAATTAATCCAGGACCATTCATCCATAGCCCTAGAGTGGTCTCATAATATTCTTTACTTGTTCCTTCACACGTTTTACTAAATCTAAAAAAAAAGATGCACATTAAATATTTAAACTGTCTGCACAGTTCATTAAAAATGAGGGAACAAAATAAGAAAATAACAATGTGACAAAAAAAAATGAAATAAATATTTGTTGACAAGACATTTTGACAAGTTGTCTTGTCAAAATTTCTCCTTCTGATGCAATGATATTGACCGGCTTGTTGGAACAGGCTCTGTATATACAATTCACTGATCTTGTGAACACAAATTATTGAAAACTTAGTTTATTTCACTTTCCTTACAGAATGGACTCTTCATTGAATCAGTGATGTGTGGCCATATTTGTGTTTAAAGTATGTTGTACAATGGCTATTTACATATATTTAAAAAAATACACTGCCTCTATCAGATTCTCAGTGTTACGTTAACATACAGCAACGGTTTCACCCTGGATGGGGCACCAGTCAATCACATGGCACCATCCACACATTCATGTGCTCATTCACACCTAGGGGAAATTGAACATTATCAAACTGAAAAAAGATTCAAAATGATTTTATATACCAACTAACATAAAGTATACCTCAGAGAATAAAGACTATAATAAACACTTCTACACACGCTCGGTACTGGGCTGTGGACCTTGGAGCTATGACCTGCTGTATCATCTGGCTGTTCTAATCCAATGTCTTACCAATTCATGTTTACCAGAACAATGGGTTTTGAACAAAAAGGTTAACTTACCTGATCACCTGCACTACCTGATTTTATACGTTATCAATTATCAACATTACCAATTATGAAATGACAGACTATTGTGTCGCAAATGTAGTTTAAAAATCTGTGTTTTTAAAGATAAAAGTATGTGCATGAGATGGAAAGATTAATCTAACCTAAAGCAATTAAGCAAGCTTTTTAACACTGCTTTGCCATCATAGAAGTAATCTATTGTTCAGTGACCCACCAGATAGTCTCATGACTTCACATAACACTACTCATCTCTCTCCCTCTGTGTCAGCTTGGCTAAATTTAGACATTGTTGAATGGTGTAGTGTGAGACCTGCTGTCATGAACCTGTACGTATCAGTCCTCTATTTCTCAACCTTGTGCTTTAACTGTGTTTTACACTTTAAAAAGTTAGAGAAGAAAACATGATTAGAGAAACATGTAAAGAGAGAGAAAGAGAGAGAGAGAGAGAGAGAGAGAGAGAGAGAGAGATTAATGTAAATCTCAAAAATAAAGAATGCATTAATATTTAATTTGCACATCTTAATTTCCCATGTGAAAGTCACCAGGGTGCAGATAACAGAAATAAGAGATTTTATTTCTTGTGTCTTTCTCAGCTGGTGTCATTTTCTCTCCGTTTCTCCTCCTGCAATGCATTAGCACTTGGATCCACATTTTTTTTAAAATCTTCACAGAGCTGACAGTGCCATGTAATTACCACCAGCTCTCCCTTATCTAACAAATGAGAAATGATGAGATATTTATGAATAGAATGCATGTGGTGTCTCCTGCACACACAGACATGCTGTGACCCCCTGCCTTCAGAAACAAACTCACTTTTAATATTTTACAAAAAAATTAGGTGTGAAATATGAGTCCGGGTTAATAGTAGAGTTAATCTACCAGGATGTGATGCTCTCCAAAAGCTCTCGCTTATAAAAAATTTCACTGCCTGCCAAAAAAAAATAAAAAATTTAAATCACACTTACTAATATTTAATTTCACTGCCTTCAGTTTTGATTTGTATATTTGCCATGGCATTGTTTTGAGTACCTTATGCAACAAAAGAGAGCTGCATTGATTGTTGGCAAAGATCTCCAAAGAAATCTCCTCAAGCTCTTTCAATGGGGTGAACGTCAGGACCCCAATTCATGTGTGAACTTGATTCCTCATGCTCTCAGAGCCACTCTTTCACAATTTGAGTCATGTAATATGCCTGTACCATCAGGGAAGAAAAAAATCCATAGTTGAGACATCTTCGTCATTAAGTTCATTAAGGTAGTCAGCTGTCATTTTATTGCTATGTAACCTTGCTGAGACTGAACCTGACCGTCTGAATCAACCCCAGATCATAATATTCACTCCAGAGGTTGTACAGTGGGAACTATGCATTATGCTTTCCTTATTGCCCTGACACACCCATCACCCTGTAATATGATCAATCTGAGCTCATCAGACCAAATGACCATTTCCCCCTTCTCCAAAGCCCAATATTCACGCTCCCTAGCAAGCTGAGCCTTTTTTCTATTTGGTCTTACTAACAAGTGATTTCCTTTTGTCCACACAGATGTTTAGTCCCAATCTCGTAAACATAGCTGTGATTTTTACAGTATTTTTTTTTTTATGATGCAACTTCACCAAATGTTTTGTGATCTCTGATGAAGGTTATTCATGTTTTTTTTTTTCACATTTCCTTCATAACGTTTTAATAATAATGCTTTAGCACTATTCTTGCAATATGTAATAATGTATTGAACAGTTTTGTTCAAATTCAGTAATGTCAGCAATCACCTTAGTTCTTTCATTTGCATGATGCAGGCCAATATTTGACCATTCTTTGGGATACATCTTCAGATATTGTGTTCAAGAAGTAAGAAACTACAACACTGACTGAATCAATTAGGGTTAAACAAATTGTTTCCAGCTAAAACATGTTAATCACTGCAGTAATTATCCAGTCAAAGGCTATTGTGTATTTGCTTACTTGTATACAAATTGTACATACAATATATAATACTGTTTCTATTATGAAAGTATCCCGCTCAAAAATTTGTGTTATTTTAAAGGACAGTTCCACTCCAAATATCAATACAGTATACTGTTAGCTGTACTACAGTATTATGTGCCTAAAAATAAACTAGCAATAAATCAAAAGGCATGCAAAAAGAATCCTAGCAAACGGCAGCTAAAGACAAATAGTGATAACACTGACCGTAAACTATTACGTAGATTAAGCAATTTTACATCCAGTGCATCTTACTAGAAATAAAACACTATTTTAAACAGAGGACATAATTTCCTGTGAACTGGATCTTATAGGGCTAGTGATAATACTGCAAAAAAAATGTTTAAGCTTTATGTTAAAGTATGAGATAGATGAATATTGCAGACCCATATTGTTCCAATACTTCTCATAGAATAAGACAGACTTTTCTCTAGAACAGGTTATATTGAACTTTCAACTACATTTTTTTTTATACTTTAATACAGGCAGCATAACTTATGTGGCAAAAAGATAATCTCATAATGTATGTTTCGTTTTTTTTTTTAACAAACTGAACTACTTAGGCTACTTAGACCTTAGTTTATATGACATATATGCAAAAGAGGATGAACTTGTAAAACCGATTGATATTTACAGAGACTTTAAGCACAGTATTGTGATGAGACGCCGAACCTCAGTAAAAAACCTTTGAATCGTGAAAATGTTTTAAAGAATCCATTAAAGAAGTTGCCACATCCTCTGTACAGTCCTGAACTTGCTCTTAGTCTTTTCCACGTGTTTGAGCCATTAAAGGAGTTTCTGAGAGGCCAGCGTTTCAGACATAAAGCAGGTCAGTCTGATCATGTCTGTAAGAAAACTTTCTACCTTGATGATATCCAAGCTCCAGTGGAACACTGGCATAAGTGCATTAGTGTGGAGAACTATACAGTGTATATAGAGAAATAAAAGTGGTTTTCTCTCAGAAACTGTGCCCTGTTATTCTGCACATTCAAAAGTCCTGGTTTGACTTGAACACGCTTTGTTTGTGATTATAAATAGATCAAACATGCTGATGGCATTTAATTGTCAAACTGACAAACTTGTTCAAAGTATCTGTCATCTCAGTCAAATTAGGCTGTTGTTTGGGATAAGCTTTACCTCAATGCCACAACGCCTCAACATGTAGCCGATGTTGACTGACAGTGATTTAAAACGAACTGTAGCCTCTGCGCTAATTATTCAAAAGAAAAGGCAGACTGCTTCTGTTTTTCTTCATTCTCTTCATTAGAAGTAGATTGTGATTATTCAGCAGAACATCTTTGCTCTTTGTGTTTGCCAGGACCATGGGGCCATGTGCTCGAATGTACCTCTCATGAAATATTAAACATTCTCACCACTTGCTACATATGATTTATCTTTTCATTAAGTTCTTCTCCTTATTATCCCTGCATAATTAGGACCTTTTATGCAGAGTATTCATAAAACAAAAGACATATGCATTTATCTTAACATTTTGTCCCCTGAAAAGGCTGTCGAGATTAAATTTAATTTGAGGCATAAAGACATTTTTAGCGTTCCTTCTTTTATTAATAATACATAATATATTAAGGCACACCTGATGCTATAGTTTAGAATTTCATTATTATTGGAGGTTTTGTTTTAGGCTTATTAAGACCTACCACAATGGGTTTGTGTTTGCTGTTTTGTATGAAATGAAACACATGTAGCTTCATTTTATAGCTGTATTTTTTTATTGAAAACTCACATGCACACACTGTTCATACATTGTTGAGTGAAATGTAAAATATACAGTAATATAATTTTTTTTTTAATATACTGGTTAGAACAATATGGGGAAAATTTTGTCCTGGTTTGAATTGAATGCCCCTCATATGTGTACGTATGATTCGAGTCAAACCAGAACAATATTTTTCATATAAATATATACAGTATATATATATATATATATATATATATATATTAAGCAGCTTATTTGTAGTATACAAATATATATTAGGAATGTATCCATTATGAAGTAAATGTCATATATTCAAATCCTAGATCCACAAACACTGTGCTGAAAATTATTTGCTCCTTCCTGATTTTCATTTGTTTTTGTTTCTTTTTTGTTTGTTTGTTTGTTTTGTCACACTTACAGTAAATGATTTGATCAAACAAATGTTAGCATTACACTATAACCCACATAAATACAGTGCAGTGTTTAAATGATGATTACATGTATCAAGGGGAAAAAAGCTGTCCAAACCTGCCTGGCCCTATGTAAAAAAAGTAACACTTGGAACAGTGGTGGAACATTCCCAGAAGTGGTCAGCCTATAAAAATGAAACCAAGAGCACAACAACAACTCATCCAAACCCAGAACAACATCTAAAGAACTGCAGGCCTCGGTGTTCATGATTTAACAATAAGAAAGAGACTGGGGGAAAACGGCATCCATGGGAGAGTTCCAAGGAGAAAGACACTGCTGACCAAAAAGTGTGCTTCCTGTTACATCTAGCATAAAACTCAAAAGCATTTCATAAACAGAATATCATACCAACAGTCAAACATGAAGGTGGTAGTGTGATGGTCTGGGATTGCTTTGCACCTTGAGTACCTGGACAACTTGCCATAATTGATGGAAGCATGAATTCTGCCCTCTACCAGAAAATCCTGAAGGAGAATGTCTGGCCATCAGTTTGTGACCTCAAGCTCAAGTGCACTTGGGTTATGCAGCAGGACAATGATACAAAACACACCAGCAAGTCCACCTCTGAATGGCTCAAAAAAAAAAAAAAAAAAGGTTTTGGAGTGGCTAATCAATGTCTGGGCTTAAATTTGATTGAGATCCTTAAACAGGCCATTCATGCTTGAAAACCCTCCAATGTGGCTGAGTTAAAACAATTCTGCAAAGAAGAATGGGCCAAAATATATCGCCCCACAGCAATATAAAAGACTCATTGCTAGTTATCGCAAACCCTTGATTGCAGTTGTTGCCACCAAGGATAACAACCAATTATTAGCCTTAGGGGCAATTACTTTTTCACGTAGATCCAGGCAGGTTTGGACAGCTTTTTTCCCTTAATAAATGAAATCATTAAATATAAACATTATGCATTTTGTTTTTTCTCTGGTTATCTTTGTCTAATATTTAAGTTAATTTGATGATCTCAATCATTTAAATGTGACAAGTATGCAAAAAAAAAAAAATCAACCTAATGCTTTTTCACGGCATTGCACAAATACAGTTCTGAATAGTAGCTACAGTATTCATTTTTTAAAACGCTTGCCAGAACTATTTGCCATAAAGTGCATCTGGTTGAAACTAGATGAGGTCATTGAGACTGGAATTCTGCAGGATGCAACAAAAAGTCACACAAGTGGGAGATTTTTATTTTAATACTTTCATTCTTTTAAATGGCATGGTACAATGACAATGTTTATTTGCCAATAGATTTTTATGTTGTTTGTCATCAGTGGTTTGCTGCAATAGTCCAACCTGGACATATTGCCATATTGCTACATTCTCTCTGTACAAACTGTCACAATTTGTTTTTTTTGTTTTTTTTTCCTAATATATAGAGAACTCCACCACTCAATAAAAAATATGAATAAAAAATAAACTATTAACATTTTCCTTCATTGCTTTTTTCAATGTGTCCTATACTTCCTTAGCTGACTTCTTCATGTTAGATAGAAAGCATTCCAGAAATGTCCCCAGGGCATCTGGCTCAGACCAATTACATTATGAACAAGAGTGAATTAAATGAGTTGAATAAAATTCAGGAGTTGAATGAAGTTCTGCAAAATTTGTTGTTATAATTTGTGAATGGCATAGTGGTTCCTTCAGGGCATAGTGGTTCTGAGTAAGTATGTAAGTAAATAAATGAAAAGATAAATAAATAAATCTGGTATAGACCATGCGCTCTTCTGGTTTAAACTGATAAACAGACACAGATAAAGGCATACATTGTGAGACTGATGTTTCAAAAAAGAATAATTTTTGTTTTCAATAGCCCTTTTTGCTTAGGAATACCAACTCAATACAGGGTACCTGTTGCAATATGGATGGATGGATGGATGGATAGTTTATTGATCATGCAGATATTGCTAAAGTCAATCATTGACAGACAATCATAAATGCAATAAGATAGCAAGAGATAATGTGCTTCTCTAGACCCATTGTTCTGACCATTAAAGTGACTTTCAGAAACATTAAGTTTACCAGAATCCATAAAGTTTAAACATGTCATGTTTTAAAGTACTGTCGCTTGTGTCTAGTCCAATTATTGTCCTTGAATACTGGCTGTGAAAGACCTGTTTTCTAAGACAAGCTGATATAAGATTCTCTTTTACCAGACCAATTACACCAGTTCATTAGTGCTGGTTCAGATCAGAACAGCTGCTGGATATATACACATCCTAGACATCCAGACTCTCTAAACTGTGCCTCAGCGACTGTTACCACCTCACCGCCGGAGATGTCACCTTTGATTAAATAGCGTGATTGCCTCATACAGTCATTAGGCAAAAGGAGAATGAAAACATGTGTTTGGCTTTCGGATATACAGCCTCCATCGACTGGCATCATTAAACCTCCAATAAAATTGGAGTCTAAGTGCTCTTATAAATTCATCTGCAAATTCAGTTTGGCTTTGCCGATTAGGCAATAGCTCATTCATACCCAATTAAAGTATGCCTCGACACTACGTTAGGCAATTGTGTTGCAGCATTATTGTCACATATTCGCAATCTTTTTTCATATACGTTGGATGCGTTTAATAGGGAACAGCGTTTTGTTGCAGTTACAGCTGTCATCAGTAAAAATATTGAAATCGTTTAGGAATTTTAATCAAATCAGTGTCACAACATCAACATTTCATATGGCGTGCCTGTATTACTGGAATAAGTTATGATAGAATGTCAAGCAAAATAGCTTATGAGCAGGACACATTTAAGTGCTTCTGGTTTGCAAAATGCTTTTCGTTCACCCTGAGAGCAAGTACGGCTTTTGAGGCTTTGTGCCAAGTAGCAAAGCAATGTACCATTTTAAACTGCTAATTATCTAATTAGTTTCAGCAACTGCGCTTAGCAATTTTCATTAATGGTTCTCTTTATACTGGTGTTATTTCTATATTAGAATAATTATACAACTCACATTAATCACTGCCAGTCATCTATCAGTTTGGGCCTGACATAACTCTGCTTTAGTTTGTTGATAATGATTGACATGTTCCTCAAATCCACCTCCAGCAACAGATATGATTTATGAGTTTAAAAAAAAATTAAGCAGTATGTTTTATGTAATGTGGCTACTCCACTAATATGGTCGCCTAGAAAATGTCTTCTTCTGATTTAATGCATTAATTAATATATTCTCTAGCCTATGTATTGTATATATCATATATTAATATATATTAATTTATTTATTTATGTATTCATATATATATAAAATCAGACTCTCTCTCTCTTTCAGTTTCTCTCTGTAGTTCTGTTCCTCCTGTTATTCAGTATCTTCATTCTTTTGCACCAGAGATCAATAACGTTTCACTCTACCAACTAATTGGATTGCATGTACGTTTAGCCCTACATAACTCTGCTCAGGCTGCTGATAGTCATAGAAGCCTTTGATTCTCTGATTTAGTCACCTCGTCTGTCTTCTCACAGCTGCAGCCAAGGTCGTCTTCAGGAATGTAAATGCGACACATTCGTAAGCACTTTTTAACAGGCCTTAAGCAGTAGGAAGCCGTCAGCTCTCACACCCTGACACTCTGGATGTTCACACACTCACACTGGCTTCAAAGATAAAGCTTCCTCGAAACTTGCATTTTTGTAATAACTAAATAAATCCCATGACTGCAATTCACATTTCTATTTAGTGAATTGCATTTCATATGTCACAAGTAGATGTCACATAAATAGCTTCTTGATTGAGTAGAAGTAAACGGCTATGAAAAAAATGTTAAGGTCATTCCGGTGCTCCTGCTCAAGTGACATGCCGTGCATTTTTACTGTGATGAAAACTCTTTATAGTTACAATTGACCTGACTTGAACACTAACTGTTCAAGTACAACAAAGAAACTTTTAACACTCCTACTTCTACATTCATCCTTATACACCAGTCATCTCTTTTTTTTTTTCAGAGCTTCCTCATGTTCTAATGGTGCTTTTGAAATTCTCGCTACACAATGGAAGTCATACCTTTCGGAGGCAAGTGTGGTGAATGAGTTATGGAAATTGCATGCCTGCAGAACCCTTTTAATGGAATGTTTCTCCTACCTAATGAAATGTCTCCCTCTTATCACAGGCACCCCACCATCCATATGTTAATGTCTAGTGTTGAACTATTTATCTGTTCAATTTGCTTCCTTTTCTCTTCTTGTGTTATCTGAAATTATGCTGTAAAGTTGCACGGGGGTGAAACGATAATGCTTATCGACCCACCCCTAAACCTCATATTCAAATTTTTGGCTGCATGATTAGTCCTATTTATCTGGGTAATTGGATTGGTTTATTGCCCTGCATGTATCTGCGAAAAGGAAGCTTCTGATTTAAAAGCCTCCGACCAAAACCAGAATGGCTAGAGAAGATTGGCTTTCATATTTGTGTTCTAGATTAATTATGTTTGTTTAGAATCAATAGGCTTACCCTTGGAATTTTTGAGTATAATCAAGTTATACTCGACTATAAAGATTATTGAAGAGAAAGGAATGTCACTAGTGACAGAATGCAACAAAGTAGGGAAGGATTGTAGGATGGATTATTGTTTTGGGGCCTGTGTAGCTTTGCTTCAGCAAAAGAAAACAGAGCTGTGCTGCACAATTGAGCAACTTTTATAAGCAAGGAGTAATACATGCATGCATCCCCAGCCTATTTATACCTTCAGTCTAACTGTGTCATAGATGAAAGCCAAAATTAAAGTGATTCTGGCACAGGGTCAGCTTTTGTTTATATGTATGAATATTCATTGAGGTCTTTATGTGCAGTGTTTCTTTATAGGGTCTGTTAGTGGATCTGATTTATGAATTTAAAAGAATAATGCAGTATGTTTTATGTAACGCGGGCTATTCTCCTATTATGATGCAAGGATGGAAAAGAGCAGACTGTATATTAAAATATGAATACATTAATTAACACGTTGCCTGGTGCATATACCTAATATTATCACAAAGGCAGAGAATGAACAGATAACTGGCTTTAACAATTTATTCTTCTCTCTCTCTCTCTCTCTCTCTCTCTTTCCTTTTGTACCGGAAATCAATAATGTTTCACTCTGCCAACTAATTGGATTGCATATGTGTGCCAGGGGAGATCAGTATGGCAAGGTAACATAAACAATGTTTTTATAAAATTACTTTCTGCAGAGGAAGAGCTTAATCCAATGAATAATGTATTTAGTTTTTTATTTGTCTCCTACAAATGAAATGAGTTTTGGAACTCATGACAAGCAGGTCTTCCGCTAGCATAAATTACAGCTATAATAACCTTAGCAGGAATTATGAGCTGTTCCACTTCTTACTGATGATTCCTTAAGGACTTTAGAGCGAAACCCGTTTATTAATCAATGAATAATAAGTATTTGTGTAAATTAATGGATACATCTGGTTGAAAAGGTCACCGCCCTTTCCGCTGATTGATGCACTGTACAGTGCAGAAGGTCGGATTTGCAGATGAACAAACAAATTACAAATCATCGAGAAAATATTGGGCAACATGGACCAAAAAAAGTAGCTTGCACACACATAAATAACGGTTGAAAATGAACAGTTATGTGTGATTGATCAGACACGTAACTGCAGTAGACTGTAGCAGGATCAGGGTGACCAGGGGATTGTTGGATTAAATTCATGACTGCTGCTCAGAGTATTGGCAGTGTTGGAGGGCTGCAGGTCATGCGTGTCCTTATCTTCTCCCTCAGCACTGTGAAAGGCGCTGTCCCTTGTCCTTTGTCCAAGTCTTAAGTCCTATTCATGAGGATGAGTTTCGTTGGAGAGATCTTTTCTATGTGTTATTTTTTTTCCTCCATTAAGCCCAAAGTGTTTACTGTTTTCCTCAGCAGTTTGTCAGAATATTATTATAATGTTTTAACACGTTCACAAATGCGTGCCAGAATCCTTGTAAAATGACATATGACAGTACTTGCGACAAACACCAGTCATCTTTTCTTTTCTCCTTCTTGTCTTCTGCACAAATCAGACCATGTGTACCATATGGATATATGCTTGGCAGCTTGTGACTACAGTTGGGGCTAGGATTTTGCTCAGAGTTTTTAAAGGGATTTGGACAGCTCAAACACGTCTGAACTCTGTGGCACATGTTCTATCTAATATAATGGCTCGTGAGCAGGTCAGACTGGGCCAAATGCCTGCCATTGATGTCTGTATCTCATTACGGCTGCTCCTGCTAATCTAAGCACTACAACCAGATGTTTGCTGCCAGAGCACTGAATGCAGAGACAGTGATGATGTTTTACTTACATTATTGCTGTAAGAATGCATTAGCTGTCATACTGTAAGCACTGGAGCAATACCTGCGACACACAGCTGATCGACATGTCACTCCAAGCAGTGGTGCGCATACAGTGCAGTAGGCCATGATACGATGTGGATATATTTCATGTTCATACACATCTGTACTGTAAGTGCGGTTATAACACAGTCTTCAGAAGAATTACAAAACCTGTATGGTCAAGCTGACCATGTGTGTGGCCCTTTTATGTGACTACAATGCAGTTCAGTGTTCCAGTGCTCATGGTGGGATTATCTGCTTTGCACAAGCCCTAGTCAAGCATGCACAAGTGGGCAGATAGTGCTTTCGTCTGGATGTAATATGTCTCCCTGTGACACAGCATGAGCGGCAGTTTGAAAATATGCAGTTGGCTGGCTTCACATGTCTCAAAGGAAGCATGTGATAGCCTTTACCCTCCTGGATGGTAGCTGTCTTATGATATGATATGATATGATATGATAGGAAAGAACTAACTGGTGGGTGGGCAAAACTAAAATTAGGCCAAGGCTAAAATTAGGGAGAAAACCAGGGAGAGAAAAAAAAAATCCCACTTGACTTGAGTGCCTCCTACTCATCTTGTAGAAATGTCTCTAAAGAATGTTCCAGCCCCACAGAGCACACTCCTAAAGGGCAGCTCCTGGCAACAGGAAACTTTACAGCTGAAAACATTTGCTCATTCAGCAGTTAATCTAAAGGATAACAGTATCATGGGGTATATTTTTGGAGCTCAGGGTTCCTTTGATATAAAACCCAAATAAGACAAAAAATAAACCTTGCTCTGATTTGATTTATTTGAAGAATTGACAGTACTAAAACCATTAAATAGGTTTAATGTCCAATGTATAACTTTGGAAGGAAAAAGATTATCAAATTGTCTTTATAAAGGGATACCAATAAAACTTTTACTGACAAGACATTTTTTTAGAAATTTTTTGAATGTCACTATCAACTCCCTATTGGATTCAATTCAATTCAATTTTATTTACAGTATATAGCGCTTTTAACAATGGTCATTATTGCAAAGCAGCCTTACAGAATCAAAAGTACTGATAAGTGAAATGATAACTGGGAACCATAGTGGCTGCCATTAATTAACTAAATGGGTTCAAAAGACTTGTGGAGACTGTTGAAGCCAAAATAAAGGATGTTTACAGTCTCTCACTGCCACTGTTGTTACCCCAGTCTCATAGTCTATTCCGGTATCAGAGATTAATATGATGTGCTGCTGTCGTCAGAAGTGAAACCGAAACTGGTAGAGGAGCAGCCTGTTGATGCATTGTAAACTGAACTTGAATTTCAGTGGCTCGCGTGATCCTCAACACTATTTGGAATTAAAATTGATTTGTGAGTATTTAGAAATTTTAGTTAATTCCAAGTTGCCGTAAGCATAACCTGTAATCATAGTAAGCATAATATACAAACACAATCAAGGCTTATGAGTTTGCCATTTTCTTTGAATAAAAAAGCAAAAACCTTACATTTCTTCTACATAGAATTTATATTTCTACATTCCTTTTAATAAAAATACACAATTACATTTCTTCATTGCTACTAACACAACTGCAGACTGATTAATCAATTGTGTCACAACTAAAGGAGGTGGATTTATATTGTTTTGCAAAATCATGCAAAACATACACTGATTTTTTCACAATTATTGTGTCACAAAATATTTTAGCAGAATTGCTATGCAATAATAGCCATGCAACCTCAAGAATGGCTCACACTGGTGTAGATATGTGATGCCTCCATGACCTCAATGCCCCAGAACACAAGTGCCCCAAAAGGTATGCATGCAAACATGTATGCAGTGATATGGCTATACTACCATTCTTGGTTCCTATGTGCCAAAGACCAGGTCATTCATAATACATCTACCCTCCTTGCACATATAATGGAACTCAGAACACTGTTCCTAATATTATTATTTTTTTATATTAATCTTTTTATTTACACAAAAATTTCTATATTTTTCTATATTGTACGGAATCTTCACTTTTCTATATTTGTACAGCTAAGTTTTCTTATATTTTTCTTGTATTTTTCTTATATTGTATATTCTGTCTTTGTAGATATATTATTCTTATCCTAGCTAAATTTGTTTTCTATTGTATTTATTTATTTATTTATTTTTCTATTAATAATCTTTTATTTTAAGGTCACAGGCAGTTGGTTAAGCATTTCATTGCATATTGTACTGTGTATGACTGTGTATGTGACAAATAAAATTAGAATTTTAAAGTTGCATAAGATTGTTTTGAAAATGTGGCTAAATATTAAAATCTAGTCAAGTCAAGTAGGCTTTTATTGTCATTTCAACCACATACAGTTTAGTACACGATGAAACGAAACAATGTTCCTCCAGTAACCAAGGTGCTACATACGACATAAATTTACAACGTATATTAACAAAAAACTAACTAGCTAACTAACTAAGAAATCTAATTAGCTGGCTAGCTGAGACAAACCAGATTAACATTATGAATTAACAGAAATTATTTAAGTCCTATACAGAAAAAGACAACATAAAGTGCACATGCAAATGTGCAAACAAGAGTGACAACACAACACTACAACATAATAAGTTTCAACGCTCTGTGGTAATAATTTGAGGTAGTGGAATGAGAAACAGTAAACATTTACTTGTAGATAGCAGCAGAAATAGAAAAGAGTTTTTTTTTGTGCAAATAACAAATATTGTGCAAAAGAGCAATTTCAGGTAGGTACTGTATGTACAATTGTTAGATGGTTGTTGATCAGTGTGTGTGTGCATGTGTGTTTATCAGTTCAGTCCCAATGTTATTAAGGTGAGTGATTGTGTGTGTGTGTGCTTATTAATTCAGACCCTTTGTGTTGAGGAGACGGATGGCTTGTGGGTAAAAACTGTTACATAGTCTGGATGTGTGTGCCCGAATGCTTCGGTACTTTTTTCCAGATGGCAGGAGGGTGATGAGGGGTGTGTCCGGTCAGCCACAATGCTGGTGGCTTTGCGGATGCAGCGTGTGGTGTAGATGTCTTCAACAGAGGGGAGAAA
>JAQMYJ010000005.1:18499627-18526460 GCA_030014305.1 Clarias laeviceps
TCTCTATATATATATATATATATATATATATATATATATATATATATATATAGAGAGAGAGCGAGATAGATAGATATCAGATCATGTGTCACGAAGACTCATGCAGGAGCATGAAGAAATCTTATCACAATACAATGAGGCAATATGCACAGGTTCCATTTAATGAGACGGTGCTCTAATATTTTATGCTTGAAGAAGAAGCGCCTCAGGTATGTTTTCATGTCAAAGCTACCTTAGAATGAGAAATCTTGCAATCGTGGTGAGCTAACTTATTAATTTTTTTTCTCCACCTCACCTTCATCTCGATCTAGTGCTTATTATTTATACCAGCCACTCCAAAAAAGAAGTTGTTGATGAAATATGCAGGAAACCGTCTGTCAAGTTTCTCTCAGGATGATGAAATCATATTGCAACAGTGAAACAGGAGCTTGTTTGTAGTGACCACTTTGCTGACCAGAGATGTGTCTCCAGTGGCTCCCCAATCAAATTATCAGAGGGAATCTGTGGACCCTCACAGAAGGGAAAAAAATGCCAGGATGAGAAAATGAAGGAAGCATACTGCCCTAAATGTTTTCAGAATGTACTTCTTGTTTCTGTCAGATGGTCAGTCGAGGGCTGGCTTACATTGAGGATGTCAGGTCTGGACCAGAATTTTTGCATCAAATTTGGATTATTTTAGAGACAGGAGAAAGTGTATCGTGTGTTAGAAGCAACTGGTAGGTTCAGCTTATATGGGTTATGGATGGCGATGCAAACTTGTTAATAGAATAGGTAATAATATGGAATTTTAAACATGTTTGTATGTCTTCTAACATACAGTCGGGATTTACATAAAAACAAAACATTTCATAATATGCATGCACAAAATGCATACTTTCCATACAAGTATCTTGATCTATACAGCCTGTCATAATGAAATTAGCCACAGTAGCCCCAGCTCCCTGGGAAGAATAGCATGCTTGAAAGTCACCCATGTTGTTTTACACTCTGTTGGGTCGTTTGCCAGTTTATGTGTTCAAGTCATTAGCTGTTCAGCCCAGCATGCAGCTGGCAAATGCTATCTGAAAACAAATTAATGTTATTACCACGCACTTTTCTGCCATATAGCTGGTGGTTGCAATAAATGCAAGGGGGAAAAAAAGATTCTCTAATGTTTTCTACCCATATCAGTGATCCCGTTTCTATGGTCTGTTTTCCTCTTTTAATTTTGTCTCTGCCAGAGTGATAATGCAATTTAAGTAAGTCATTTTGAAACATCTACAGTCATGCCATTTCCTTTATTAAGTCAGTACAGATATCCAGTCCAGTATAGATTCTTATCCGACAATAAAATCAGCATTAATGACAGGCAATTAATCTCAAATATTAGTTTAAACCTTCCATATGAGAACTGAGTATTAAATCTAATGTGGCGGAAAATATTTGAGCTGATATTTAAGGCCCTGGAGGCTGGGTCAATAAGAACAGAGCAGATACCAGACTTTTAACTGCTGGTCCATGCATGAGGACAGGTGGAGGTTAAACGCCTTAATCTGTCTCTCCATCACATTAGCCTTGACTGTGGAACATACACTGCATTGATCTGGATAAATGTGTATAATCCAGTGTGGGTCTCATTTACAAAATTGTACATGGTATGCGAACACAGTGAATGGAAGAAGGCTCTGTATGGTAGCACACTCGTAGTGCTTCTCCTAGCACACGGTAAATGGGATCGGTCTGATTAGCTCTGAAGTAACCTCTACAGCAGGCCTCTCTCTACATTTCCATGGGGAGATTAAATGGACCTGGCCATGCGAGCACTGCATGCTCAGGGTTGAACAGCTTTTGGGTTAGACCTACTTTAGGAAATAGGGGCAAACCCATATTGTGTGCCAAATTACATCTATGCTATAGGAGCTCGGTCTATAGGACGACATCAAGAGTACTTCTTTTAATTCTCCCGAGCTTCAGTACCTTCTCAGAACCTAAGAAATTTTGTTATGGCCATTTTATCTCACTGGAATAAACATATGCAGTTCATGCAGAGAAGCCGAGCAGGGTTTACACTCTGCCAAATTTTGTTGCAGAAAAATCACACCTTGTAAAAAAGTATTTTATCATGTGTTGAACTCACCAGTGGCTGATTAAGTGTCCAAAAATAGTAATGTATAATAGGATGCCATGGGTTGATATTAAAAATCAAATATTTGTTTTAACGAGCAATAATTAAAATACTGACTTAACCACAATAATTAATATACTCCACTGCTCTTTAAAGCATGTTTACTAAATGTTTAATATTATAATATTGTGCATTTTCACAATGAGCTTGGTTTGTGGTGATTGGTAATATGGGTAGGACTAAGATCTTGTTACTTTTACTGTTGGTTAGTTACTGAGTGGAGGCTACATTTGGGTCAAAAAAGATTACTTTAAGAAAAATATTGAACATACTATAACATTTTACAACTTGCATATGCGGTACTGTGAGCTTATTTAGAATTAAGATAAAAATCCTGTCAATTTTATTATTACCATAATAAGCTTTATCATAGTTTGTTTAAAAAAAAAATATATATATATATATATATATATTTTAACAGTAAAAGGATACTTGACTGCAAAGAGTTTTAAATGCTTGTTAAGGTATCAAATAAGCAATTATACAAAATTGTGCGACATCTACAGTAATATTACAAATGATTTCCTACCCTTCATTAGTGTAGGAAAATTGCAGAAATCTGTTTGATGAGCAGGTTTTGTCCTTTTCGTTGGTAGTGTAGTGTGTCAGGTGCATGCTATTTATGCTAAGTCTCTGTGTTTTTTGACCATTGCATGAGCTTTTATAATTTTAATTCAATTCAAGTTTTATTTAATTAATGAACATGATTAATAATCCTAATCTTACTTAATTGATTACCTTCATATTTGATTAAACAAAGAACAGAGGAAATAATTAAATTAGTTGGAAGTTCTTGTAATAATTGATTGACTTCTGTATATAGCATAATTAATACTAATTAACTACCTTTAAATCAAAATTAAAACTCCTGAGCAAACCAATTAATCAAGCTACAGAGTGCAAAATGAACCTCAAAGTTTAATCTTTTTGATTTCATTGGTATGTCAAGAAATATGCGGTATTTAGTTTGATTTTTATGTGCTGGCTTTTTTTTGTTTTGTTTTTTTGCTTATTTCAAACGCTTGTTTTCGTGCATGATTTATTTGGAATTCATGAGGTGTCCAACTGCACAAGTTGACACAAGTCTCCACGGAGATTAATTATTGAGTGAGGCGGTTAAAAGTCTTTTTCATTAATAATGCACAAGCTTGTGTACCTTCCATATGTTATCATTTCTTTCACAAAGGCGTATGTTGCTTGCTGGTACAAACGCTGTCATTACATCATTATTCTTGTGCTTAATCATTTTACTGCGTCTATTTGTGAGGCCTGAAAACAAAATGTGAGATTCATTTTGATTTGCCATTGCATTCTCAAGCACATTTACCAGGCACGGGGCTTAAATGCTTATGTTTCTTTTAGAAAATCCTTGTCTCGCTTCTCAACAAGATTACTCCTCTGCTCGCTTTGCTTTCCAGTGGTATTACTGTGAAGAATGAAGTATAAAGCTTAGCCGGCATCTCAATCATGAGATCCTGGGACCATTTTGGGTCTTTCTAGATGTCGTCAACTCCCTAACTCTTTTCCCACTTATAGTCATACCCTGGAGGAGCTTTACTATGGAAGAGTAGCATGTGTGTGTGTTTGCATGCCTGAAACCTATGGACAAAAAAGCACTAAGGCAAGGAGTTGAGGATTGGGGGATGTGAACCAGTGCAGGCAGAAGAAACCTCTGATGGTGCTGCCAGCCTTTTCTTGTGTGCCTGCTCGTCCTGAGACAATCGTGCAGCTGTCTACCGTGCTGGCCACTCCGCAGGGGAGCCAAGGCACATCCATCATGCACACTGTTTGCCAGTGCCTTCTCTACTCAACACTCCGTCGGACTGGATGGACGCCAGCCGTTCCCCTCCTTAGCCGAATCCCAAGCTGGCCCTTCTCAGCCGAGATGCTTTCTAGAGACTCAGTAAATTGGGATGGGTCCATATGTGCCAGCAGGGGTTGTTGATCTCTACTGTATCCTGGGGTTCAGGCTCGTCAATCTATAGGCTTAGGAAGTTGCAAAACATAGCACTGCATCATAAAGACACAAATAAGACAAGTCGTGCACCTACTACTTCTTAGTACAGTAGTTAATGGTCATGGTTATCACAAATGCTGAGCAGTGTTTCATGCGTAGGCATTGATTTTGTGCCTTTATTGGCTGTCTTGTGTGTTAAGGCATGTGTACTCTGGACATTTTCTGCAAGTCCATCCTCACTGTTAAGCTCTAATAAGCCACACTGTATAGCACAGATGAAACACTTTGGCAACACAGATGCCTGGCAAAATTTCTTAAGGCACTGTCAATTAATCATTTTCTAACAGCTAACAAGCTGTGATGCAGTTTGGAGGACATAAAAAGTCAGATCTGATGAGATTTTCAGAATGTGTTTATTTATTTATTTATTTAATACAACTGGTTGTTAATAAACAAGAAGCCATTTCGCTTCCCGGATATATACTGTACAATTCTTTCAACTCTTCAAAGAAGACTTGGATTAAGTCCAAGTCCACGCCGCTCATCATTCTGTATGCCAATCTAAACACAGAATCTTTGTCCTGAAGAAAATACATCTGTTGCGCTGCTCCTCAGACACAGCAATAGGTCAATTTGTAGATTGCAAATTAAGTATTCATAAGCCAGATCTTTGAACGTGTCCAATTCACTGTCCCCTCTGTCTCTATGACACAGGTGAATACGGGGCATGCCTGTAGTAGACACCCATAAACTGAAAATATTATCTGAAAATATTTGGTTTAACCACAGAAGGCACCTATTACCCTATAACTTCTGTAAACAGAAATACATTTACAGGCAGATGAACATGTACTGTTAGAACTACAGCAGTTGGTACAAATTAAAATATATTTTCTCTTCATCCCTTCAGATGAGAAACAGATTTTCACTTGCAGCGTTGCCTGTATCTCCACTGTGCAGTGACTACTGAAAGATCAGATCTATCAATACCATCTCACATGTTGTGAGAGCCATATAAAATTGAAAGCATGTCCATTTTTTAAATCAATGCCCCTCCAGGCAGATAAATGTTTTAATGTATTTTTTTATATTCCTGTGCAAGTCGTTTTTTAATAGTTTGTGTTAGCTTGCCCAGTTTCTTATTTAAGCTCTATGTAAGTCTATATTGTATGTTTACTACCGGTCAAAAGTTTGGACACATTTATTAATTCAGTGGTCTTTTATTATACACATAGTTTGAAATAAGAAATATGTGATAAGAAATAATGCAATAAACTAATAATCTGAACAGCTGATATTGAGACGTGTCTGCTACTCATGTTCTGTATAGCCTTCATAACGACTGTAATCTGAGGTGCTGTTAACTGGTGATTTTTGTTTGGAAATGTTCTAAATTTAAATAAACGTCTCCTCTGCAGCAGAGGTAAGTTTTGGTCTTTCTCTTGTCGGATTGATGGGTTTTGCAAATGCACTTGACAATACTGTTCTTGCAAGAACTGTTCCAAAAAGATCGCATGATTGTTGTTGTTGTTATTGTTTTTAAATGAATTGCATAATTCCATATGTGTTCTTATAGATTTTAAATCTCCAGTATGTTTTTAGAGTATAGAAAATAAAAACACTAAAGAAAAATCCAACCCTTTGACTGGTACTGCCTTTGGGGGAGAAAATCGTATGAAGTGAAAATGTGAGTTAAAAATGGAGTTTTAAAAATTTAAAAACTGAGCTGCTCATAATGCAAGCAAGTAAATATACAACAAGTCTATATTTAATTTTGTTTTAACCTATATAAAGTGTATATGTAACCCATATAAATATTTTTTTATCACCTACCATGTAAACTGCAAACTACTGGAAATAGTAAATGTTCACTCACTCACTCATCGTCTATACCACTTTATCCTTTATACAGGGTCACGGGGGCTTGGACCCTATCCTGGGACATCTTAGGAAATAGTAAATATGATTTTAAAAATGTCTTTTTATACCTGGGGAAAATAGAATCTAGGGCAATGCTAATTCGGGTGCTTGGTGAAACCATCAAGTGACCCAACTGTCCAAACAGGCCCCAGTACCAGGTCATGATGTCATGATACATGTGTTCATCATTGAGATCATGGATGGAGAGAGTGATAGGGGCCTTAAGATATGTGGGTACTGTGATAGAGGCTTAAAGGGAGTGTAGAGAAAGTGATATGTGACAGGTGGGTACTGGTCATGTTTGATGTTGTAGGCAAGAATCCTAGTTTCAGGCAGTTGGAGGGAACTAAGATGTGGTGTGGGGAGGTTTGGTAAATTGGGAAGGTTTTAATTCAAGTTTTTGAGACAGACCTTCAAGGTGAAAACTGCAGTATTCTAGTATCAAAATAAGAAGGCATGAAACCAGCCTCCATGAATAGAAAAATTGTAAAACTTGCATGAATTAAGTCAAACATCTACTACCTCTTAGCTTGCATTAGTTTTCGGCTCCCTTAGTTAATTCTATTAAATTTTTGTGGTTTCCTTTCTTGCATCCTATACACAATGGACCACACGTACAGTACATGGAGCCACCTGTTTAGGAGCTTGTGTCTATGAGCTGAGCTAAAGGTTTAGATGCACTCCTTTCTCCAAACCTAGTAATATCTTCATGTTTCTACTCTGGTGGGTGTAATTGTATACACTGCAATAAATGTAGTGTCAACTAGCTTCAATTCAAGTGCTGTGACTCTTCTTGAAGAAAGAAGTGTAGATTTCAAGATCACAAATCCAATTTGAACCCCCACGGCTCTTATGTCCCTCCACCAAGGAGGATGTCAATCTGGATAGAAGTAAGGAGAGTTTTTAACAAAAAAAAGTTATACAATTTATTGTCATGATGCCAGTTTGACTGAGAATGCTTGTCACTCAAACAAGTGACAGACTTTATTATGCTTTCCAAACAAATTCCTTCAGGTGGCCATGTGTGGCACTGGCTCATGTTGCAGATACTAGGACTGTGATTAGTAATTACCTCATACTATGGCTGGACACATTCTGTGCCATAAGCTCTAACTTCCTGGAGACAGAATCATCATCCACCATGATTCTTCAAAACCTGGTGTGGGATTCTTGTGCTGGTTACCATCCATTCACATCCTTAAAAGCCTCACGTTGTACTGAAATGAGTGTCTCTGAAATCTGGTGACCTCCTCTTCAACCTTTTCTGGTTTTGGTGCTTCAGGATAAATTTCAGGATGGCAACTCAGTCTAGGAAATGCATTGACATTCCCAATCAACACCATTAACCCTTTGTTTGTATTGGCGTTAAGCTGACCTTGGGATGACCTTAGTTATTAAACCTGGGAATTTTCTGTATGGTAATATGACCAAATCACCATTGCAGAGCATTTCTGCTGTGACTAGTATGTGTACTGTAATGCAATTTAGGCTGGATAACAGCCTGATGAACAACATTATCCTTAATGTTTAATAGGAAAGGCAGAAGATGATCCCTTTTTCAGGAGATACTGGGTTGGGGACGTCATTACTGTGGCATATAGATAAGCTAGAGGTAATGTCGCTTGCCACACTATGTGAAGTGTGTTTCCCGTTGGTTAAACCTGTCTCCTCTGTGCCCAAGGATGACACAGTACTGTATGTCACTCCAGAATGTCTGTGCTGCTAGTATCTGTATGCTCTCTATGGTGGGCAGTTATCAATTTCACTAGATTCAACAAGACTACATTTTGTGATATGAATGATAAACAATGAAAGACAAAATGATTTTATGAAATGCTTATCATTTTATTTATTTTTATTTTTCCTTTAATAGATTTTGGCTTTTAATGGGGATGTGTATTAACAAGTTGTGTTGTTTTTGTGTCTTTTGTACTTTACACTAGTTCGCTGCACCTCAGATGCTCACCTTAAAATAAAACAGAGGCATTAATTCAGTCATGACTCTAAAAGGAAAGGCTAGATAATGGATAATACGAGACTACTTTTGTCATCCTAGCATTTTATGATTTATATTTTTTAACAATATTCCCCAATTTGTCATTTTATTGTGAAAATGGAGATGGCGGGGCTTCCACAGTCTGAACTTTAACCCAGAGGTTAGCTGCTGTGCTCTGGGAGGCCAGGTGTAAAATTAGGAGCAAGTGAGGTGCTTGTTTTAAATGAAACAGAGAATATCTGTGTTAGACTCTGGAGTGAAATGGGAAAATATTATATAAAATAACAGTCCTTGCATAACACTTTGTGAACAACCATATACCAATTGAGGATTGAGAAAAGCATGTACTAAGAATCTTCCCGACATTTGTAAATAGTAGTGAGATGATTGCACATTTATAATAAAAAAATAAAGAAATCACACGTCAGAAACTGAACAGTGCAGCGGATCATTTCTGATGTCGTCTCTGTTTGATTTCAGAGATGGAAGCGGTAACCCACACAAGGAAGGGGCTTAGCTGATCTAATACGGTATCAAATGCTAATGAATTATTCCAAAGCTACACCAGGCAGATTTTGTGGCTTTGTGGAACTCACCAAACCACTCTGTTAGTATTCTCTAAATTTAGTTTGGAAGAGTGGAAGTGAAATTGATACATTTGAGGAAGATTATTATACATCTCATGCTTAGACAGTGCTCATATCAGTAATGCACTGGGGTCGAAACTTTCGTGCTGGAGCATCCTGTCGTGAAATGTTACACCACGCGACAGGAATTACTCAATGGATCTCATCTGCATCTGATCTATAATCGGGACCCAGAATGATCTAAAGATATTAATGCCTCGCTCTGCTGATTGGTGAGTTTGATTTTCTTAATGCAATAGTGTTCTAAATGTGTATGTCTCAGTAATTTAATAATGGCCATTTCATGCTACTCTGACTTTTCAAACAGTTTGCCAGAGGCGACCACAGGGACTGAGTATTGATTGAAACCCATAAGCCCAGAGATGTGAGAGAGTCAAAGAGGAAGGCTTCCCAGAGACCAGCCATCGCTTCGCCTGATGTAGTAACCTTTCCTTTGCCTCTTCTTAACTGTTCAACATGAGTGTGTGTGTGCGTGTGTGTGTGTGTGTGTGTGTGTGTGTGTGTGTTTGCATGCATACGTGCATGCACATATGTTAAGGAGTAAGAAAGTAAGGAGAAGTAATAGAGATAAGAAGAGAATGATGGAGGTCGAGAAGTGAGCTGGGCCACCCACACACACCAAACACACAAACACACACACACAAAGAACACTTGTTTGTTTATATAAGGTGATTAATAATTTAATTCTATTGACTTTGACTAATGTAGCTTTTAGATCACGCTCCCTGTGTGACGACTTACAGATACATTTTAAACCAGTTCGCACAACCTTTGTACTAATATATCCAACACGGACCCTTTATTCAGCGACATCTCAAATGCCCTACCAGACACTTGCATACAAACACAAATCTTTTTAAGACAGCCCTCTTAAACATGCTAATCTCACCAGACACTCTCTCTATAGAATCAGTATGAACTTCTCCTGGAATGCACACATCCCCTTACACAAGCCCTTTTGAGGAAGACTTTGGGATGTGATAATTATAATTGTGCATTCTAATACAGGATTTAAAATGACTTCACTATGTCCTCGGTTTGATCTTCCTCCCACTGCAGTCATCTCACTGTATAGAGATCTTTATTTAATTTTGCTTGTAATATTGTGGAATGTGTAAAAGGATGAAAGCCTGAATAATCTCACATTATAGTCTGGCATACAGTATATAGTCTATTTAGAGCAATTTCAAACAGATTGAATTGTGCATCATGGTATGTTATTACTGTGATATTTATTGTGTACCCATGTCTACTGGAAATGAGTATGTTTGTATTTTAAAACTACAAACAAACAATAGTAATCAGTCTCTTTCCTTTTGAAATGTATCCAGAAAACCTTATTGTTGTATAAATGAAAGGTACAAGCAACCAACTGATCTATTGCTGTACTTTTTGGCATGGCTGATGCTTTTGCTTCCTAATCCAAGTTCATTTTGTACAGTAGCTTTCCCAAGACTAAACTGAAATCTCAACCAAATCTAAAAGCAGAGCCATTTGAGGATCAGCCAGATAAATAATTCAAAGATTGCTTCCCTGCTGAAATGCTTTAAAGACCCCTCGCTGTGATACGAAAACTGTAATACCTATGCTTCAAAAAAATAAAGAAAAAAGACCAACATTCGTATTTAATTTTTTTTTTTACTTTTTCAAGTTTCTTCTTTTAGTATTACAATTCTTATTAGTGATACATTTATTGTGGCGTTCACTGTTCAGTTCAGTTATTTTAACAATTACCTTCTTAGGGCATGTTTAAGGAACATGCAGGATCGCAATATGGTGTTTGTCTGTACAGGATTTCTCCTGCTATTGGTTTTATGCTCTTTACACAGTAAAACCTTGTTTTTTATTATGTTGTTTGTTTATTATGTAATAAAACAGCTATTAGCTCTGTAATGTAACAAATCATCAGGAGTAATATTATTGAATAACCCACTGACAATTACAGTAGGGAAAAAATAATGGAGTTCATTTTTTTTCTAATTAGAATAATGAAATTACTACACCAATAAGCAAAATAGTAAATATTACATACTACAATAACTGTAAATAGAAACAATTAGAATTGCATCAACAATATATTTTCTTGTTTTTGTTTGCAGACACTGCACATGATGATGATGATGACGATGATGATGTTTTGCTGCTTTTTTCTGGAATCTGTTTTTGAAGTTATTATGTAGTCTAAGAAAATCTTCACACTTTAATTAGACCATTGCTTCAGTATGGTCTGTGGTTTTAAGATTTCCTTCAGGGTCAATGAAGTGTCTGTCTGCCTGTCTGTCTGTCAACCTACAACTTGAGCAGTAAGTGCTTAGAAGCATATATTGCATTTCACCAGCACTATTGAGAGAAATATAATTTATTACTGACTTGTTTTCAGATGCATAGACTACAGGTGTCTTCATTCCATTAAATTTTTCTTTGCTAGTTCACTGTCTTGTGACATATGGTGCATCTACAAGTATCCTTAATGTTTAAATAAATGATGCATATACAGTATTTGCATACAATTGTAACCATTGTTAGTTTAGCAGCTAGCTGTGGACATTACTTTATATTCTGTATGTGCATTTGTTAGTTGCCAACTGATTCTCTAATAGATATAATATATGTCTGTATATCAGCCACAACACCACTAACATGACCTCAAGGTGAGTTGAATAACATTATCAATTATATACCAGTGGGCCCATTTATGCCTGTGCCGAGCATAGGCTAGCCTGTGCAGTCTGATCTCACAGAAAAGCCAATATAGCACAAACTGCTGTAAGACGTTAGTGGTGGAGATTGATAGAAAGGTATCAGAACACCCAGTGCATGACAGCTCTCTAGGTATGGGGTTTAGCAGGCAAAGAGCCCAAGGCTGTTGATCTGACCTCCAATTTCATTATTTTTGGTAAAAAAAAAAAATAATAATAAAAAAACAGTAGTAGAGTATTTCTGTAACTGCTGATCGCATGTGATTTTTACACCCAAGAGTCTCTAGGGTTTACTCAAATAGATACCTTGTTGATTAGAGAGGTCAGCAGAAATTCTGCTGGTTCGAGCTGACAGAAATGGTACTGTAGCTTAGATAACCAATTTGTACAGTTATGGTGAGCAGAAAAGCATCCTACCATGCAGAGCATGTCACACCTTGAGGCAGATGGTCTACAACAGCAGAAGACCACATTGGTATCACTCCTTACAGGTAAGAACAGAAAGCTGAGTCTGCAGGGTGCACAGGTTCACCACAACCGGTCAGTTGAAGACTAAAAAAAGTGGGCTGGACTGAGGAATCTTGAGGCTCACGAAATTTAGGGTCAGAATTTAGTGCATGGTGAATGTTTTTCGGCACACTTTGCGATAGTTAATATCAAACACTTACTTAACCTTTGAGTATTTGAGAATTGTTGCTGACTATATTCATCCCTTCAGGGGCACAATTTACCATCTTCTTCTAATGCCTACTTAAAGCAACAAAAAGCAAAAAAAACTAATTTCATAAACATGGTAATGAATCCAGCGTTCTTTAATGGCCATCACAGGCACCAGATCTAATAAAGCACCTTTAAAGTGTTAAAGAACTGGAGAATCACAGACTGAAAATGCACCTGAAAAATCTGCAATAATGCTGTAATGCAATCATGTCAACATTTACAAGAATTTCAAAGAAACCTTTAATTTTGTAGAAACCACTTAATGAGGATTTGAGGCTCTAAGCAGATAGGTACCTTACTCATTAATTAATTGTCCCTTATTAAGTGTTTGGTACACTATGTGGTCTTGTATAGGCTGATTGGATGCTTGTACAGTAAATGGTCAAAGGTACATGTGAAACAGGACTCTAAATCAGGGTAATTGGACCTTATTTTTTGTTCCCTTTAAATATTTGCTTAAACTTCTACCTGAATAAGGTAATGAAACCTGTATGATGATAAAATGTGTTTTGACCAAGGCTAGCAATATCTGATGCTGCGAATCATGTTCAAGTCCTTCCAAAATGTTTCCATGTTCTATGTGCTTTGTGGGTTTCCTCTATTCCTCCATCAATTCCATAAATTTCCTCCCAAGACATGCATACTGGCTTGAATAAAGTTTCCAAATTGCCTGCTGTGATCGAATGTATGATAACATGGTGGCTTAGTGGTTAGCACTGTGGCCTTGCACCTCCAGGGTTCTGATTCGATTCCCGAATTGCATGTTCTCCCGTGCTTGGTGCTTTTCCTCCGTGTGCTTCGGTTTCCTCTCACAATCCAAAGACATATACGTTATGGTAATTGGCCAGGGAGCATGTGAGTGTGCGTATGTGTGGGCGTCCTGTTGATGGATTGGCACCTTGTTTATGGTGTACCCCAACTCATGCCCCAAGTCTCCTGGAATAGGCTCCTGGCGCCCCCACAACCCTGTGTAAAGGATAAAGCGGTATAGACGATGAGTAAGTGAGTGAGTATGTGCGAGAGAATGTGTGTGCTTGTGCCTTGCCATTCAGGACGTAACCTGCTTGTTCCTGCGATACGATACAGGCCTCCTGTGACCCTAGACAGGATAAGATAAAGGATGGATGGACGATTGGAGATAGTTGTTTCAGAGGTCTTGTTATTCCATAGATATTTAAAGTATGTGGTTTCATCACCCTTGATAAATGTGACAAAGGCTTAACTTAAAAAATATTTTGTAGTGGCAACATTTTATTTGTCACACATACATTACAGCACAGTGAAATTCCTTCTTCACATATCCCAGCATAACTGGGGTCAGAGCACAGGGTCAGCCATGATACAGCACCCCTGGAGCAGTGAGGGTTAAGGGCCTTGCTCAAGGGCCCAACAGTGGCAACCTGGTGGAGCTGGGGATCGAACCACTGATCTTCCGATCAGCAACTCAGTGACTTAGCCCTCTGAGCCACCTACATTCTGTAGGTATTCAGCTGAGATTTGGTGAGTGCAAAGGATGTCACATTCGAATTACATCAAACCCTTCAGGGAGCCCTTGTGTTAGTGCACGGAGCATTATAATCCTGAAAAATACACTACACTCATCAGGATATAAATGTTTTATCATAGCTTAAAGATTCAGTCAGAATAATTTTAGATTGATTTGTATTGACCCTTCCTTCTAAGAGTGCAATTGGACTCAGACAGCATAACGGTGCCACCTGTGACTCCTGCTAAAACCGACCCTATGAAAATTTGGCAAAAAGATTTTCACGAAAAAACTATTTAGTTTTTAGTACACCATAAAAACAGAGTGCCATATTGCTCCAGGGTGTGTAATATATTGAATTATTAAACCAAATCCAGAAATATTTGTTATCTCTAATTCTCTAAATAGTTATAAACAGCAGTAAAAGTTGCTTTCTTAATGGGTCAGACTAGTAATTAAACACTTATTACATACACATATCATGGTCAAATATATATGTGTGTGTGTGTGTGTGTGTGTGTGTGTGTGTGTGTGTGTGTGAGAACAAGTATTGTTCCTATAGTCATAACCATGGAACTCAGCTGATGTTTGTTTTGTGGCAAGAAGATACCTGGTGGTGTAAATACGGACTTTTGTTGAGCTGAGCGTTTTGTTTAAAGTGAGCCAGTGTTCAATAAACCTGAAAGGAATGAAAGTTAATGAAAGGCAAACACAAGCAGAAGATGATCTTTACTCGATATGGAGAAGATGAAAAGGCATTCCGCAGCTGAGCTGAGAGGGTTAGGATGAGGTAGGCGCTGTCTACGGATTCACATCAGTGCTGAAGAGGTAAATGTCAGTAAAAACAACATATATTTTAGTGAAAACTGCTCTCACATTATTGAGGGAAAATTATGGAAAATTATGGTGGAACACTTTTTTTTTGTAGATAAATGTTTGAATCTGCATGCAATTTAACCATCATATCACTGTGTTTATGAGACCCGAAAAGAGTTCTTAAATGTGCTTTCTAACTGTTTATTTGATTAATTATTTAATTGCTTCCTTCCTTACTTACTAATTCAAATGAAAACAACTGGAGAACACAGTAATACATAATGAAGCAAGTACAGTCATGAGATAAAAAATATATAAAAAATAATATTGTATATTGTATAATAATAATAATAATAATAATAATAATGATGAGTATTATTATTATTACTATAATAATAATAATAATAATAATAATAATAATAATAATAAATAGTTTCCACAGAAAAGTTAACCAACATTTAGAAACCGGTTCAGAAAAAGAAAAAAGAAAAAAAAAGTACACCCTTCCTACTTCCACAATCATTAAGAAAGAAATTAGCAGTCAAGTGTTACTAATGAAATGCAAAAGATTAGTTAATCATCACTAAGTGTGACTGTCTCTATAAAAGCACAGCTTTTGGCAGTTTGGCGTTCTGGAGCAGTCAGGTGTGGGTCTACATCATGCCAAAGAGAAACTGTTGTGAAGAAA
This sequence comes from Clarias laeviceps, assembly GCA_030014305.1. Taxonomy (NCBI): domain Eukaryota; kingdom Metazoa; phylum Chordata; class Actinopteri; order Siluriformes; family Clariidae; genus Clarias; species Clarias laeviceps. The sequence goes on from JAQMYJ010000005.1 coordinate 18,514,721, forward strand.
AAACACAATCTGCTCCAAAAATCATAATGAAAGCATGACATAAATTATTATCTAGTATAAATTAACTACATTTCCCCTGGACACATATATTGAACATTAAGATAATGTCATAAATTGATAAAGTAAAGGATTTGGAGTTATTTACATATTGTGTCATTATTTTTCATTTACAACTAATTTTGCCATGATTGTACCCATAAGCTGGTAAGCTATTTAATCTAAAAAAGAAGGTTCAGTAGTACAAATTTAAAGGGCTAATGTGGAAAGTTGGCTACAGAGCATTCCAGTGGCATGAACAATACAGTATTTTGGATTTCTGTAACGTTATTGTATCAACCAGTCAGGTTATTTGACATGCCAACACGTAACAAGCCAAGTAGAATAAATTGATTGAAAGATTTGTGTATACTGTACCGGCATGAATGAGAGATGGTGTCAAAGGGCAAAGAAATCAAATCTAATGGTTTCATTGTGACCAAATTCCAGCCAAAGCACTGTTACCTTGACACAACCCTAAGCTTATAGTTTTAAAATGAATTATTTGTCAGATTAAGTAGGTAACATTAGACAAGCATATGTCCAACCGTTTTCTTTCCCCCATAGGGAAGGACAATCACCGGGAGTAGCATAAACAGACAGATGTGTCTGCTGTCGGCTGCAGAACCTCACTGTCTCAAACAAACAAGTGAGAGAACAGCGTGAATAAATCTACTCCCTTCTGACAGCGCAAACAAGGGCCTGAAAGAACAACAAAATCTTATCAACTTTTCAGCACTAATGAGTGGGTGAAGCCTTTTAAAATCTCAGACATTGTCTTAGAAAAATGTATTCAAATTACATTAAATCACACCTCTCCTTTCAGCCTGTCATGCTGCCATTATATTTTCTGATGTGTGCAGGAATGTGTGTGTGTGTGTGTGTGTGTGTGTGCACGCTTGTGTGTGAGTGTAAGAGAGGGTTCATGCATGTGTGTAGAGCTGTCATAGGAGTGCGTCAGTGTCAGTGAAGTGCAGCTTTGCCTGTGTAAATAATGCAGGCATTTCAGTGGAAGCTAAGCTAATAGATCGAAGAGGTTCATTAGCTCCCTCTGTGGCTGTGTCTGAGTCTCTGGTGCTAAAACAGATAAGTGCGCCTGTCGTTGACAAGGCAAATCCCACTTCTGTCCTATGAGGAGTCTGAAAGAGGACTGCATGCCAAGCACTTTGCCTTTAATATCAGCCTCTCTTCTTACATTAGCATTAACCACAAGAGTCCTTAAAGGAATACTTTATCTAAAATTCCTAAAGCTGTTACTGATGAATGAATTGCCTCTAGGGGCAAGTGATTGCCCTACATCTTTATTGGTTGTACATTAATATGATTTTAAAGTCAGAAGAATGTTAAACAAGACTCTGGATACACCCTGACCCTAACCATAGTAAAACATTTACTGAACTGTATGGGCCTTCCAGCTATTCTGTACCATTTTGCTAAAACAACTATAATAATAAATACAATATTCATAGTTCTTTCTCAAGGCTAATAAAGAGGTTGGTTGAAGAAATAACATGTCAATAACATTCCCAAACCGAAGATCTGTGTGCTCATATGGCGAAGAATTAATTGTGTGACTACTCGTGTTACCACAACCAAGGGTTAGTAATGCTTATAGCCTCTGCTGAACTCCGGCCATTATGACTCTTATGAATTAATCAGTTTCCTATGTGTAGACTGTGCGATATGTTCTTTAATAGTCTTTCAAGTATGCACGTTTTGAAATTCTGATCAAATTATTCAAATGTCAACCAAATTAATTAACATTAAAATAATATTAATAATAATCTTGAATCTTGCCATCAATCATGTACTATATAGAGTATCCTCTATACACTATATAGTCTATATAGTACATGGTCGATGGCATATTTCTTTTTTCTAAAGGTATTTGTCATTTGTTTATTCAGAATTGTGCATTCTTAGAAAGCTATGAGTGGACAGTGCTTATTTGCCAGGCACTGAATGAGCTCTGTATTACTACAATGAATGCTGAGTTGTCCCGTAGTCCCATTCAGAGGACAGGATTGCAATTACTAGAGTGCCACCATCTGCCCATATACAGCATTTCACCCACAACAAGTACACACACACACACACACACAAATGGAGAGAGGATTATGATCAGTATGAATTCAGTGCTGCTATTTGAAATAATAACTGTCCAAGCATGAAAGGGCCCAGGGTTCATTTCTCTTCTCACTGATCTCACTGGGGTGCACCACCACCACTCCCTATCTGAACAGCATTATTATATTTTGCAGTTTATTCTTGATTTTTTATTTTTTTTCCGAGAGACAGACAGACGGACGGACAGACAGACAGATAGATGCATGGATGGTTGGATGTCTGGCTTCTAAATTTGCAGTTCTCCTGCTGACATTGCCAAGAGCCACTGGAGCAGAGAGGAACTTTTGCTCTGTTCAGGCAGTACAAGCCCTCTACCTCACTCCCCTACCCCGTCCTCGCTATTCTTGCGATTCAAAACAGACCATTAGAGAAAAGGGCGGCACAAAAGAAGCAAGGTTCCTGGACACAGACACTTATTTACCCACACCCCACCACCACCACCCCACACCCAATCCCTAGCAGGGGGATAGTGTTGTGGATCTATTGATCCCAATTCACTGGAGCAGTAAGCATGCAACTTTGATTGATTCCGTCTGTTGTGCAGGCCTCAGTGCACAGTCCAATCCTCCCCTTTCCTTCCCTTTCCTCTCTTTCTTTCTCCCTCTCATGAAGCATCAATATGCATTGCAGGAGAAGGGTGCTACATTGAGCGGGAGAGGGCAATAGGTGAATAGATGGAAGATGGGATGTACTGTGTATAAAAGCTAAAAAATCTAACAAAATCATAACATGTGTGATTGTATGGTACACACTCATTTAATTCAACAGCTATTAAATAGAGCAATTAAATTCCGTGCCAGATACAGGACTTTGACCAGTATGCAACAAATCTAAGCATTCTAAGAACCTAGTTTAATTATTATATTTTTGATTTTTTTTTTTGTTTACAGATGTTACTAGAACAACCTTTGGTCTTTTCTTTTTTGTTCTTTGACATATGGTATGGTGTTGTCATTAATCCTGATTTACAGTAAGTTATGTCCACTTTAAACACGCCGCTAAAACTAATCTAAATCATGCTCGACTGGAGCCCTGATCATCCTTTCAGTGTCTTCTCAAATCACTCAGTGATCCAGTGGGATGCCTGTGTACAGGGTTCATACAGCACTTGGATAGGAATCTTGCAGGCTTTACCAGATCACTGGAATACCCATAAAAGATGGACGTAAAATGCTTCATGATTCTGCAGGCAGAACAAGTGCACAAGTGAACACTTACAACGATATACAGGGCAATAACGACTTTTCTGTTTAGCAGGCAGATGCATAGAAAGTTTGAATTTGTTCCTTTTTCCTGATGTTGTGGCCAGCCATGTGACACCAGCAGGCCATATGCTGAAATAAAATAGCAATTAAGTAGAGCAACTAACAGATGTGAGCAGCACATTGGCTCAGCAGGTATTGTTGGTGCCTTAGAGCACTAATTTCCAATCCAGTGTATGTTCCTGCATTGCTCCCAGAATTGTGTTTACCACAACACCGATGAAGTTACTCCTGAACATGTTTAAATAAAATGCATTGATATGTTGAAAAAGGGAAATCCATTCACAACAGGTTCACACTAACACAATAGCAATATTTAAACCTGACCAGATCCTTCAATTAAGATTTTTACAGCAAGATGGACAAGGCGTGTGGTTCCAAGTTTGCTACAACTATCTGTCAACTAAAAATGTTTCCTCCATTTCTTTTCCACAGTTTGCATAACCAACATAAAGCTGTCAAGTTGTGCCTGAGTTTATCCATTGCACCAGTCTTGCAGGAGGGGTTCTTGTTTCACTGGAGCATCTTGTGCAAATTAAGCATTGGTAGAACATCTCATGTCACCTCACTAATGGTTCCATATGGGAGGAGACCTCATTTTCAGAAGAGCTGTTCAGAAATAACACTCTAATGACAGGAAAGGCAATATGCTCTTAGTTTCTATGATCATAACATGAGATTTTGCCATGTGTTAAACAGCACCCAAAAGTCCTTAGATGCTTATGGATCCAACATGATAAACTTCTAAAGATATGCCCATCAATTTAATCAAAGGCGGTATCACATGATGCAATGGACTGTCAAACACAGCCAGCACTGGATAATGGGCAACACTGTGCTGTCTAACGAATGAAGCGCTCCCTCCACCGGATCATCCTTTATCTACTATTGAGACACTTCCTAAAGTGAAGCCAGTGACTTCTTATCATTTGTATTGCCAGAACCCTTTGGTGCAAGGACACAGGAGTTCAAATTGTACTGTGACACTTGATCCTCATTCACCAGCAGCAAGATACTGTACTGTAGATTAAAAATAGACAGGTGAAGATTTTTAGAGCAAAATTAAAATGAGGATTTTTCTGTATGTAACATGAACATAAACATGATTGAGATATAAATTCACACAAATGAATGCCTATGGGCTGTAATGAGCAGTTGCACAATTTGTCACTCAGTAGCAACCTCGACAAATACGCGCACCAACCTATTTATGAGGAACACCTGTAGACCTGCTCATTCATGCAGTTATCCACTTAGCCAGTCATGTGGCAGCAGCTCAATACATCAAATTATTCAGAAACAGTCACTGTTGGTCATTTAAATGGGAAGAATTTTACAATTATCTGAGGCAGATACAATAGAAGAAGAATACATCAGGTTTTTGTTTTTAGCCTTTAGAGGCTGTTCTGCATGAAAATCCCAAATCAGCAGTTTTGATTTCAAGTCAAACCGGGACATGTGTTGAAATTTCTTGTGAATGAAGGTGTAAAACTGATCGACATTTAGAAGACTTAGAAGACTTCAAGCACAGCACAATGATGAAATATTTGCATTGTACAAACGTATTGAAGAAGGCCATACTTCCATAAATGATGATCCAGCCGAAGTGGTTTGGAGTCTACTGCAGTCGCTCCAGTGAACATTTAGAAAGTGGAATCCTTCAAAATTAATGTATAACTTCTCGACAACTTGCGGGAGAGACTCATCTGTCTGTTTACGCAGTTCCCATCTTTCACAGACACCACTTGCACGTTATAGGAACTCAGCTGGGAGTTACTGCAACATCCTCTGTACAGTACAATTCTGACCTCATGGCTGTAAAGGTGTATTACATATACATTATTTAATGTACGTAATGTCTACTACTAATGTGTATTTACACTAACAGAAACCACTTCATTAGGTACACCTTGTAGGATGGACCCTCTTTTGCCTTTAATTATTTGTGTCATAGATTCAGCAAGATGCTGGAAACATTCCTTAGAGATTTTGGTCCATATTGACATGACAGCATCACATTGCTGGAGATTAGTCAGCTGCACATCCATTATGCAAATCTCCTGTTCCACCAGATCCAAAGTGTTCTCTATCTGTACTGAGATCCGGTGACTTTGGAGGCCATTTGAGTACAGTGAACTCATTGTCATGTTTCGGAATGTTTTAGCTTTGTTACATGGCGCATTAACCTTTAATAATAAATGGATGGACGTGGACAGCAACAATAATCAGGTAGACGTGGCAATTAAACAAAGCTCAACTAGTACTAAGTGGTCCAAAGTGTGGCAAAAAAAAAAATCAGGCTCATTAGGTTTACCTAATAAAATGGCCGGTGAGTACACACTAATATAGTTACTTATTTGTGGCCCACATTAAATTTACAATCATAGCTATGGTATTTAGAAGGAACCCAGCGTGATTTATAGATTTATTGTGGAATAAGCAATGGTGCGGATTCCTTTTTTTGCACACTGTTTCACACACGCAGGCTCTTTTAGACCCTGATTTATTTGTACGTACTGTAGCATCTGGTGCATTAGCATAGGGTTAACACAGTCCTGTTAGAGAAAAATCAGTGGCCTCCCTAGAGTTTGGTACGACAGATCTGCTATGCAAATCCTCTCGTCCCGACTGTTTTTCTTCTCCAATACAAACAGCCAATTCTGTGGAGGAATAAAGAGGTAAAATAGAACAATCTCTAATATGGGTCTATTTTGGTGAAGCGTGGTGCATGGAGATGAGACTAGATGAAACCTATTTATCCATTGCTTGTTTTATCACTTTCTCTCTCTCTCTCTCTCAGTCTCTCTTTCTCTCTTTCTCTCTCCAGTGATCTTAAATGGCAGCAGCCACTACTGGCATCTTACTTGTTATTCTCTAACACCTCCGATTCCTGGCTGCCTTCCTCCTTGTAATAAGACACTTCCCTAGCAGGGAAGAGTGCTTTGTTGCAGGGCACAGCGTGGCCTACAGCTGTGCCAAGGCTTAGCAGCCCACTAGCATTTTACCAGGAGGAGAAAACAGTGGCCGAGCTTATCTTCTCCCTCCCAGCAGCAGTGTGACAGAGGGCCACAGGCTCATTAAAGAACTGGAGATCAAAGCCCATCCAGACCCATGTCACCCACATACATACTAGAACACATATCATTGACTAGACAGCTAAGGGTGATGTAATGTTGACATCACTGTTTTGTTTTGTGTGTTTTTGTTTTTGTTTTATTTATTTTATTTTAAATTTTTTCCATGTCCATGCATTAGTGGATATGATTATCACATTTAAGTATTAGGCTGCATTATGCATATATTTAAACACTTAGATGAGTAGAGCAGAGAAACTTATCTCAAGCGCTATAATTAACAACAACAAAAATCACATTATGCAACCATGAGCACACGAAGGCATCTTTGTAAGCCTGTCAATCATTTTGCAGAGAAGTGCAAGCCTACTAGGAGAAAACAGCAGTAGGCTAATATGAATGCTGGGTGGCATATATAATGGCAGATGGCAAAGCAATATGTCATGTTTTGCCAGTGATTATGGGAATTAAAATCTTTGAAGGGTATTGGATTGAGGTCTGAAAGAGGAGTGTGTAATCTTTACTATTTTTTTTCATGGGTGGACAACAACTAAGTAATTTGTTCTTTGTTAGTGTTGCATCCTTACTTTAATTTTTTCCATACTTTTTATTTTTAATCTTTTTAACACTTACCTAATTAGATTTACATTATAACCATCAAAGTACTAGCTGTAAATCACAATAGTCTCTTCTCTTATCCAGGCATTGACTTTATATCTCAATTCCATAAACTCAGTTTAGCATCCAGTCATATCAGATTAGCATCAAATTAAGTTCGGCCATATAGAAAGAAGTCATTTATCATCTGCCATGATCTTATTCTGTATTATGCGTATTTGAATACAATGCCTGGATAAAAAAAAAAAAAAACATGCTCTAATATTTCATTTGACCACCTTTAAGTTTGATTAACGCATACAATGTGGCAGCCAGTTCATGTGTGAAAATGATTCCTCATGCTCCTGGAATATGCGCATACCATCAGAAAGAAAAACTACATTGATTGGATAACATTATCATTCTCTACGATCAGGTGATTTCATTTTATTGCCACATAAAATCACTGAGCCTAGACCTGACCAATTGAAGCAACCCCTGGTCATAACACTGCATCCAGAGGTTTGTACAGTGGGCACTATGCATGTCACTAATCTGCTTTCCTTCTTACCCTGAACGTCACTCTGGAATAGGGTCAAAGTCCAATCTTTATGCTCCCTAGCAAACTGAAACTTTTTTATGATTACACTTACTAACAAGTGTATTTTTATGACCACACAACTGTTAAGTTCCAGTCCTGTGAGTGCTCATTACACTTTGTGTAGAAATGCTCTTACTTACACTGTTATACAAAGCTGTAATTCCTCCCATCAGTCTTTATGATGTAACATCACTAAACATTTAACTGACCACTGATTCATTTGAGATGGAAAGATGAGATGAGAAGGCCGGGTGTGTAGCCATCATTCCAAGTAAACTCAAAAGTCAGGCCACTAATTTTTTCCAGGCTCCTTCAACCTTGGCAAACAATGTCTTTCTTGATCTCACTTTGTGCACAGGTGCCTTGTCACACTGAAATGTTTGGGTTTCTTAGTTCAAGTGAAAGACAATTTTAATGCTATAGCATACAAAAACATTCTAGACAACTGTACTGTATGTTTATATATGTTTACAGTATATAATATGTGTGTGTGCGTGTGTGTGTGGTGTGTGTGTGTGTGTGTGTGTTTCCAATTTGTGGCAACAGCATCTATGGTTGTTAGGGTAAGTTGTCCACATACTTTTGGCCATATTGTGTATTACACGTGTTTATTGCAGGTATTAATTTTACTAGAAATGTTTAAGAACAGCATTTCTATCCATTTTAGACTTACTAGTATAATCAGTGTTCAGCAGGGCCCACTCACAGACTCGGTAATAATCTAGGTGTAATGCTCACCATCAGATTAAATATAGAAAATATATTGATTTGCTTCAGTCCGAATTTATCTCGTATCACTATCTAATCTCATTTAAAGTGTGTCTTAGTAATAATGAATATGTACATTGCTACATTACCACATTAAATGTACAGTCACGTCATCTAGCAGACAGAGCTTTGTCAGTAATCTCCCAGAGTTATCGTATAGAATATACAATCAGGCGACTGAATGCTTAGTGTGAGCATTCCGTTCTACCTTAGATAACCTAGCTCCAGTTAAAGGAAAAATAACTAGAGAGAAAAAAAAAGCACCCCAGCATTATGATCACACATACACCTTAAAACAGACTGCTCGAAAACTAGAACATAAATGGAGTAAGACTAAATTGTAGTATTTCTTGAGGTACTGTATAAAAACACCCTTAGTGTTGCTACTGTAGATCAATGTATTTCTCCACTCTCATAGAAGATAACAGAAATAAAACTAGATTCTTTTTTATACTGTAGTCAAATTAACAAGGAATAAGACCGCCACAGGAACATGCACACCAATACCATGTAGTAGAGAGGACTTCATGATTTTTTTCAGTAGTGCAATTGAAAACATGAGTCAAAAAAACAGCCAATTTAATAAGTAATGATATAGGAAATAATCTAACTATATCAGATCAGTACGTATTTTACTCCCCATCAAGAGACTGAATTAATTTCACTTATCTTTTCAGCAAAATCATTAATTGTTGGTTCTAGATCCTGTACCAACATGTTTATTCAAATAAATAATACCAGAACTAACCGAATCCCTTTTAAAAGTACTCAATACTACACTCAGCAATGGCTTACCTAAACCTTTTAAACTAGCAGTTATTTAACCCCTAATGAATAAATCTGACCTCGCACCCTGTCAGCTGTCTAAATTTAAGCCAATATCAAACCTCCCCTCTATTTCCAAGATGTTAAAAAGTGTTTAGCACAGCAGCTATGTTCATATCTACATGGGACTAACATTCATGAAATGAATCAGTCAGGTTTTAGGCCTCATCATAGCAAAGAGTTAGAGTTAGTTAAAGTTGTAAATGACCATGTAAGTTTAAGTTCGCATTGAATTTTAAAATAATACTATTGGCACTAACCCTAGCACTAACCCTAGCACTAACAAGCTTCCTGAGTGAACTGCAATTTCTTTATGATCTGCCGGTGCAGCCGGGGGGGGGTTTACTTATTTTCAGGGGGCACTCTTGTCTGCCAGAGGCCCTGCTTGCACGCTGGACAAAATTAACAAAATGTACTTTGCCCTTTTAATTATGAGACGGTGAGTACACCTGCTCTCTCTCTCTCTCTCTCTCTCTCTCTCTCTGTTAAGCTACACATGGCACTCCTGAGTTGCCAGTGATCTCAAGTGAAATGAGATCAATGTTCACGTTGCATGCTGCTGAGGATGGCCTCCTGTGGTCTTCTTGGGATGCATGTGGCAAAAAGGGATAGTTCCATTTAATGACCATGCAAATAATGATGGCTAGTGATTGCAGTAGCTTGATAGTTTTTTACGACTGAAAAGTTTTGTACCTGAGTCTCAATCAGTGAAAGTAGACGTCAAACAACAATATATCAACTTAAACACCTCTCTTGTTATATAATTAAAATTGATTGAATTATGGTCACACTATCTGGTATCAGTTTGGGTTCCCTTTTGAGTCTGGTTTACCCCAAGGTTTCTTCCTATTGTCTTTTCAGGGTGTTTTACCTTGCCACTATCAACCCCGGCTTGCTTATCAGGGTCAAACTGAAGGTTATAAGTTATTCTTTATTTCTGATTCATATTCATATTTTTCTATTTCTAAGCTGCTTTTGGCAATATCCATTGATAAAAGCACTATACGCAAATATAATTGGATTGAATTAAAGACAGATTAGCTCTATGTAAAGTATGTATTCAATCATTTGTGCCATTATTTTTAAATGGAGCTAGAGCTTTATTTGATATTCTGTTGCCAAAGATAGATATGATAATTTTTCTTTGGTAAGCACACAGGTAAACATCTAGACATGAAGCTTAATAGCCCAAGTTATTGATTTGTTAAGTAGCGCACCATGCCTAATCCTCTTTCTCCTCCTTCTGCAACAACTTCCCACTCAGGGAATCCACTTCACTAGATCAGTCTCAGTGTGAAGAGAAAAACATACAGCCAAAGTTAGATACCGATATCAAGTGTTTTCACATGTGTCCAATTATCTCCACTGTTTTGTTTATAATGAATCACCCTACCTTATTCTCCCTATGGTTTATCTTGGTGTGTGTGTGTGTTTGTGCGTGTACGATGAAAGTAATGCTTTACAGACTGATTGCATGATGATTCTGGCTTACATTATGCTCCTTTAATCACAGTCTCTCAGGCATTGTTGTTTTAACACATTAACACTAGTTTAGGATGAAGGACAACTACATGTATGTGGATTCTTGCACTGGGTTATTGGGTTATTGTGTGTGTATGAATAAGAGTGACCTTGAAGAAGCAGATGCAGACAGCAGGAAGGTAAATCCAGGGCCATCTGGGCCTCAGGCTTACTGAGTGGATCTGCTCCAATATCAATTCTGCACTGTGGTTACAGTGGCCCTTCTAACCCAGAGAGAGAGAGAGAGAATGAAGAGTGTGGCATGAGGCCAGTAGGCTGTCTGAACCTGTCAACTATAGTGATGGGAATGGTGGTAGTTGGCTGATGTGCCTGTGTGGATGTTCCAGATTTCAGTTTAAAATTACAGAAGCCCAAGAAACACAATGGGAAGTCATTAAATGTGTTTGATTCTTCTTACACCACAACAAATTGCCAACACGAACATGACTCACTATTTATTCATCTAAGCTCACCAGTCATTCAACTCCTTGTTAACACAATAATCTAATCAGCCAATCAAATAGCATCCACACAATGCATTTAGGCATGTTGACATGGTCAAGATCAAACCAAGCATGGGGAAGAACGGTGATTTAAGTGACTTTGAACATGACATGGTTGTTGATGGCAGATGATCTACTAGGATTTTCACGAACAACCATCTACAGCGTTTACAGAAAATGGTCAGAAAAAGTGATAATATCCAGTAAGCATCAGTTATCTTGGTGAAAATGCCTTGTTGATGCCAGAGGTCAGAGGAGAATGGCCAGACTTGGCCAAGCTGATATAAAGGCAACAGCAATTCAAATAACATCTTGAGTTATGTTGAAGAGAATCTCTAATAGCAATAGGATCACACTGAATGCGCAGCCGGCACCTCTGATCTGAAACTAGGACTGTTAAATATTAGATCTCTCGCATCTAAAGCA
>JAQMYJ010000005.1:18555657-18572468 GCA_030014305.1 Clarias laeviceps
TTTACACATTAAGTTTACTGAAAGTAAAAACAGTTGAAAGTCAGAGGACGTTTCTTTTTTTGCTGAGTATATTTTATGTAATAGTGCCTTGCATCCAAAGATCTTATGTATTTTAGAATTATGGCCAAAAGATCTTAATAAAAATATAGGCACTATATAGCTGTTACTTTTCACTACAGAGCACTTCTGAATGTAGTAGAGAAAAACAAATATCTTTATTACTTACCTTATTACAGCCTTTTGTTCAGACTTGGATTAAGACCCGATCCTGACCTAATTAAACTGACAATGGCATTTATCTTTAAACCCTTTTTGCAGAAGAAAAAAATCTTCAGAAAACCATCTCAAGGGTTCGAGGCCTGATTTCATTTGTTGCTCTGTGGTCCTGCAGTATTGAATTATTTTGCCCATGAAAAAAAAACCCATGCAGAGTTCACTTTTAATGTCTTCACACCATAGAGAGTTCTCATTTTTCTACTTGATTAATCAATAAATGCCCTGCAATTTTGCCCAATTAGTTTCACACACACACTTTTTATCGATTATAGGAAAAGAGATGGAAAAAAACATACTCCATTTTGATGCACACCACTGGCAGTCTGACACCTCATCAGGTGCTATTGATTAAACCTGGCCACACAGGCTGAACCGAGCAGCACGACAGCAGCATGCAGATCATTAAGCCACAGTTTTTGAGCGCTGTAGTCCCCTAGAGTGAGCCACCCTTCCCACCCCGTCTGTACTCGTCCTCCTTCTCGGTAATGTAGCGACAATGACCTCCTGTTGGCGATAATGGGGTGAAAATCAGGCCCTGGCGTCAGGATGCATCTCATCCCCCAGGGTGATGGACCGCTGGTAATGAGGGCAGGCGCTGTCATGCTGCATATCTACATACACAGCCCTCACACACACACACACACACACACTCACATCAGTGACAGCGGAGCAAGGAGTTGTACAGGTCTCATGAGTTTGATGTTGTTAAAGAATTTCATGCTTCTGGGAGACGCCTAATTACGTTGCATTCAATCTGTCCTCCACTGGCTGTATTTACTTTTGTGAAGATTGCATGGTTTCTAAAACATGCGGTGCAATAAACAGCTCAATGTTTTTGTGATACAATTAATTTTCAAGTGGTATGTTTACAAGAAATCCACTTGGTGTACATTTAGTGTATATAGCAAGAGGAAACTTGTGGAAGCAGACAGATCAATGCTTAAATTGCTAAAAAAAAGTATCAGCAGCCTGGGGAAAGAGTGAGTCTCAGAGTACAAATTAAAACAGCACTTACAATTTGACCCCTGACCTCTTCCATTTGCAGTCCGTGCCTTTACCATGTCCTTTATTAATCGCCAGAAGATGTGAGAAAGTTTTTAATACAAACCGGCTTCTAGAAGGACAATAAAAAAACTGATGGACTATATTGTTGTCCATATATTTGTTTCTCCTTATTTTTATATATTTTATTTGCATTTAACAACTGAAAACATGAATGCTTTATTCCAGCTCTGCACCTAAAATGTGCTCCTGTTGAAAATAAAGAAACCTGCTGAGTTTGGGTTACTGTTGGTGTGGGCTTTCACATGCTCTCCCATGTGTCTTTTCATCTGGATTCTCTGGTTATCTGCTACATCCTAGAATGTGCTGGATGCGGAATTGAATATTAATCAATTGTCCCTAAATGTGATTGTGTGAATGTATTTATGTATGGTACTGTGCTGGAACTGGCATCCCATCCAGGGTGTATTCCAACCTTACAACCATTTTCCCCCCACTATATTCTCCAGTTCCTCTGGTACCCTGATCCGGATAAAGCAGTTACTGAAAGTGTCTCGGTAAAGTAAAAATAAATAAAAGAAACTTGGATACAACAGGCTACTAGCCAGTGGGCATCTGGGAGGCATGTGCGCATAGCCTATTTATAGAGCCTTTCACTCCACTGGCCTTGCTAGCACCTAGTTACGACCTTGAAGTCAAATGTGTGCAAAAAGAAAAAAAAAGACAAGGAATGGAAGTAATTTGCTAAAAATGAAGTTTCAGTTAAATGCAATATCTGTTAAAAAAAAAAAAAAAAAAAAGTCTTTACACAGAGAAGATGGTAGCAGGCATATACAGTATTAAAACACCCCCCAAATACTAGACAAGCCAATAGGTTACAACATAAAGCACAATAACCCCATGACTTCCAGAGGACTGTATATTGCCTTTGGCTACAAATAACAGTTTTGAAGCAAATTCTTCAACACAACAAGCAAACACAAGTTCTCAGAAAAGCCTAGCTGCTGCCAGTACCGCTACCTGTTTGATGGGAAGAAAATGAATTATGTATTGCCTGCATGTAAGGGCCTCCTGCATGTAAGGGTTTTGTAAACTCATTGTTGTACATCAGTGCCTGAAGATATTTTAGCACATGATCGATAATTCCCAATCAGTTAATTCCCAATCAGCAATGCCAATGCAGATGGGTAAAATTTTGGGGCAAGTTTAACATGGCCCTGTGTCCATTGTACTAAAGAAAACCATACGAATTTTAACGTTTTTTTATACTTTTTTTTTTTTTAAGTAATACAGTAGTGTGTCATCCAGGGTATTAGGTTGGCCTTGATAGTGTGCATCATGGCAGAGGAAAGGTGAATCTATGCTTTGAACACAGTTCGCCCACAGCAAGAAACAAGGTCTGAGGCCTCCTTACCAGCACTCTGAAAGGTATGACAGCTCCAGATAAATTCACCAAATAGTACCTGGTATAGTTTTGTACGTTTATTTTGTGGGAAGGAATCATATGCCCTCTGGCAATGTTCTCCAAGAGAGAAGTCTATGTCAAAAGAAGCTTTAGTAAATGAAGTCAGTCAGACTCTTAATTCCTCGAACAAGCCACTGATCAATTCAAAAAAAGAAACAGAAAAAAAAGCTTCCTTTTGAATCCCTCTGTGTCTCATTTACAGTGTGCTTTGATTGATACACTGATACACACAAGAACAAAAAACAGACCAGACAGATTTTTTTTGTTGCACATAAGTCATAGAGATAAAAAAAAAATTATTTTTCCCATTCTTTTCAATCTCTTCGCAATGCTACAGTATTGGCTGGAGGCTCTTCAATGTGGTATAACTCAGTGCCAGTGTTTTATAATACTTCGCCAAGCCCTATTTCTGACTGGTGTTTGTAAATTTCAAAGCAGCTTGTCAGAAAGAAGTGCTGCTGTGAAGTTGGGGAATAATGAACTGGTTCTTGGTACGTTTCGAAATAAATTATTAACGACAATTTCAGAGGCAGTACGGCAATTTTGATACTGGTATATAGTGTAGAACCACTCCTTTTCAATGATTCCGTGCAATAAATAAATGTAATAAAGTTGTGTTGTGGTGTATATGTTAGCCCCAATTAAATTTCTAAAATACGCATTGCAGCACTGTGTATGTATACAGAGCATATATAGCTTGTTAAAAAATAGGAATCTGTTGTTGATGTTACATTTATCACATGAACATCCATCCACTCATCATCATCTACAGTACTGTATACCATTATCCGATGTAGGCTCGCCTTAGGGGCCTGGAGCCTATCCGAGGAAAACTAAGGGCACAAGCCAACCCATCTCTAGGCAAAAGTACACACACTAAATAATACACTATGGGCAATTTGTAAACACCAATCAGTCTACTGGACATGTCTTATGGATTAAACTAGTGCATCCAGAGAAAATACCCCAAGCTCTGGGAGAACATGCAGACGGAGATGAAACTTGAACACCGAACCTGGAGGTGCCAGGCGACAGTGCTAAAATTTGATCCACCTTGCTGCACACATGAACATGTGGTATTTTATATAGTATTACTGTACTGTAGCATTCTTCTAACTTGAACAACAGATAGCAGAACACCATAATCAAAGTTGGTCCTTCATCTTCTGGTGCTTTAACTGCTGGATGTCAAAAGACTGATGTGCTCCACATTGAACTGTGCTTAAAGGTATGTGGAGCCATCCCCCATCACCACCAACACCCTTCCCTTTAAATAAACCTATAGGGACTGACTGCTGATACTCAATTACCTTTCTCATGTTGTGGGCTCTGACTCCAGAGGCCAGCCACAGACATGTGCCTGTGGGCAAAACAATGTACTCCGTCCACACTTCTTGATGCAAGAATGTGACATCCAGTGAGTGAGAGAGAGTGAGAGTTGTCCATCACTGACAGCTCGCAATACCCCAGCCACATCAGGAAAAGCATCAGGGACGAGTTGCTGCAATTGGTACTTCTTGGGTTGGAACCTCTACATGACTGGTTGCCAGGCAGAATCTGCTCTCTTTATGAGGCATTTGGCAGAGATTGCTTTCCCCACAGATGAGCAGTTGATTGCTGATGACAGCTTACAACACTGTACAATGATAGCTCTTTTTTTTTTTGTCTTAAATGTGAGACCCATGTGAACCTTTTCACACTCTTTTTGTTGTGTTAGACCCAGAGGGGTGATTGATGAAAGCTGTGCACAAACACAACTCAAGCACGGATAGTCCATAGTCAAGTGTGTCAGAACTGCTGTTGTCCCCAAACGCACCTTTCAAAGAAGCATTTTGTTTCCAGTGAGATTCTTATGATGCTTTTATGGCTTTTCATTAAGTACTGTAACATCAACATCATTATCATGTTTTTGTTATTATAAATATTACTAGAAATAAAGATTAATGACTTGCTGAACCTAAATGCACAAATTCAGGTAGGTTTAAAACAATTATTATTAAATTTCATGAACGTGGCCAAAATATTTCTAATGTTGTAATCAGATGGTGCGGAGTTCTTATTTTTATGCACTACAGTATATGGCTGCTGACTAGTTGTTAGAGTTGGCACACATTTATTTGTTCATTTTCCATGCTGCTGCATTGATGAAGTATTGCAGGGGGCCTGGGGCATATCCCAAGAACCAACAGACATAAGGAAGAGGACACCCTACATGGGGTGCCAACCCACCACAGGGCACAGGCACATACCCACTCATTCACTGCAGGCAATTTGGAAACCTGTCTTGTGCTGCAGACTGGTCATGTACAGTAGCATACAAACTCCAGGCACCCAACCCAATGGCAAGATTCAACCCAACAAGCCTAGAGGTATAAGGCAAGAGTGCTAAACACAGAGATACTGTGGCCCCAGTTGGAATGTAATTTAGTGAAATTAATGTCTGTTGAGAGTTCCCGTAATGACTTTAATTATCCAAAGCTATATACAACCACCACTTTGATCATTTTTAGATGCACATGAAACGTCTAGACCGATGTATGGATTGCAGTGACTGAACAACTGGAAGACTATGCAGTGCCACAGATACAGTAGCCATGTAACACTTGTTGAGGCTTTGATGCTTCCCCATTTGATTTGGTTGGGTGTTTCAGCTGTACTATATTGAGGATTGTGTTGAAATGAAGCTTATAATTTGGTGTGAGTCTGTCACTGTGAGTTACAGGTACAGTATATGTCCTAAAAATCAAAATTTTCTGACTGGTTTGAAAAGGAGTGCCTTGAAATGTTCTGCCATTTAAAATAATGGAAGAATTTAGATTTTAGCCCATTTTTCCAGTTTAATCCAAAGATGAAACGATGAACCAGTTGTATTTAAAACGGTGAAAGTGAAAAGTGAAAGGAGGTTTTTTTTACTTTATATATTGATTGCAGCAGGACAATGAAACAAATTGGAAAGTGTGGTGACTGAGCACCATCTGCATGGGGGTTGTAGCTGCATTTGATCATGAATTCCTAAAAATGTAATGTATTAAAAGCTGGATCTCGGTAGGAACACGGTCAATAGCAAAGGAGAAAAAAAAAGAAAGAAGTGCCTAATGCTGCAGGTTTGAAGGCTTGATTCTCCAAGGGAATGTCTGCCTTGGAGTCAGGCTTTAGCAGAGCTATATGGCAGACAGATGGGTAGCAGAGGTACACTTTATCTCGAAAAGAAACCCACAGCATTGTCAGCAGTGCAAGGAAACACACATGGGTTTCTCAACGATCAATTACTTGTGTTTTGCTTCGGATCTGTTGTGCAATGCTCCAGGGAATGGAAAGAGAAGAAAGCGTGATCAATGCAGTTTGCTGAGAGCACATGTTAGACCACTTGGTGCACTGACCACGCTTTTTTTCCCTATATACAGTATAGTATAGTATCTTTTGCAGCCAACCCAGACTATGAAGTGTACATTCACTTATGCATTGGCCCATAAAATATACTGCAAGGTTATAGAACCTGATGTAAGGTAATACATATCCGGGTAAGAAAATAATAGTGGAAGCAGTATGCAATTTGTTCAATTAGGCATGTATTCTGGGTTCTATAAATGAAGCTTGTCAGCAGTGGATGGAGAACTTAAACTACATTGTCAGACACCAGCCCACAGCTTCAGGACATTTACGTGTGGATATAAACTTATGTGGCAGCCTACGTAGGAAACCTTTAATGTGGCCAAATTGTTTAATGTGGTGCAATTTTATACTATAAACAGTACTAAAAACTGCAGGCTTTCCTGAACTGATATTGCTGTCTTATTTGCACATATCACAAGTCAGAAAAGTTGT
This sequence comes from Clarias laeviceps, assembly GCA_030014305.1. Lineage (NCBI taxonomy): Eukaryota > Metazoa > Chordata > Actinopteri > Siluriformes > Clariidae > Clarias > Clarias laeviceps. The sequence goes on from JAQMYJ010000005.1 coordinate 18,562,226, forward strand.
TCAAATTGGGTTACCACTAAAAATAGGAAAAAGAAGAACATTATATTAAAAAATTTCTTTCCAATTCCACAGAAAGTCACCACCACACCAATTATATAAACTCAGTCATAGTGGTTACTACTGCGGCCTAGCACCTCATGGGTCAAGGACTTCCAACCTTGGGTCTGTGTGTGTGGAGTTTGCATGTTCTTCTCGTGCTTGGTGGGTTTCTTCCTGGTTTTATGGTCCAGGGTGTATCCCTCCTTGTTCCTCGAGTCGCCTGGGCCTGACCTTGCACAAGGTAAACGGTACATAGAATGAGTAAAAAGGGAAAAATATCCAGTCATTACAAATAAGGTCATAAAACTGATGTTGATCTGTGTAGCAACTATAATTTTTTATTTTTTTTTCATTTTTGTTTCCAACTATCCTGGTCATGGGTCAAAGTGCATGCAAAACCTATCCCAGAAACACTGGGCAAAATGGAAAGATAAACATTGGATCTAATACCACGCACTTATACATTCAAACCTAAGGGAAGGTTAAAGTAACCAATCTAGGGAGCAAATCAAGAAGCCAGAGAACACAGGAAATCTACAAGAGGTGACATAAAGTTGCACAGAGAGCAATAAGCTTCATATTAATTTGGAGACCCTAGTATAGTGAAGTGGCGAGGATACTGTGCCACCCTTAATAATAATAATACTTAGTTTAAATAAAACTGGGAAAAACAGGGTTCCCAAGTGGCACAGTGGTAAATGCTCACCCTGGGTGATGCTGTATCCTCTCGCAGCCCAGGGCCTAGGGAGAGCTGATTGGCCGAGCTCTCTCAGCCGGGTGGGATGGGAGGCACTTAGTGCTCCTACTTTAATGTGCTCGCGCAAGCGTAACGAGCAGATAGCATTGTCCTCCAAGTGTGTTACGCCGCACCCAAAGGTGCGTGAGCGAGCTGTTCAAAAAGATGGCGTCACGTGGTTTGAAGAAAACACATGATGGTCTTCAGCCCTCCCGACTGAATGGTCATAGTAGCGTTAATGTGGTAGCCCCCTAGTGATGGGGAGAAATTGGATACGACTAAATGAGGGAGAAAATCAGGAAGAAACTGGAAAAACCCTTGTAGTCTTTTAAGTCGACTGATCTCTGTTCACTTACGTCTCTAAGGATGTACTGTAATAGCCAATTCATTCAGATTAAATTTCTTGTCTAATATAACTTAAATAGGCTTTTACTTTGCCCACTCTTACAGTACATACTGTATATATTATACAAAGTAAGTGCGTAAGCCATTTTCTGCGTTTCAATGACGATGATCATAATCATGATGATAATGATGATTATGTGAAAGAGCAGGTGCATTCCTGAGGTTCAGGATCTGTTCACAAACTGAATTCATCAGACTTGTGTCCATTTCTCTATGGCATATACTGTATAGTAACCCTTTGCAAATATGATCCAAGTCTGACATTTGAGGAATTCAAATTTGGCTGTGAAGATTTTAGGCATCATAAGGCACTCTGACTGTATTTACTGCAAGCAGACAGCTTAGACAAGGCAAGAAAGGAACATAAATAAAAAAATATGATTTATTTATGGCTTCTTAAAATAAAAGTGTCAAAATATGTTATTGGCAGAAAACCTGTTTGTGTGCATATTCTCTATGTCTGTTTAGCTGTTTTCCCAGACCTCAGCCACGGTGATATAGGATGGGTTTTCCAGACTGTCATACACATATACCTAATAAGAGCAGAGGAATAGCTAAACCAAGTTGATGATATGGTCTGTAGTATTGATTTAACCTGCACCCCGTGTATGCAACTGACTGTGGAAATGAAAACTTTTGTTTTTTTGGGACATGCCATGACACAAACTCCTTCCAGCCACCTGTGTAGTCCGACCAAACAGTGACACCTTGTTTTGGTAAACCACCTGTGTTACCTTCCACTAAAATTAAAGTGATAAGCCTGTCAGCTACCTGTATGCATGCATTACTGTCATAGACTTGAATAGTGCTGAATATATTTATCATTTCCACCCATTACCGGAGCACACCACTTCATAATTTTGCCATTTTAAGGGTTTATTCAGTGCCATTAATTGGTGCGCTTGTGGTTTGTCAGCAGCTCGTTAATGAGTAAGCCTGTTATGTGCTCCCCGTCGGTTCTGCTCCACTGGGCACATCTGCCCATGCTAAAAACCAGAATCACAGAGGTGTCAAGTTGAGACGCGCACCCCACCAGGTATTAGCATATTGTCACCTTGGCTATTAAAAGCAAACCTGTGCTGATTATGATCCCATTCACCAGGGGGGAATGACATGCATATGTGAATGATGCCACATCATAAGATCGTTCATAAAGCGAGTATGAGGAGGTGTGGAGCGGAATACATAATTCCCCGCTGCTCCAGACTGTCTCGTCAGTCTTTTTCCCCTTCACTGTTTCTCTGTCTAGCTCTGTTTCTCTCTAAGTCTGTTCTGATTTCTCATTTTCCTTATCGCCTATTCATTCACTCACCCACACTCTCACACACACACACACACGCACACACGTTTCCTCCCCCTCGTTTCTCATGTCTGTACTTTCTCTCGTGGAGGTATGCCCTGGAAAACATGTAAAAATAAACCAGGATGATTTACTCTACTCTACTTTGTGTGTTTACCCTGAGGCCTCTAAAGGGCTACATTGATTTGTTTACAGAATCCTTCGTGTTGGTCATGAAAAATGAAGATTCCTGTGAAATCAGAACTTCAAAGTTACCTGTATGTTCACGTGCAACAGATTGCCTGGGTACTAGTATAGCAACAGTTTGGCACGAGACGCAAAGCTCTACAGTAAAGCCTCATCTGTTTTTTATATTTTATCTGGAGTGTCTGGTGCAGGCAGTAAACACTGGAGGCTAAGTGAGGCATTTAGACCTTTCGACAATGCCTCTCATTAAAGCCCCTCCTCAGACAGCAGGACAGGGATGGTGATGAAGAACAGCAATAAAACATTCCTAGAGGAAATCAGTGGGCTGCATCCACACAGGCTGAAGTGCAACTTTTAATATGTCAGCTGTTTTTATCACACGGCAGAGGAGTTTATGCTAGCGGGTTCATTGCATAAAGCTGCATCTTGGGGGGTAAAGAGAGGCAAGTTTATGAGATTAGCAGAAGTAAACTTGTCAAAAAGAGAGTTTTGGATTCGAACAAAATCTAATTTGTAAGCAAGACCGTACTTTACACTGGGGTGATTTTGTGTGTAGTTGGAATGAATTTATTTTTAGTTTAGAATTACACAAAGCCTAATGAAAAAGTGGCCCCTCTGTTTTGTGTTTGGGTTTTATGTTCATTTGTGGCAATGTGGTTTATGCTAGGTACGTACACTTATTCTTAAATAACAAACTGTGGTCTTTTAACCCAAAGTGGACATGACTTAGTTAAAACATTTCTAGGTTACACATCACAATATTTATGTCTCATGCTGGTAAAACAAGATGGATGACGGTCTGTTATTTATGGCGTTTTTTCTTTTTTTTTTTTTTAAAGGGTAATCGTATTTGACCATTATTGAGAGGTAGCCAAGAACAGCAACATTCAGACCCTCTGATTAAGCCTGAGGGGGAAGGAAAAGATCTGTGCAACTACTGTAGACATTAAAACAAAATGTGCACAAAAGATAAAAAATGTAGCACATGTAAATGCACAAACACAATGAAACTGTTTCGGTTTTAAAATGAAGCCAAAAATAAAAGTAAGCAAAATTCCAAATGAAACCTTTTACTTTCCTTTTCTCAGATTCATGTCATTTAAGGCTATACTGTATATCACTGTTCATTTTATTTCTGTTTACACTGCTGACAATACTTGCACTGCACTGCCACTTTAATTCCATTTTACTGTATAGATGGCTGACATTTAGGAATGACATTTTTATATTAGTGTAATGTATAAGCATAGTTCTCCAGTGCATTAAATATTTTCCCCTATGTTCTCCCAAGTTGGGTATTTAGCACAAAAGCTTTCTCTAAAAAGCCATGTCAATACAACTATCACAACTTTTTTCAATCACCTTCAGTTGCTCATGCTATGTCCCCAGGCATCAGGACTCACCAGATTTCTCTCCACTGGACTCCAGGCTATATGTGGCTGTGGCAATATTGCAGTTTGAACTTGTAGTCTTTTGACAATAGGGCAAATGCTTTCCTGTTGCTCCACTCTGAAGTCCATATGGTTTCTTTTAACCCTTTAAATTTAACCTTCTGAGTTAGACTCGACTGTTGTGTAAAAGTCTGTGCCATGTCTGTTTCTATTAGCACCTGATACTGTAACTATGAACTTAACTATACACATACTGTATCAGCCATAACATTGTAATGCAAAACATTATGCCCAGTATTGTTTAGGTTCCCCTTGTGTCACCATGAGGCTCTGGCCACTCAGGACGTGGCTCCACAAGACTGGTGGTGTGTTGTGGTGCCTGACGCTAGCAGCAGATCCCTTGGATGCTGTGGGTTTTGGGAGGCTCTTCATGGATTGGAATTGTTTGGCAAAGAGCTCAAGACTGCCAAGTGTTTTCAGAACCAGGCCTCCAAACTCTATGGTGGACTGCGGTGCACTGGATGTTCTGATGCCTTTTTGTCATGGGCAGTATTCACTTTTTTAGAAGTTTTTCTGTGGGATCGAACTGGATGGGATGGCCTTTTGGACCCCGATGGTGTGGGTGACCCTCGGGTGCCCATGATTCTTACAACAAATAACTGTATATACCAGTAATTGATAAGCAACAACCAAGCTGTGGCACTGTTGGGTTGCTACCTTTGCTAATAATGTAATATGAATTATCTGATGCAGTCACCCATGATATATTTTAGGCCTTCTGTGTATATATATATATATATATATATGGACATTTGGACTGGTCAGCAGGTTCAGACTTATTTTACTCACTCTGAATAATTTATTGTAGCACCTAAATAATATTTTTTAGGATTATTAAAAAATAAATAAAGGTTTTTGACTTTAAGCGGGAGGCGGCACAGTGGTGTAGTGGTTGGCACTGTTGCCTTGCACCTCCAGGGTCCGGGTTCGATTCCCGTCTCTGTGTGCATGGGGTTTGCATGTTCTCCCCGTGCTTGGTTGGTTTCCTCCGGGTACTCCAGTTTCCTCCCACTGTCCAAAGATATGCAGGTTAGGCTAATTGGTGTTCCGAAATTGCCCATAGTGTGTGAATGAGAGTGTGAATGTGTGTATGTCTGTGTGCCCTGCGATGGATTGGCACCCTGTCCAGGGTGTACCCTGCCTCGTGCCCTAAGTCTCCTGGCATAAGCTCCAGGTCCCTGCGACCCTGAATACAGGACAAAGCGGTATAGATGATGAGATGAGACTTTAAGGGGTTTCATTGCTGCTAAAGTAATGAGGCTTTGTGGAAAAGCCACAAAGCATTTTTGCTCCTTTTTCCACAACTAAGCCACAAGCTCTTGTTTATCTCTAGCCAGGCTATGTCTCACTTTGCATCTATGGTCATGCATGCTTTTGTTTGAGTTCCGTTATGATAAAACATGTTGCAGAGTAAATGTGTATTGGCTCACTAATGGCTGTTTAATAATTTAGAACAACAACCGTCTTTAATTTTAAGTCAGAAGACATTGCTGATATTATAACAGTTGCTTTAGGCATTGTTTTAAGGGTTTTACTATTATTATTATTATTATTATTATTATTTTATTATTATTAGTCTGTCTCTCATGATCTAAATAAACTACCTAATCCAGATTACTATAATAGATCATTCTCTATGTGCACAACAACAGCTGCTGACTCTGCATACTTATAATCCTCTTTATTACAGGGCTTGTCAGTGACCTCAGCAATTAATGAAGGAGTTTTCTTGATGAGATTTAGCCTGTTGAGAGCTGAGACACATTACTGTGCGTCAGCTCATTATATGGAGCATGCTGCAATCATAACAGTTATGTTTTATTATATAAGGCCACGAAAATTACTCAAAGATTCAAAAACATGTTTTAATTGAAAAAGAAAAACATAAAGGAATGGATTTCTCTTATTACTAAGAATTAATAATGTCCACTTGGAGAATGTTATAGCCTCCAATCCTAATGTTTCCCCAAGGATAGGAATAGCTTTGACCTTGTGAAGGCATTTGGTGGTTAACCATCTGTTGTTAACCATGAAGGAAACTCTTTTTGGTTAAAAAAAAGTCTGTGTGCATGTTTGTGTGTGTGAGTGTGTGTGTGTGTGTGTGCATCTCCATGCCTGAAAAGTGTTTTCAGACCCATTTTGTTTTCCTCATGATATACAGAAGGCCTAAAATTTATTCCAGTGCTCTAAGCTAAAACAAAAGATACCATTTGTTTCTCTGATGGCTTTTCCCTCTTGAATAATTTCTCGCAAAATATTTTTTAATGTTTTAGCCATCCAGTGACACATGCTCCACTGAGTAATCATTCTTTGAATTTTGAAACTGGTAACGAGTTTTTATAATTGGCAAGATTAATAGTATTTACAGCATGGCAATGCAAATAGTTTTTTGCGTGCAGGAATAATGAAAAGTATGCAATTATTTTTGAATAGTTTATATCTGATTGTATTGTGATTCTTTTAACAACCACCGGGCAATTTAAGATTCTTTGTGTGTGTGTGTGTGTGTGTGACAGCAGCACTAGGTGTTGTAATTACCCCAGTGCATCAGTGCCTATTAATTGCGATGAGAAAGTTCTTCAATACCAGTAGGGAATTTCTTCTGAAGCGTGCTAGGCTAGAGATAAACAAGAGCTTGTGGCTTAGTTGTGGAAAAAGGAGCAAAAATGCTTTGTGGCTTTTCCACTCGCACCATGCGCACACACACACAGTACAGTACACACACATACATACACACACAGGCACACTGGCTCTGGCCAGCCCTCACGAGCAGAATATTGATGTTGAGAATTAATTACTTGTTTTTACATAGATCAAGACAAAGCCCTCGGAGGGATGTAGCGAGCTCAGAGGGAGCCGAGCAGACATTGACGGAGGTGGGAAATTAGAAGAGCTCTGTGTGTGAGCATTGGGAGAGAAGCTAATGGGCTAACAGAGTTTGGCAATGATAACAGTAAGTGCTTCCGGTGGAATATCTTGGTGCTGGGAGACCAGTTTGGCAAGACATCATTGTTTTCTCTTATTCAGCGTCTTATGTGATTGGTTGGCAATATGATTTATTATATGTCCTAAAGTGGGACTATCACATTTACAGATTATACAACTGTGACATTGTGTAGATTATTATTAACCTTAAGGGTATGCTCTTCCTTCAGTGTATGTGTGTTTCATTCCTACTGAAAGCTCCTCTGTATCATGTCAGTCAGTAAAGCTATACAGGCTTCTCAAATCCCCTTGTTTCAGACCAGGGCCAGTTAAACCATCCTGAAATGCGCAATCGATTGGCTTGCTGTAATATGTCCAGCAGATTTCCTGAATCAGGTCCTGATCTGGAAGCTGCAGCTAGATTAAGAGGACCATGAATGGTCATCGATTTCTATCTGATACAATCATTTAATTCAGGCTTAAATCCTTTTGCTGTGGCATGGAGGCAATCTTTGCACAGATCTTTTGATTCCCGAACAGCGGCTTAATTACAACACCCCACCAAACACTACATGCTGGACAGGCATTCAGGTTAAAACCCATTGCTACTACCAGACCTGAATTAAGCTGGAACGGCTAGCTTATAGCCTGCTTCCATCATGTCCATTCAAACATGTGCCCTCACTTTATTAAGCTTAATAATAGTGGATAGCAATGTATTTTATGTTAGTCTGAATCTTACAAATTCACTTCCAGTCATGCAACAAAATAAATGTACATCTGAAATGCGAAGGAACCTTTCCATGCGTTATCTACATTGGATTGCACCGATTCCTGGTGAGGTAATTATCATGAACAAATTCTTCCAACAACCTGGCTAAAATACACATCAGGCTTAAATAAACCATTGATTGTTACCTTAATTAACTACCAAGCTCAGGTATTGTGATAGAGCAGCATTTGATATTGCAGTCTGGCAGCATTGTTAAACTGATCACCTTGGAATGCTGCGGTTAGCTAAGGGTCAGCATAAAAAATAGCTTGTTAACTAGAAAGCACAGTTGTGCCTGGTGGCTCCAGTCTACTCGACTACTAAAAACGAGTTAGTTATTGGCAAGCACACATTCTAACACATTGGCTAACTCTTTCATGCTAATCATTGCTGATTTTTTTTCCTTTGATTGCTTTTTCCTAACATAGTTCCTTTTTTAGTCCTGAACAGACTTATATTTATCACCACATTTCTTTAAATATATATATATATATATATATAGAGGCATTCAAGTGAAACAGAATAACACAGAATAACAGAACACAGTTACACCATATGGACAAACGTATTTGGCAAAACCTGTTAATTACTGAATTCAGGTGTTTCAATCAGTGAAGCAATTTTAATGCTTCAGCATACAAGATGCAGACATCTTGAACAATGCTATGCTTTGAACTTTTTGGTAACAATTTGTGTCCTTTTCTATTCCAACATGACTGTGCACCAGTGCACAAAGCAAGGACTGTAAAGACATTTTTTAAATATTTCGATGTGAAAAAACTTGACTGGCCCTAACACAGAGTCCTGACCTCAACCCCACTGAGCATCTTTGGGATGAACTGGAACAGAGATTGCGAGCCAGGCCTTCTCGTCCAACAACATAAATTAGACCTCATAAATGTTCTACACAGAGGTGGAAAGTAATGAATTACATTTACTTGCGTTACTGTAATTGAGTTGTTGTTTTTTTGTGTACTTCTACTTTTTAAAATATGTAATTTTACTTTTACTTAAGTATGTTTTGTTTATAGCATTGTACTTCGCTACATTTGAAATCATATTCGCTACTGAGTAAAAAATAAATGAATGAAAATGAAAAATCATCTGGGAAAATCTGATCACATTTAATCCATATCAGCGAGGTGTGATATCAAGAATATATAATTTTATTTTATCTTTTTTTTATTGTAAAATCGCTAAAACCAGAGCTGCTTGGGAAAATGAACTTGGATTGCAGTTGAGTGAGGAATGTTGGGAGAAAGCTATAGACAGAATACACTCCAGCTCTTCCTGTGCTCATCTCAGTCTTATTCAGTTTAAGGTTTTGCATAGAGTCCATTATTCCAAATCAAATCAAGGCTAGCTGAAATATTTCCTGATGTTGAGGATAGATGTGACAGGTGCCACGCCTCTCCCTGTAACTTAAGTCATATGTTCTTTTTGTGCCCAAACGTGCACAACTTTTGGACAGGTTTTTTTAATCTCATGTCCACTGTACTTGGGGTACAGTTGAAGCCATGTCCATTAACTGCTATATTTGGCATTACAGATGTTTCAGTTCCATTAAGTTCTGCACATAAAGATGTCGTCGCCTTCTCATCTTTGTTGGCCAGACGTACAATACTTTTACACTGGAAGTCCGTTAATTGTCCCTCAATCTCTCAGTGGATTAAAGATTTATTATTTTTTCTTAAGCTAGAAAAGATAAAATATACACTGAGAGGTTCTAATAATATGTTGTTTTTTTTTACAAATGGCAACCATTTATTGCTTATCTTGCAAGCTTACAGGTACTGCCTGAATGATTATCTGGACTGGGTCAAGCATCGGGGTGTATGTATGACCAATCTAATTCATAACAGATTAGTTTGAGCCGAAGGATTCTACGGTGTGTGTGCGTGTGTGTGTGTGTGTGTATGGGTTTTAGGGTATGTTCGGTGTGGGTGGGGAGTTTTTCATTTTTCTTAGTTGCTTTTGATATGTTTATGTATGACAATTGTTCAATAAAAAAAATTTAAAAAAAAAAAAGAAAATAAAAAATCATAAAAATAATGCAATGGGGAAGGAAAAAAAATTTCACCCCGGACAAAACAGATGCCAGTGATGCAGACCCAGCTGAAAGCGAAATGCCATTAAATTCTAATGAAGCAAACCATTATAACGGCCACTACTAGGTTGTATACCACATTAAAAAAATATAGGTCACAGGTCGTCGTGTTAGCATTTCACTACATATTGTACTGTGTATGACTGTGTACAGTATGTGACAAATAAAATTTGAATTACAGTATGTATGTTGCCCTTTTAAGAGTTGCCGCCCCTCCCCCCGTGTGTGTGTGCTTGGTTTTAACGTAACTTTATTCTTTCATGAGTTATTTACAAGTTTATTAATAAAGTTATAAAATGTTATAAATAAGTTATAAAATGTG
>JAQMYJ010000005.1:18610931-18643569 GCA_030014305.1 Clarias laeviceps
ATTTACCACAGGTGGACTCCAATTAAGCTGCAGAAACATCTCAAGGATGATCAGGGGAAACAGAATGCGCCTGAGCTTAATTTTGAGCTTCATGGCAAAGGCTGTGAATACTTATGTACATGTGCTTTTTTTTTTTTTTTGGTAAATAAATTTGCAAAAATCTCAAGTAAACTTTGTTTCATGTTGTATGTAGCATTCTGAGGGGAAAAAATTAATTTAATCCATTTTAGAATAAGGCTGTGACATAACAAAATGTGGAAAAAGTGATGCGCTGTGGATGCACTGTAACTGTTGTGTAATTTTGATTGCATCATCTAGTTACTTCCACAGAACACTCCGTCTAGGTACAGTATATATGATGAAAACATTTATTAACTTTCTGCTAAATGATGAAATCTGATTGAATTATTTAAAGCAAATTTATCATTAAATTTTACCACTTTTCATCATTTTGTTTCACTTTATACACTTATCCCTATTTATCTCTGAAACGGATGACAAATTATGTACAGTATGTTAATATGTGCATATGTACTTAATTGTTTACCTGTCTATAATCACAGGAGCATGTGATGACTCTCTGGCTATCTGTGCTGCAGTAATGTAGTTCCCAAGGGCATAGAATGCCCTGCGAATGAGTGGTGGCTCTGCATCAAAGCATTGTCTGAAGTGGGCTAGGCACTGAGGAGGAGATTTTAGAAGGACTGCACCCAAGGCCTCCTGCAGCCTGCAGGTCAGAGTCGTTTTACCTGTTGACATAGATAGAGGTAGGAGAGATTGTTAATTTTCTCTTGTGTTCCTTAGACGACATGATCATGTTCATTTAGTCACTGTTAAGTCACCATTTAGTCATATTGATACTGTATTTTCTAGAACTTTCAGTGACTTTATAATTAAGTTACCTGAACATCCTCCTTGTCTGCAATGGCACAAAATACATATTTCTGTAATGTCTTACTACATAACCAAGTATAAATGTATCCATAGTGATCTGAAATGTTTTTTTAACTTATTGACTTATTTCTCACCTGTAGCATCCAAACCCTCTACCACAATGACTGGAAACCTTTTATCATGATTGCTGTTTGACTCCAGATCCAGCTGCTTCTCCACCATCTCTAACACTACTTTGGATTCTGGTATGACGTCACTACACTGGAGACACAAAAGCACAGTCAGGTCTTTCTCACATCACCACATCTGGGAAGTGTTTTTGAATAGCCCAGTTTTCCACTGATACCTAAAATGTTGAGAAAGGGCATTAGGAATACATGTTTCTATTAAAAAAGGCCAGTGTGCAATCACTTCATACAACACTTATGTCTGTCTGGACAAAATAACGATTAGGAGTTTATTTGTGTGCCGTTGTTGCCATCATATCAACCTTTGACACTAATTGCATTTTATAATTTCTTTGATATTGGTAGTTAAATATGATGTCACACTGGACCGGGGGGGGCCTTTGGTCAACATTAATGTGCTAAGGTTTTCTGGGTAATTTCATGGCTGGTTGTTGTATGTATCGGTAGTAGTATAGATATCTCACAGGGCATTGATGGATCAGTGGTAGGCTTCTTGCCTGCCATGTGGAAGGCCTGGATTTGCATCCCAATCAAAACCTGACACATTGTCACTGGGGTTGCAGGGCACACTGAGTGCCTTTCCAAGTTCAAATAAATAAAGTAGAAAGGTTGCATCAGGAAAGGTATCTGATGTAAGACTTGTGCCACATCCAAAAACTGTGTGGATCAGATGATCCACTGTGACAAATTCTAATGGGAGCAAGTGAAAAAATGACAAAAACAATGTTGTGGTTTGTTTCAAAAGTTCTCCACATATCTATATGCCAATAGGTGGCGTAGCTAGTCTAACCTTGCCAATAGGTGTGTATGAGTTCCCGAGGCGGGAATCAAACCCTCAAAAGGTTCAATGCAACAGTGCTAACCATTACACCACCTTGCCACCCTGCTGTAGAATATCCTCAGCTAACTAAAGGGTTCCAGGGTGAAATCCCAAATGGTTTAAAATGAAAAGCTACTACAATATGGTGTCAAATCCCTTGTTCAACAAATCAGGTAGTGCCCTTGTTCAGGGGTTAGAGAGGGATTTGGAATTTAGCCTTGTGTTAAAAATTTGTTAGCTTTGTAGCTCACGTTGCCCATGAACAAACATGTTCAGGTGAGTCAAGAACTTGTCTGCATGTTAGTGGAAGCTCGCGCACACCTTAACTAGCAGTAATGAATGTAATGAAATTGAAACACAGAGGCAATCAGAAGGACTCAGAAGCAATAACTAATGAAAGAAAGTGTCGTTTAAGATGACATACCTTTAGCAGATGTGTTTTCTTTCTAAAAGTGCTAACATGACTGGTTTTGAATGTGAATTTTGGCAGGCAGCTGCTCGTCCCTCTTTCTAATTCTGCATGTCATTACTTAACCTTTAACTGGACTACTTTCGCCCATGCTCATACCTCCAGGGTTAGGGTTTGTATCTTGTCTCCAGTCTTTAATCTGGTTTTGCCCACAGTTCAAAGAAATGCATGTAGGCTGATTGGTGTTTCTAGATCACCCTTGGGGCCCTCAGCAAGACTGTATAATTTCCCTTACAATCATGACCACTGACCTGAAGTTATCACAGATTGTTGCATCACCTAGCGATGACGTGGTAATAAATTGATAGGAATGACCTTTGAACATGACCATTAGACACATCAAATGTCTGGTTAATTAATGACAGTAAATAGATAAACTATATCTAAGATGTATCAGCTGTCCAACTAGGGACTATGGAGGCCAAGTGTGACCATTGTATTTTTTCCCATTTTATGACAGTGGTAGGACCTGCGGTCAACATTCACACACTACGGGCAATTTGGGAACACTGATTAGACTAATCTGCATGTCTTTGGACTGTGGGAGGAAACTAGAGTACCTGGAGGAAACCCACTACACACGGGGAGAACATGCAATCTTCATGCACACAGACCCCAAGGCAGGACTTGAACCCGGAACCCTGGAGGTGCAAGGCAACAGTGCTAACAATTAAGCTACCGTGCGGCCACTAGATAAACACTGCAATAAATAATTCATATAACAGTGTAAGAGTTAACTGAGTTAACTAAGACCCAGACCACATATTTGTGATTCTCACCTCTTGAAGCACTTTGTACGCCGCTTCCATGTTATAGAACACGTCAGAGTTTATGATGTTCAGTGTTGAGGGATGATGCAGTGGCGCGGGAGCAGGTGTGACGTAATACCTCCGCTCGGGCTCATCAGTCACAGCTGAGCACACGTACTCTCCGTTTGGCTCGCGCGTGTACGTGAACACGCACAGTGAAGCTTTCTGCTGGAGTTGGGCCACAACTCGCTCTGCAGCTGACAGTACAGAGTTATCCCGCAGGAAGAAGCCCCTTACGAGCGAGTTTTGGACGTCGGGGAGGAATGACGCCGTGTCTAACAGGTCGCATCCCGGCGGCAAGGCTTCTGCAAGAGCGCTTTTTAGGTGCGCGTGAGAGCGCGCGCTCTGAACTCTGTTATCGCTGGGCGCGCACAGAGAGAAGAGGCTTCCGCTCCCGAAGAGCGCCTCCAGCCCGGGATTCCAGGGACTCGGCTCCGAGCTCAAAGCGAAATAAATCGGCTCGGTCTTCTGGCCGAGCTCCACCATATATACTCGGGAACACCAGTGTGCTAGACGTAGTAAAGATCTCCTCGCCATGTCGTTCACAGTGCAGTGTGGTATGAGCAGAATGCACGAGCGCCGTTTATTACGAGGCAAAGAGCGAGAAACGAAACTAGGCGGGAAAGCGAAAGTGTTAGCTGAAAGCGCGCCTCAGTGCGTAACAGAAACATAACAAGAGAAGCAAAACACAAAGCTCATTTCAAGCTAAATACAAAGTGCAACCAACTTGTCGTTATATAATAATAATAATAATTAAATAAATAGCAACTGCATTTTTTCCAAATTTGCTTTAATAAAAACAATGCACAGTTTTGTGAGTAAAGTTTCTAAGTTTCTATTTAGATAAATTCACTATAGATAAATAGCACTTTTAACAATGGTCATTGTCGCAAAGCAAAAAAATAATAATAATACGAGAGTGAGTCAAACATTATCCGCACTCTGTACGTACACTCTCACTCACACATTGACTATACTACAAGGTCGTGGAGGGGCTGGAGCCTATCCCTGGAGACTTAGGGCACACGGCGGTGACACCCTGAACGGGGTGCCACACACTCAGACACACTGCAGGCAATTTGTGAACGCCACTTAGCCTAATACAGTAGTGCATGTACAGTACTGTATTTGGATTGTGGGAGGAAACCGGAGTACACCGAAGGAAACCACCAAGCAAGGGGAGAGCATGCAAGTCCATGCACACAGGCATGAGGCGGGTATCGAACTCGCAACCTTGAGGTTCTGGCTGCAGGGTTTATTTTAATAAACTTTAAATGCGTCAATTCAAACATAATCCCCTAGTTTTTCAAAAGTCTTTGTCCGTCTGTCAATAAATATTCGTATTTGTATTCCCTCAATTCCCTCAATAAATTTTTTCGTCTGAGCTGTGAGCCACAAATGCAAAATGAAGGTTTTTTGCAGAATGTGCGCAAAAGTATGAGCGGAAGTGTGCATACATTCATTGTCATCAGTTGTGGGTGCCAATGAGCGTCCGGTTCCTGCTTGATGGCTAACGATTGTGCAACCTTCCTGGACCTTGTATTCATACACACTTCTCTTCACAGTGGATGTGGATGTGTGTCAAGGTCATGCTTGATGGCTAACACTTGTGTGACCTTCTCTATCCATTCATACGCACATCTTTTGTGAAAAAAAACATAGCCTATTTATTTACATTTCTTTATACTATGCACCCTCAGGCCACAAAAACCCGAATTAATGCACGCATCCATTTTTTTTTTGACAAACAGAAGTTTTAATATAACGTGGGTGCAGATAATTTTTGACTCATCTGAATTTTGAATTATCTGCATTATGGTTATATTAAAACTGAAGTCTTCTGTTGGTCTTATCAGTGGGAATATTACAGAGAAAAAGGAAGTAACTCCGTATGTTTCAGGATAAATGATAAGAACGAGTACAACAGATACTGTAAGGGACTAATAAATTAGTGCCCCCTATGACTCTTTCTAGGGCTGGATAGGTTTATGGGTGTGTACGCAGTAGTTTGTCAATGAGTTTCGTTTCACCATAATGCTCGTGCTTCTGGCTCAAGCCAACACTTTCGTTTCATCCTGGACCTTATATAAAGACAAGTCAGCTGTCTGCTGTACACACTGGTGAGACGCAGCAGTCCAACATGTTGTTTTCCAGTCAAGTGGCCTTGGTGAGGATGCTCGTGCAGCTCTGCATCAACAACGTGAACTCTATGCTCGCGGAAATGATGAGGTGGGTTTTTTGCGTGTGGATGAGAGCGAAGAGCGCCATGGTGACCACGCAGCCCGAGCGACCCAAACTCAGCAGCGCAGGGCGAGCTGGAGGCACCACACCGAGCAGCGTGAACTACCATTTTACCCGCCAGTGCAATTACAAATGCGGCTTCTGCTTTCACACGTCGAAGACGTCCTTCGTCTTGCCTTTAGAGGAAGCCAAAAAAGGGCTAAAACTCCTGAAAGAAGCAGGTGGGTGAATGTATTACTCAGTGCAGAAATCTAACATCAAAGTCAGTTGTTACATAGAGTTTCCAAAGTGATTAAAGACTTCAAACATCTGACATGTCATGCACTTTAAAAAAAAAAACTTGGATTGAAGGCAGCAATGTGTAGTATTATGTTTCCACTAACGATGTCAGAAGTAGCAATATCATTGATGTTATCACATGACGTCAGAAGAGAAGCATATATTTTTCATGTTGAAATGTGTATTCGTTTTTATATGATTGTATTGCATATGATTAATTTATTTTGTAAATGCACTTTCCCACGTTTTGCACCTATGATCAAATATGAAATACATATGATATACCAAATGGTCAATATATCAATAATGGAATTATTGTCATTAGGAATGGAGAAAATCAACTTCTCCGGTGGAGAACCGTTTTTGCACCAGAAGGGTGTATTTCTAGGCGAAATGGTGCAATACTGCAAACAAGAGCTTAAGTTGCCGAGTGTCAGCATTGTCAGCAATGGAAGTATGATCAAGGAGAGCTGGTTCAAGAAATATGGTAAGCTGTAGGAAAGGATATGAACACTAGATGGCAGCAGCAGCTTATTAATGTAACAAGTAGTTACCGTTGATTAAATGTGATGTGGTGTAAATTAGATTACAACAAGATGTGTACAAGATACTAATGACATTTGTATGCCATCCGTGTGTAGGAGAGTATCTGGACATTCTAGCAGTATCTTGCGACAGCTTCGATGAAGAAACCAACCAACTGATCGGCCGTGCCCAGGGGAAAAAAAGCCACATTGACAACCTGTACAAAGTGCAGAACTGGTGCAGAGAGTACCGAGTGGCTTTCAAGATCAACTCAGTCATCAACACTTTCAACGTTCATGAGGACATGATTGAGCACATCACTGACCTTAATCCTGTGCGCTGGAAGGTAACGTAGGGAGAGCTGACCTGGGTGTCATGTGGCAGGTGTAATATAACTGCTCATGCTCAGTTAACACGATTTGTCCTGTAGGTGTTTCAGTGTCTCCTGATTGAGGGTGAGAACACAGGTGAAAATAGCCTTCGAGAAGCAGAGAAATTTGTCATCACCGATCAGGAGTTTGAGGAGTTCCTGGACCGCCACAAAAACATTCCTTATCTTGTTCCAGAGTCAAATCAAAAGGTAATATCAAGTTCGCAGTTTCTATCATTATTTAGCTGTTGTGTATTCTGCCTACAGTCCTGGGATGTGATTTAAGTATATATCCTTCTCTGCCTTTTTTTTTTTTTTTTTAGATGAAAGACTCCTACTTGATTTTGGATGAATATGTACGTACATACATAGTTGTCATTCAATTATTGAACTGTAGTTATTAAATTTTCTGTATGCTTATTTATACATTCCATTCATATAGAATATTATGTTGAGGAATTTAGTACTGCAGATATTGTACAGTATATTACAATGCAGAAATGTCTTCATATGTAGATTTCAGATATAGACAATGTAGGTGGAAGAAAATATCTATCTACAGCATATGTTTAACATTCTTCAAATAATTATTATCACTACAGATGCGTTTCCTGGATTGTCGTGCAGGGAGGAAAGACCCGTCAAAGTCCATTCTGGATGTCGGAGTGGATGAAGCCATAAAGTTCAGTGGGTTTGATGAGAAAATGTTTCTTAAAAGAGGAGGCAAATATGTGTGGAGCAAAGCAGATATGAAGCTTGAGTGGTAATAATCCACAATGGCTTTTTGCGCAAAGACTGATTATGCTTCTAATTTTATTTTGATGTTAACGACCCCATGAAGAATGTTATTCTGTTTTTATTTTATTTATTTTATTTTATATTTATGTTTTAAAGTTCATTTTAATTAAATAATGTAATTAAATTTTATTATGTTTAAATCTAGTGATATCTACTAGTAGTATTATTAGCTCTACATCATTAATTCAGCATTACTTTGCCATTTGTACTATTTTGTGCACTTTGAACAAATTAAATGTAGTGTCTATATGTCTTTTAAATAAAGATCTATATTTGTAACAATTTTTTTTTTTACTATAACTCAATATGAATTTAAAAATTCAAAAGAAAGTTGTGTACAGTAGGTAGTTTATTATTTGGACAACATATTCACATTACTTTGATGATAATCCATCAAGGTTTAACAGGAGATATCAGCTTTATATGTAGGCTCTAACTACATCTACCTATATGAGTTTGCTTTTATTTGTATTATGTACTTCCTGTTAAGGTGTAAAAAAATGTGTGCCCCTTGTTGTTGTTGTGTGAATGAAAATGGCTATAGGATGTCATAGTGGTTAGCACTGTGATGGTGCCTAACTCCTGCCTTAGGTCAGCATTCATGGAGTTTGCATGTTCCCCGTGCTTGGTGGGTTTCCTCCGCGTACTCCAGTTTTGTTCAACAGTCTAAAAACATGCAGATTTGGCTAAATGCTTGAAGTGTGAGTGTGAGCTTGAGCTTTGTCCCCTGGGATATGCTGGGTATGGTATAGAGCACTGCAAGTCGATCCAGACCCAGCCCACACCTCAAATTAGGAATGCACTAATACTGTCTATTACAGTTTATGTTTTCTACTTTGAAATTTAAGTGTGTTAGACTCATAAATAAACTGTTAGATATGTGTACAGCTATCCCTGCCCTGGAGATTAAGCCTAAACATAATAGTTTCTCTGTTTGACATCGTTGTTATGGCAACGTTCAATTATTGGCTAATAGTCACTCAGTCCAAATGAACAAGGTCTTTAACGGTTAAAGAGCTTTCACGTTCAGGCTTGTGATCATGGAAAAGTGACACTATAGTGTCTTCTGTCAATGTATATCGCGCCCCCAGTGCGGAGAGGATGTTACAATGCAAATGTGCAAAGAAAAGGTCAGTGTCTCCGCCACAATGTTTTTCTGCCAAGTTTTAGGCAGGTGATTGAATGCACACAGTGTCATTTCTCAGACTAGAATGCTGTGTAGTTTACCTGACCATTCTTTTTTTGTTATGTCTTTTGTCTGCTCAATTTAGTTTTCAGATGAAAACTTGTGCGTCGAGATGAAAAATCCCAACTTCAAAATACTTCAACAAATCAGCTTCACTCTATCGGTCCTGCATGGTGAAATTCTTTTAAACTGATTTGTTTTAAATGAGTTTATTCAGGAATCAAAAGAAATGAACTGTGCTTATATAAGTTGTTCAAAGTCAAAAAAGATTTTTGCATTGTAGTTTTTTTTTTTTTTTTTAACCTTTTGTGAAGGGCGGCACAGTGGTGTAGTGGTTGGCACTGTGGTCTCGCACTTCAAAAGTAATGTGTTCAATGCCCACCGCAGGTCTATTTGATAGGAATTTGCATGTTCTCTCTGTGCTTTGTGGGTTTCCTCTGGGGAAACCGGTTTCCTCCTACAGTGCAAAGAAATGCTGATTAGGCATTCCTAAATAACCTGTAGTGTGTGTGTGTGTGTGTGCCCTGCGACAAACTGAATGAATGAATGAATGCACACTTGTAAAATTCTTAATGTTGAAAGTAGGACCTGTTCGCAAACAACAATTTGCAGGCAAACTGTCATTTCTTTTGCACTAATGAAACATATTTTTGATCTTTCTGACATTTGAATGCATGTTAGAGTTGTTTTGGTTTCATTTTATAGCCATCAAACAGTGGCATTTTTCCAGCTTGAATTAGTTTTTTTGTCAGAGACTGCCTTAAACATGAATATACGTTGCTTGTAAGTTCTAACCATGTTTTAAAAAGTAATTTGCTCTTCACCAATTGTTCTGGACCTTTGATCTTAAATAAAAATCAGATTGGGAACTTATTGATTATTGATATATTGAACCGTGGCGGCCGGTCAATAAGGGCCGCCCCCTTAAAGTTAGGCAGAGAAGAATGCTACTTTAACATGTAATTATTTAATATAATAAATATTTATTTTAATAATGAAATAAAGTCACAATATAATAATAATAACATAATTTATTTACAATTTAAACAAAATCTAAACTGTATTGCGTTCATTTGTGTTAGTGTACGCGGGGCGCCGGACAAATGAGTGTCTAGTAGGTACGTACGTTTTTGAAAAGCATGTGACTTGCGGCTGAGCTCTAACTGGATTTTTTCAAATCATCCTTGGGGCGCAGCACTGTGCGCCCCGAACCCTCCCACTTTTGTTCATAGCGAATCAATATTGTTTTTAAATATTTGGGCTCATCTGATTGGACCATTCTCAACGAGTCTCATTAACGGTGAGCAGATTGTTAGTTACTAGTAATTGGAAGTTTGAATCATTTTTGTGACTCGGTTCTTTTAATCTCGTTCATCAAAATGAACGAATCTTTTTTGAGTCATTTAGTTCATTTCGTTCTTTTGATAAGAAATAAAATTAAATGATGCATTTTCAATAAAAAAGACCCCAATACGTCTACATACACAAATGTTGGCTATAGTTCCAGTAATGAAAATATTACAATGCAGCTAAGAACATATTATAATAAACAGAATGAGTAGCTCACCTCTTATATCTTCCAGTCTGTGTCGTTCATTCTTTTGAATATATTGCACTGCATAGCGTCTATGGGAGTCACGTGACAAAAGAACGAATGACTCGGAGTAGAAGAGTCATTGAGAACGAATCGCTCAATTCTGTTTCCTGTACATAACCTACGGAGGTTTTGTGATGATGCCCAGTAGAAAATGAACGAATCACTCTCTGCGAATACTCGTTCTTCTGAGTCACGTTAAAGGCTCATTCAAAAAAAATGAATTGAAATTTTGAGAAGCACTGGCATTGAGAATATTAGTGCGTGAAATGAAAGTAAGGTTGTTGTTTTTTTAGGAAGTAAGTAAATTATTTTTTAAAATTAATGCCTGAAGAAGTTGTTGCTTTGTATATCTGACTTTTTCTTCATACATAATAAGTGCATCTTTCCCATTTTACTGCTTGTTTTCACATTTTTACTGGGTGTTTTCACATGTTTCTGGCCACATACTCTTTTAGAAAAGTAAACTGTCTGCTTTGTCCGTTGATTTTTAAAAGGTTTCTACCCAAAAGATTCTTGGAAAGAAAATCACTCAGACATCAAACAAACATAGGAAAACTCATACATAAAAGGAAAAAACAGATATAGTTTTCATATCAGATAGAAATACAGATATGAATAGAAGATGACTATTTAGACTATTTTTTGAAGGCTTCATCAAGGCTTTTTAGAAAGCATGCATCAGGACTAGAATTCAACAGGACATTGGGGGATGGGGGGTCATTAATGAGACAAACATTCATTTTAATAAACCTGCCTTTAAATGTTTAAATCCAATTCCAAATATAACGCATATTTTTGATGCATTAACACATATATTGATGCAGATGATGTAATTGTGTTTCATTGCATCCACTGTGAAAATCTCTGGCTAGGATATTTACATTTGACTCCAGACTGATGGAGGCTTTACAGAGGGGACAGGCTGTAAAGGTCGGCTCACACTTCTCTATACCTCCATCAGATTCCAACCCCCCATGGGGCATCCTCAGACATTACCCAGCCAGGTATGAGATATAATCTCTCAAGCAGGCCCTGGGTCTACCTTGGGACTGTGATCCTGAGTTTCCTCCCTTGAGATACTTTGCTAGGTCTTTATTACAACTGCTTGAGTTGATATATGCTTGTGGGTCTTTTTGCCTTCAGTTTGTCTTCAGTAAGTGAAAAGCTGACTCAGTTGTGTGAAGGGAAGGTAACTGACCTTTTAAGAATATTACATTCCTTTGCGTTAAGAAGCTCTTAGGTTTCATTCAGGATATGTTTTGAGTCATTAACTATGTGAAATATGAAGCGCCATCTTATATAGCTTTTAACTGAATATGAACAGAAGGTATACTGTAGCTCTATACATGTCAGAATTCATCCTGCTACTTTTGTCAGCAGTGACATCATCAATAAACACCATTAACCCAGTTCAATTGGCCCACTGCCTCCATCATGTTTGAAAGATGCAAGATCCCTTTTTTTCCCCTCAATGTTTTTTTCTTCCCATCATTCTGGCACAGATAAATCACAGTTTAATCTGCCAAAAAGGCATTTTTAGATGTTTTCTAGCAAAGTCTAATGTGGCCTTTCAGTTCTTGAACATTACATCTGGTTTGTATCTTGCAGTAAACCTTCTTTATTTACATTCTTGAACTTTTCTCTTGATTGTGGACTTTCTCAATGATATACCTCCCCTGGAGCGTTACTGACTTAGCATGGTGTTGTTAAGGATTTATTTTTTCTTCACCAAGGAAAGAATTCTGTGATCATCCATTTTAATTGTCTTTTGTGGTCTTTCAGGTCTTTTGGTGTTGCCGAGTTCACCAGTGTATTATTTTTCTTTTAAGAATGTATCAGATTTTGCTGAAAATAAGACAATTGAAAAAATTATTCATTCCTAAAGCAATATTTTTGGTTAAACCCCTTTAATTAAAGCTGAAAATCACAGAGCACATGTCAATTATATCTTGATTGCTATACTTCAGATTAGTTGTGGTTGTGTACAGAGGGTAAAATCATGAAAATGACTAACTCATGACTAACTGTGCACAATTTGATCTCCTGTTTTGCCACCTCAGACACATCATCATTGTATGAACAGGACCTTTTTATTTAGCTATAGTTAATACATTTTTCAAAGGAATCACTTCAGACTATGTTTGGAGGTAACTCTGCTAACAATTCCAGCTTAGTGTGGCCAGCTACCAACTGTCAAAACACAGATTAAGCCTGTCAAGCACGCACATACATCAGCACATAAATATTAATATCTAGCTAAAATAAATAAATAAATTATTTTAATAATAATAATAATAATAAGAAGAAGAAGAAGAATAACCTTTATCCCCTTCTAGGCTAACCTCTAACATTGTTCTAACAGGATTTTAGCTCAATGTTACTCTTAGACTCTGACCAGCTGGACCACCATTGTTTTTTCCTTTTTATTATTAAAAGGCATAAGCGACCATTTTGCCTAACTGGTAATATATTTCCCTTATCAATAACCCAGTTTATTTGAGATTTTTCTAAAAAAAATTGCATCAATCTTATGATATATACTTAAAAATAGCGTCTTTGTGATATTCCATTGTTATGAAAGATTAAAAAAACTGTCTCAGTCTTCCAAGTTGAACAACTGGCCTTTTGTTTTGGACAAACTAAGGAATTCAGTTGTAATGTAATCATAAAGCATTAAAATACACTAAACAGCCAAAACACAACAGGCAAAAGTAGGTGAACAGTTAAGCATCACGACTATACAAGGGTTTCCAGCAAACTGTTGCCACCAGTTGGAAGCACACAGTTAAACAGAACGACTTTGTATTGTGTAACATTAACATTTCCCTTGACTGGAACTAAGATGCGCAAACGTGTTCCAGCATGATATGGCCCCTGTGCAAAAAGTGAGCTCTAAGCAGACATGATTTACTCAGATTTGTGTGGAAGAACTTGAGTAGCTTGCATAGAGCCTTGACCTTTGGGATGAATCGGAATGCTGACTGCACCGCAGGCCTCGCCTCATCTCACTAATACTTTTTTTTTGGTGAATAACCACATCCAAACATAAAGGCTCCAGAATCTAGTTATTGGCACAATGGAGGCTGTTTCCTATCTGGAATAGGATGTTTAAACAGTCCACATGATTGTGATTGTCCCACATGCTGTACGAGTCTGATGGATAGCCATACAATATGAGTGTGATAGATAGATAGATAGATAGATAGATAGATAGATAGATAGATAGAGCACTTTATTAATCAGAAAAGGGAAATTGAATAATCTTGTGATGGATCTAGTTTCATTAGATGGGAATGTAAATTGTTTATAGTATGTTGTGTAGTGTAGTAAAATTCTTCAGCAGTTATTCAACTTATCAGCTTTAGTGACTAATGCAGGTGACGAAGGCTGTCTAAGGAACAGTGGATACACCTAGGCTGGGGACGAGTTCTGTTTAAATCCGGTGCTAAAGGGCCAGTGTCCAGGAGAGTTTCCGTTCATTTCTGCTCAAACACAGATAATTCAACTAATTTGTTAATTGTCCTGGTTAAGTGTTGGTGAATTACAAGCTGCAGTGGAGATTGGGCCTCCAGAACTGGATTTGAACAACCCCACCCTAAGGGCAAAACAGTCAGTAATTCACCTGCAGGCAGCACAGTGGCTCTGTGGTTGGCAGTTGCCTTGGAAGGGTTCGATTCCCCCCTTGGGGGTGTGTGCATGGAGTTTGCTTGGTGGGTTTTTTCCCAGAGTCTAAAGACATGTGTGTGAAAGGGGCTGTGAGTGGTGTGTGCATGTGTGCCCTGTAATGGATTAGCCCCCTGTCCAGGCTTTTGACTTTAGCATGAGCGAATATAGGTTGAGCAGATATGTGTGGTCCTTGTTGTTGTGTGAATGAAAATGGCTATCTGGAACATGGTTGAAGTTGTTTTTTACCTCAATATTCAGTTGGAATTTATATACTGTATATTGTGTTCTCTGCAGCCGCACGGTGACTTAGTGGTTAGCGCTGTCGCCTTGCACCTCTAGGGTCCGGGTTTGATTCCCACCTCGGGGTCTGTGCGGGGTCATGTTCTCCCTGTGCTTGGTGGGTTTCCTCCCTGTACTCCCACAGTCCAAAGACATGCAGATTAAGCTAACTGGTGTGTGAATGTTGACCGGAGATCCTACCACGGTCAACCCTAGTTGGACTACAGAGATTCCTAGGTGGATGGATGGAGTATATAAGATGAATGAATGATGTGGGAGGAGACGCACTCAGACACGCACAAGCACACGTGACGAAGCAGTCCTAAAAAATATAGGAGAAATGTAAAATGGCGGGTTTTATCCGACAGGGGGCGCTAGTGCGGTGTTGTTTTGAGATGTACTGGCACTCATCTTTCTCTAAAGCGCCAACTAGGAAACGCTCAGACAAATGGCGTCTCTGTAACACCGCGGACTCATCAGCTGATTCTCCCGAACTGCGCGGAGGAGAAACGCGGGGAGCGAAAACACGTCGCCTCGCCGGACTCACGGCTCGACAGCACGCTTTGTGAGGAACGCGGAAGATTTCACAGGTTTGTTTTTTTCAAGCCTAAGGACGGAATTTCCGCCTGACGAACACAACAAGCTGGTGATAGTAGACAGGCAGGTTAGCGAGCTGTATCACAGGCACTTTATAGTTATTGTAGCACTCGGACCGCACGGAGGTTTAACAGCGACGGCTGGCCAGGAAGTGTGTGCGTTTTTATAGCTTTATACCATGTTAATGAATAATTTCTGTTGTTTTTACATTATTTCTCTGTTTATCTACAGGATATTTAATTGGTCTGGATGAGATGAGGATCTCTAAAGGTGTCTGTCTGATGTCTGGACATTTCTGTAAAGCCTGAAAGATACACACACAGAGCTATCCAGTACTGTAGATAGCAAGCTACTGTTAGCTGCTCAACGTCCTTTGGCACTAATCTGTGCCCCACACACACACACACACACACACAGCCAGTTAGTAGCTCCTGAACCCGGGACTGTCTCCAGCCACATCTTTGAAGCAAAGGTGAGTACTACTATTACTACTACTATTAATAATAATAATAATAGTTTATATCTAGAAGCATGGTATTTTATCTCTTTCATGCTCAAATCCCCTACAGTATATGCATTATGCAGACTTTCTTTCTTACCCATAATTGCATGAGACATATTTGATTCTGGCTGAAATAATTAAAAAATGGTTCTGAAAAGTAAATGGATTATCCTGGGGTTAATAATGCTATATAATTTTTGGTATTTTGATCCGTCAACATGCCATCCGGCACGTCGGGTGATTGATACCCTGGAGATATACACGTTGCTTCTGTGGCAGTTACTTAAGGGGTTATCAGCTCGACGCCCGATTGTCATTCAGACACTTCAGGCAATTTGGGAATCCTAATTAGCCTAACATGCTTGTTTACGAGCTGTGGGAGGAAACAGGACCAACCTGAGGAAAACCAACACAGACCCAAGGCGGGAATCGAACCCCGACCCTGAAGTTGCTAAGTGACACTGCAAACCACTAAGCCACTGTTACAAAAAAAACTAATCTACTAATGTCAACAAAAACTTAAGATCTAAGACATGTAATGTTAATAATAGTTTATGCAGTTTGACGGTTGTGTAGAGGAAATTGTTGCATGCTGCAAAGAACTCACCCCTAGATTTAACATGCACACAAAGCCTAGATGGAAGGGGGAAAAATGTAGAAAATGAGTGTAGCCTGAGAATAATAAATTCACAGAAGCTTACATTAATCTACAGCAATGCTCTAAAGTGGATTGGAATTCATTTGCAGCTTATATATATTTTTTTAATATATAAAGAATCACTTTAAATCGACTGTCCAGAACACATATACTGTATGCATGAAAGGGTTCATATTTAATGGTGACGTGATGTCTGGTGAAATCTAGAGTTGCATTTTAATTGTTCTTTCATCAACCCTGTTGGTTTGCTACAGTATGTTACCCACAATATTGGTTGACAACATGCTGATAGTTGTGCAAGTAGGAAATAGCTCTCGCATAATGTCTAATTAAAGAGACTGATGCGGCGGCACTTTAAACCTTTAGTCTGGTCAGCTCTTAACTCCTCACCTCTGCGGTCTGCTCAGGCAGGTCTCACAGCTTCGAGTTTCGTTTTGTAGATTGTTTGCTAGCCGAGCAGTCCAAAGACCATCTTACTGTTGTTCCACTGTGACATCAGCAAGTGCACAACACAGCTTTTGGTTATTCACAGGAAACAAATTGCCTAGTTAACTAAACACAAATATTTTTATGTAAATTTATTTAATGTGTTGTTTTAGCGTGGGCTTTCCCTTGAGCGACTTGAATTATCCTGATTATTGCAGGTATTTGAAAAAAAAAAAAAAATCAAGTAATTTAATTTATAAAACCCAAAATCAAATCTTAAATGTGATTCACATGAAATAGACAAACCCTTGTATGTTTTGTATCAGATCAGTCTCAGTAATCAGTCAATATGCATTTCACCGACATTAATGTCATATGGAAAATGGAATGAATGGGGTCATTTTATCTCTACTATCATTTCAGTGGTAGAAAAATGGGAAAAATCCTTAAGGTAGAATTAAGGCAAGGTCCCCCTCCCCTTCCTCCCTGGAGGGGCAGCAGGGTGCTGAAAGTAGGAATACAGAAACGCAATAGCAAATATAATCAGTTCAGAAGGATGCGTCAGCATTGCACAGTAGTCTTTTTGCTCTGTCTTGCTAACCATATCATGGCATTTATGTTAACACTTTGTGAATGAGGATCCTGCTGTGTTTTTGCCCAAAGCAAAAGGATTGTTTGTTTTTGCTTTATGTTGAACTGTCTCTGAGTCTTATGCTTCCTCTACCTGCAGCAGTGTAATACTGTAATAAGCCTGAAAATGTTTGACATGCTGTATGGCTTTAATGTGTATATTAAAATGTCTTCTTGTTATGGGTCAGTGCTTGTGACTTGAAGGTTGGGTTTAAATCACTGGCTTGTTAGGTCAGCCATTATCCTTCAGGTTTATTTATAAAAATGTCCGCCTCATGCGTTATGCCAAAAAGGGTTCTAAGCACTAAACACTCGTACTAGCGACTATCAAACTGGTCAGAATTACATCCCTGTCCTGTTTCAGTAAAGTCCAATCTGTTTTGGCTCACAACGAAGTACGGACAAATATTTTCCCACTCATCGTGTTATCTTATGTTTCGAATGCTACAAATAGAGAAGCTTGACTGGCCCGTTTTCTTCTCGCACACACTCTTGTGTGTCTGTGTTCTTCCATTTATCCTGAGCTGCCTGTACGCTGAAATGCTGCGTCTGCCTCCTTTGTAGCGCACTGTACTCCAAGAGATAGTAGGTCATTTTCGCTACACCATTTTGCTGCTCTTTCAGCACAAGAGGCAGAGGCAGTGAGCATCACTTGCCGGGAGAATAACAGCTATTTAAAAAGAAAAAGCCCAAAGTTTGAGAGGGAGGAGATGAGGAAACGGCAACTTTATTTTCCCTTCAGCAGCAACAACAACAACAAAAAAAATTGATATTCTGAGAACTGAAGCACGTTAGCCCTCAGGGTGACGTTCGAAATTTAATCACCGTACATCAGAACTCGTGAGTCATCAGTCAGACTTGAAACCGTGCTGCTTTTTATTGAATTATAGTACTGTATCTGTGAAAGATCTGTCAGGAATGAAACTTCTGGTGAATACAAAGAGCATTTCATTAACTGTTATTAACGGTGATGAAATGACCCTCTTGAAGTGACACTTCACGCAGTTGATCCTTTTAACCTTGTTTCTTTTAATTTGGTAAGTTGATCATACTGTAAGGTGCTATAGTACAGTGTTTTTGTTTATTTATTTATTATAGTCCAAATATGCAGCAAATAACTTCAGACAAATCTTTCTGTTGTGTTGCTTAGCAACCAAAGCTTCCTGTTAACAGAATACATTTACAGCATTTGGCAGATGCTCTTCTCTAGAGCGACATTTTTTTTATCTCATTGTACGTCTAAACAGGTTAGGGGTTAAGGGCTTTGCTCAAAGGTCCAACAGTGGCAACTTGGTGGTGGGGTTTGAGCCTGGGACCTTCCAATCAGTGGTCCAGTGTCTCCCAAAGAGCTACCCCTGCTTATAAATACAATTCATGGCAGACATTTGTTTACTGTTAATATTATTTATAATTTTATTATTTAGTTTTTTCACCACTGTATAAAAGCAATAAGCCTAAACAACTGTTCAACAGTTGGAGCTTACAGAGATGGGTGGGAGCAGGTGTATAAAAGACTTCAGAAATCCACTTGTACGGGTCAGCGAGCAGGAAAATCAATACATTAGAAATAGAACAAGTTTGTACCTTTAGAATGTTGTGTATTAATGTCGTTACTATGTGTGCGTGTTCTTCCCAGACACTTATTCTAATGACCAGTTTGCATATTGAGTCATGGAGCAAAGGCAAGGCAAGGGCAGGTTTATACATGAGGAAAACATTTTTCTTCTGTAGGTCTTCTGTAGACGTCTGTTGTGTAACCATTAGGCTACTCTCAAACAGGCCTGTTGGCATCAATACACAATTATCAGACTAATAAAAGCAAAGACAGAAAATACAAGTTCACCAAAGTACTTTGAATGCACTTTCTTGTTTCTGTAATCAAAAGAATAGCAAAGACTGTGAAGTCAGAAATCAGGTTCAGCGTCACTGATCGTATTTCTAATGAAAACAAAATAATCTTTATTTTTATTTATTTTTTTATTTTGTACTAGATTTCTAATTGTTAATTTTCTAAATTTCTACATTAATGACTACCAAAATACAGGCATTAACACATTATGTTGTGTTTTATTTCTTTCTTCCTTTATATTTTGCAGTTAGAACCATGGAATGCATTTAGAATAAAAGAAGAAAGCATACGTTTTCTTGAATTGCAGTGAGATATCGTATTATAATTTTCTTTAAAAAAATTTGAAAGATCATGATTGGAAATAACTTAAATACTTAGTGAAATTTAATTGTTCGCACAATGCGAAGAGAACTCAAAATCAGTGAGGCAGATAGGGGGGGGGGGGGAAAGCTAGGCAGCAGTTTGTTAGGGAACTTAAAGAATGAATCGGATCATTCCGGTGCACTGTTGAATGGAGCATTGGGAAAAGGTCATGTGGTCTGATGAGTCCAGATTGACCCTATTTCAGAGTGATGGGCGCATCAGGGTAAGAGGAGGGTATTATGGACCTACTGTACAAGCTTATGGGTGCAGTGTTATGATCTGCGGTTGCTTCATTTGGTCAGGTCTCTAGGCTCAACAACATTGTGTCCAAAATATTTGGTCTGTTGATGACCTGAATGACCAGATTTTTCCGTCAATGCGATGCATATATATTTATTTATTATATTATTTATTTTTGGTGGACAAAAGCTCCATATATTTTGCATATAGTAGAAATACCTTCAACGATCATTATATGATATGATATTGAGCCTCCAATAAGAACTGGACTACATATTAACATCTCCTGTTACTGAACTTCCAGTCTCCTGACTGATGTATGTATGTATGACTGCAGATCAGGATGGGTTCCCTGTTGAGTCAGTTTCCTCTCAAGGTTTCTTCCTACTGCCATCTCAGGGAGTTTTTCCTTGCCACTGTCGCCATCGTCCTCGGCTTGCTCATCAGGGACAATCTTATCAAGTTTTGATTAATACACATTCACATTTCATACAAACTTAAATAATTCTTTTGATTGTGTAAAACTGCTTTGCAACAATCTCAATTGTTAAAAGCGCTATACAAATAAAATTTAATTGAATATGTTTGTCGTTATCACCTATTTCTGTACATATGATTCTTTCTCAGCAAAAGAACAGAACAACGAGAACAACGTTCTTGGTTTGTAAGCCCTAAAATCTGGATCTCTATTTCAGTCTTAGATGCCACCCCTACTGTAGAGCACTTGTAAAGTCATGAAGATACTGAAGTCATGCAGGATTTAGAGGAGACCTTCGTTCCCAGCATCTTCTCTTTGAGTCACAGTGTTTCACATCTCCTTTGTTGTGATCATTGTGTAACTCCTGATTCCTCTGTAGTGATTTTGGTTAGTCAGCGTCTGTGGTTAGGAGGAAACTGATGTGGTAGATGGGTGAAATGTAGGAAATGGGAAAAATAGGATGAAAGTTGCTGGCTCATCATGTTGAGGAACTAATGTATTCATTTCAGGGATTAAAAATCCAACATAGCCATATTTTGGCTAGAGTGCATTGTAAGACGATGTCTCTGGGGCGAGAGAGGAACGGCAGCAAGTTCAACTAAAAGAGGGAACATCCTGTAATAGAGGAAAAAACTGTTTATCTTTTATTTAGGAGAGATTTTAAAGCGTTTGTGTGCTCAGATGCTTTAATGAGCTATATATATCTTTTTGTTTATGCAGTCTTAAAAGAAAAAAATTGCTCCTCTAATCACATTTTTTTTTTTAACAACTTTAATATCAAATGTGACTTTTTTTTTTTTGTGCACGACTCATGTACTACTGAGAACTGCATCTTGGATTAAAATAAAAATTGGTAACATTTTTGATGTCATCGCTGATACAAATGCATTTTTTTTTTTTTTTTTTTTTTTTGTCGTCATGATGTCGTCATGATGCTGCACTGGGGACCATCGTTTCTCTGGTGGTTTTTAATCGTGACTTTTATAACATTCTGGTCAGCCAGTAGTCATGTAATTTGTGAGGGGGAAAAAAAGCTTAAAAATGTACTGCAAGACACTTATTACTGTGGATAAAAAAAAAAAAACATGTAAGAAAGCAACGTACCGCGTCGTCTCTATTCAGAGAACGGCGTCTGGCTCTGAGTCTGTCATTGTTGAGAGACAGTAACGTTGATTGTCGCTCTTGGTGGTATAAATTGTCTCACTGTGCTTGACAGTACCAATTGAAACTGCACTGGATGGCCTCGAAAAGAAGAAAGTAAAACCTTCATTGTCACCCAGTAATACATCAGAACCAGAAGTAGTGATGATTTTTAATGTAGCCGCCGTTGTGCATCGAGACATCTGCATTTGTCAGTGTGAGACAGAGAATGTGTTGAAAAGCTGAGTGAAGATAAGGACAGTCTTGAGTCTTGAGGCACTGGTTGAGTCATGTGGCTGTGTTTTCTGTTCAAGTGCATCTCTTCTGCACAGAGCCACAGAGTGCTACATAGTGCTCAAGACAGACTGTTGGGTGTTGATTATGATTAAGGGAAGAGTTATTAAGGACAGCACATGTACATTTGAAGTCTATTTTCAGTCAAACACAGCATGTATATCAGGTGGACAAATGAATAATGTAGTAGCTATGAGCAACTAAACGCGCAAGTGAGCTGGCCTGTCTGGTGTTCTGGGTTCCTGGAAAGTGGTTAGAAGATTGATCACTAATGTAATGGGGAGCTAGTTAACTAGAAAAGCATATACATTTCATACTCGGAGAAACTAATGAGTCTATGATCATTATCTAGTTACTAAGATTTCTAATCTAGCGCATTATCTTTCAAACCCGGTCACAAATCATTGGCTAAAGCTATGTGTTCTGGCTTTGAGGCAGAACAAATGTTTCTCAAGTCTGACCATCACTTCATTTCCTGTCAAAATACAATACATGACTGGAACACCTGGCCATCACACCAGTATACACTTGTTGAACATCCCATTCTAAAGTAAATCCACCCTGATTTTCTGCTGATGTTGATTGAGGAGGCCTGGTGTGCAGTCATTGTTCCAGTTTATGACAAAGGCGTACAGTAAGGTTGAGTTCAGGACCAATCAATTTCTTCCAAACCAACCACTGGGGCGTGTCTCTTAATTTCAATAATTGTAAAATGTAATGCTACAGCATACAAAGACAGCCTATGCAGCAGTTTAGGAAAAACCCGCAAATGATGGTCAGCCATTCACAAGGCTGGCAGTGAACTAGATTGAGTTACAATAATAAAGTGGGGCACTACTTTGGAATGTGTTAAGGTGGCTTTTGGCACACTTAATAAGCAGTAGGATTCACTTCACTGATTGCCAAGCAAATATGAAAACCAATTCAAACCCAAAATTAAGAGCTTGAATACAGTATACAAGGAGTCAAAATTATGGACACTCCAGTGAAATTACCACCTTTGTTGACCACACTGTTTTTTGGGAATGCTTTACATCAGTTCTTTTATAACTGTACTGGCGCAAGCAAATTGGTTCATGATTTGCACATAGGCAAAAAAATAATTATTTATTTTTTTGTTTTTGATTTTTGGTGGTCTGAGGGTGCTGTTACTTATCAAAGCCTGTGCACAGGATGGAGAAAGTGTGTAAGAACAGATAGAGAAGTTTAAGGAAGGTCGCACAAGCGTTAACCATCAAGAAGGAGCCAGATGCCCGTCCATATCCACGGCTGGTGACAAACATCTCCACACTTCTACCCACACTGTCGACATTCTGAAAAACCTTCATTTTGAGGTGTTAAAGCGTCCTCCCTATAGTCCTGATCTTGATCCCCTGATGAAGAAGTAAAGACGGCGGTGCATTCATGGCTCGCAGTTCAGGGAATACGAAAGCATGAAGATTATGTTGATGAAATGATGTATTGCTCTTTTCTAAAGTTAAAATAAATCCTATAGCCAGAGTGAAACTGGGCCTGAAAATGAATCACATTCAGAACGTCTAATTGAAGTAATCTTGCCCATATCAGTTATTTTTTATTTTTTTCCTTTACTATTTTACATTTTTCTATTAATACTTTCCCCCACTGTATGTGTTCATGTACTATCCCCTTAAACATACTAAGGTGTGCATAATCCAGTCTGCAAAAAGGAAGCAACATGGCAGAGAACTCTTTTATTAGATAAGTTCTCAGCTTTAGTAGTTGACTATATAGTACAAACCTTGTCAGTAAACTATGATGGCAAAAAAACTAAATAAATTAATTGCTTATTAATCATAATAAAATGTTCAATTGATCATTTTGATTTGAGCTCATATCGCCCAGCACTACCACAGTTAACCACTCCTTTACCCCTGTGGCCTGACTCGCATGTCTCTTTTCCCTATTGCAGCTAAGGGTTTGTTTTCTTTCTTTTTTTACCTTGTAAATTGTGGAAAGCCAGAACTATGAATGACACGAAATTTCATCTGTGGCTGACCTCACATTCCTGCTGTCTGCACTTGTCAATAGAAATACACAGTGTAGGTAATGGGTGCCATATCCTGTTAATTTTATAGACAGGGTTGATGTGCCTCGGGGGTTCTGGAACAGATGAAGCCGTTTATATGCCGCTGAAATGGCCTACGTTAATCATTTTTTTTCTTTCTCGCCGTTCAACATGGACATCTTTATTTCAGTTTACGTCACCTGTAGGCATCCAGACCAATGATTTAATACGCTCAAAGAGCACTTTATAAGGAAGACGTGTACATCTACACATGCATGCAATATCTAATCATCTAATTTTGTGGTAGCCGTGCGAGGCATATAGTCCTGCAGATACAGACGGGCAACTCCAGTTAATGTTCACATCAACATTATGTATTTCTATGACTGCTGTTCTCCTGGGATTTTCCTCCACAAATCTCTACAGTTTAGTTAGAATGGTTTCTCCTTTCTTGCACCATTCAGTGAGCTCCAGAGTGAAACACCTTGTTGATGAGGGAGGTCAACAGAGAATGTCCAAACTGGCTCGAGCTGACAGAAGGAATACGTTAACTGAAATTGCAGTAAGAAGAAATGCCTTTCCAACCTTGTGGCAGATGGACTGTTATAGCAGATCATGATGTCAGGTTTCAGTTTTGTCTGAGGCTGAGGTTTCGGTGGGTACAGGATTTTTCTACCGGGCCAGCTAAAGGACTGGAAAAACAATCAAGTCTGATGAATCTGAATTTCCCCTGAGGTTTGTAGATGGTAGGATCACAATTTGCAGCTGCAGCATTAATCCATGGATGCAGTCTGCTGTGTGTCCGCTGTCCAGGTTGGTGGAGGTGGTGTAATTATGTGGGAATGTTTCATTGGCATGTTTTGGGCCCATTTAATACCAGCATGGCCACAATTTATCTGTATTCTAATGCCTAATTCCAGCAAGATATTGCACCATGTCAGAAAGCCAAAGTCATCTCGGAGTGGTTTGATGAACATGGCAATCTGTTCAGTGTTTTTCAGTGGTATTCCCAGTCTCTATATGACTGGAGTAGCTGGAGACTGACAGTTGGTGTAATTACCATGGGTGAAAAGAATAAAAAAAATAAAAAGGCATATAAATGGAGTGCTTGTGCGCTATGTAGGGTGTAAGGTAGAATCTCTTGTTCCACACAAGAAGTAGTGCCCTTGATCAGTTAGTGATATAGCTTGCATTAGTTGTATGCAAAATACACAACCCGTTCAAAGGCAATTCGGTCCGGCTTGGAAGCTATTAATAAGTATTGCTTAAGATGACATGACGAACCCCAAGGGAACCTACTTTCAGCTACCTTCAGTGTTATTAACGGTTGTTAGAACAACCTGTAAAGAAGAGTGATGCAAATAACTGTTGTATAATGTTATACCAGAAACCAGCATGATGAATGAGACAAGTGACTGTGACAGTCCAGCTGTAAACAGGCTTACATACAGGATCGGGTGGCATCACTGAAATGATCATTAACCAAAACAGTCTTTTGTTTTTTAATAAAACTTTGTGAAACATAGTGCTTTGATAGTGGTTGATAAATTTTGTAATTAAATATTTGGAATCTGTCACATAATTGAGAGTGACACTGACACATTTATGTAATAAAACGTTCCTTGGATTTCATCTCTCTGACTGAGAGGTTTTTTTATTTCTCCGAGTCTCATTTTAGCTGTCGTTTGTAGCACATTCTCAACTTAAAATGCTTTTGATTTGTGAGTTTCATATGAAGCCAAAGTTTACCCTGGTGTTTACTTAAAACACTAGGGTAACTAAAATACTGTCATATGATTTGATATGAGCTGTTGAGTTTTTCAGTAGAATACGTACACATTCTTATTAGAAACAGCTGGCTATTTGAAACAGCTGCATGCTGTATTGACATCTAAGGCACTGGAAGGATGAAGGCTTGTTTTTTATTCCTTTGGGACCATTCATGAGTGTTCTTACAATGGTTCTGTAACCACAAAGGGATGAGAAGTGGTGCACTCTTTAGTGGGAAGGATTAATTAATCATTTTCTTACAGCAGGTTTCATCATTTCCCGCAGGTGTGTTTTTCCCACCAGGAAAGGAAATTCCCTACAGGAAGCTGGCGTTGCTTAACTTTGAGTTATCTGCTTGGACTTTTCAGTTATAGTATTTTGATAACTTATCACTGAGCGGAGATAACGCCTTTAGTGCTTTCGACCTGACCTGAAACTTTCTTTGGGAGTTGTTTCACTGTTCGCCATTCCACAGCAGTATTTTTTGAGTAATTTGAAGGTGAGTGGTATGAATTTTAATGAAGAGTGAAATATTTAAATCTCTCAGGGCCATCTTTGAGGAGTGAGACAGCAGCAGGAGGGGAACAGAACAATTATGAAACGAGCGATTTTAATAGAAACCACACCTTTTATTGATGGCAGCATAAACATTGCATGCTGTTATGGACATCTCAGAAATGCCAAGGTTTATTTCCGGGGCTGAGTGGTGCAGTGGTAAATTGCTAACCTATCGGAGGAAACGTGATCATCTTTGACTTTCTAGTGTTGCACTGATGAGGAGTGCCCTAATGGGCGGCGATTAAATTAGGGAGAAAACCGGGACCCCCCTCTACACACATACACACACACACACACACACACACACACACAAAAAGAAAAATATAAATAAAGATTTGATGATAAAAATAAAAGTAAAAGAGGTCATATTAGTATCGCACAAACAACATTGTGCTTTTTATAAATTGGCCTTTTTTCCCTACATTGTTAAATTGTTTATCAGAAAGGTTCAGCTGATTAATAGATTTGTGGAAGTGTTTTTCTCTAAAGATTCTTTCTGCAATCTGCAACTATTTTGCAGCTAACGAAAGTAAAAAAAGGTGCATGAACCAATTCTAATTTACATGAAACCATTTGCATTGTCTGTTTCACATAAAATCATTTCATATTTCAGTGTCATTTAAAATAATTTACCAAGGGTAACTTGAGGTCAAGATGTCACAAACAGTTTATTGCAACAGCGAGTGTTTGATTCCGTAATCGATTGCTGGTTTGAGTAAACCAATCGATCGAGTAAATAATCAGTGTAACAGTTTTTACAATACTTCTCGAGCTCTGTGTGTCCTGAAAATCAGTCCCACTGAGAGTACATTACATGTACGTACTGTACACCAACTAGGATTAATCACATAAGCGTCTGTTATCAAGTATATTAATGTTACTGACACAACACAGCTGACAAAGCAGTAGTGCGTCGTCATTGTAGGCCAACTACAATTTACCAATAAACTCATTCTTGTTGCAGATTTTGCAATTTTAGATTTTCCTTTCTTGGTGGTTTGCTAACATTTTTTCCCGTGTTGTGACTTTATTTACAGCAGTTCCCAGAGTGCACAGAAAGATAATGTGCCACATGGCACTTATGATGACACACGTTAGTATAGCCTGGTTTTAAAACAGAGATTTGATCATTGGGTAGTGTTGCTGTCTTTGGGTTTCTTCTGTCTGTGTGGAGTTTCACATGTTCGACCTGTGTATATAAATGTCCTCTGGGTACTGTGGCTTCCTCTCACTTCTCATATGACTACTTTTTTTCCTTTACCAGAAAAAAAGTGAAAAACTGTTGCATAGCTGCCAGAGTAAGGGTTGTTTTGTTCTTTGTGAGGAGTATAAGATAATAGACAATCCTTGCTAGCATTAGACTGAAATAATTTAGTAGGTTCACAGAGAGATTGCCAGATAATCATAGGCATTAAGTAGTAAGAGGTAATTACACTTAAAACTGCTCTAAATAGACTTCTCGGCTCTATGTATAGACTGCGAGTGAGAACGGTTAAGAAGGCTTATTTTTCTGGTACCGGTGAAGTTTCAGGGCTTTAGGGTTGCACCGTGCATCGTTACGTCTTTTTCAA
This sequence comes from Clarias laeviceps, assembly GCA_030014305.1. Lineage (NCBI taxonomy): Eukaryota > Metazoa > Chordata > Actinopteri > Siluriformes > Clariidae > Clarias > Clarias laeviceps. The sequence continues at coordinate 18,638,155 of JAQMYJ010000005.1, forward strand.
GAAACGAGTTTAGCGTCAGAGTGCATCAGAGCTGTTGCTATGTTTGGAAGCGGAAACTGAATGGTTGCTCTGGTAACAAGCCAAAACCTGCCTTATAGCTCTGCTGTGAATGTGTGTAGCTTTAGCAATATGGGTAGTTCATGACATGGGTTCTAAGCAATCTATGACAGTAATCTAAAATGAGTGGATTTAAGATGAAATAAAAACACACTCGCCCTGTATATCATAACACTCTTTAACAGATGATTGGGTTTAATGAAAGAAAGAAAAAACATCCATGAATCTCAGCTGTCTCAAATGATGATGACGATTTTGCTGTATCTCGAGTAATCTGCTGGCTTTGAATAGATTAGATGTTCTATATATAGCAGCTGTTGTTACACTGAGCTCATAAGGCAGCAAAGAGAACCGTACCGATTGTGAAGAATTGTCCTTAAAAGAACAAATTTGAAGTTGGAGTAATTAAATACTATAGCGCTTAAGGACCACATATTTCCCCCTTTTTATTATTATTATTTTTTTAAAACAAGTTAAAACAGGTCTCAGAGCATGTATATTAATGGTCCAGCTGAAATATCTCTCAGATAATGCGTTTTTGCATACCTCACACGCCACCCCTTCCGTGTCAGTATCTATGTAAAGGAGCTGCTGCTGAGCCACTCCCCAAAAGAGTACAGCAGAGCTGAGCAACAAGCCAGGGCAAGGCATCTTCCTCTTTATATGACCTCATATAAGATGATAATCTTATGAGGTCATATAAGGGGGGTATTTAATTGGCTTGTTTAAGCCCTTACCAGACCAAAAATGGAAAAGTGTATGTCCCTCCCTTGGACACACACTGGAGACTTGCCTGAATATCTAAAAATGTGAATTTAGTAGCATTGTATTATTCAGAAGTAATATAGTTACACAACTGGGGAATTTTTGCAAGGGTGTATTTGTACATTAGCAATTACACATACAGTAAAGTAGTTCCTCGATTGTCATTCCCATCATGTATGTTTGTTTTCCGTGTGAAGCTAACCCAGATTTCTTTAATTTTAGGAGGAAGTGATGTCAGCATGTAACATGTCCCGTCTTCTCCACGAGATTATTTTCCCATAAAACACCCAAGTTTTAGGAAGACAGACTATTTATATAGATGATTATATGCTAATTATTTTCAGAGTTTTGTCCAGAAACAAGGCACAAAGCAATTTGTGTCCCAGCAGGGTGGAATTGAGAGCAGATGCTCTACGCTTGCTGCTAGACGGGAGACCGAACAAGCACCGCTTTCCTGCAAGGTGCTTAATTTTGTTGTGTGAGACTAAACTGGGAAGTTCATTTAATAGCTACGTGAGCAGATAAATTACTGTTTTTTTTTTTGTTTTTTGTTTTTTTTTGGTGGCGGCGGCTTTTCAGTGATTTTTACAGCAGTAGAATTTAAATGTAAGAAAAACTCAACTTTTCGCAATGTTTGGTTGCTTGCCAAGCAGTAATGAACCCGCGGTAAATGATGCAAGCGTAGGATTTCTGAGCCATGGATGTGTTACCAGTTAGTGTTCAGGTTATGGCCTAAGAGTACGTGTTTTATGTTTCTTGCTGCTGCAGGTACGTACAATCTGTAATCGATTTAGTGTTAAACAAATATGGGCAGAGGGGAATACTTTATTTAGCTTTGTTTATAGTTGAGCGCGAGTATATTAGAACAGCAGGTCTAAGTGTACAGAGCAGTATTAGCAAGGACAATCATTAAAAGTAAGCAGAGTGCAGACACGAGTTGCTCAGTGCTTGCAGAACGGAATGCCTTGCAGTCTGCCTTGCTCGCTTCACTGCTCCATGCTTGTGACCTCTTTCGGGTGCACACCATTCACTGCACCTTGTGCTTATTTTTCATGCATACTACTTTGCATGCACAGGTTTGCTGAACTCACCCTCCCTGTTAAACATATCAAACAGCATTTTATCCTTTTTATGTGCTAACTACCAGTCAAACCTTTGGGCAGACTCTCTCGTTCCATGGTTTTATATTTCTGCGTACATTGTGAAACAATGCTGAAGGCGTCCAAAATATGCAATAATCTCCTTTAAACAGTTGATATCGAGATGTGTCTGCACTGTAAAGCCTTTATAAAGGCTTTAATCGAAGGTGCAGTAATCCAGAACAGCAGACCTTCATGTCTTAAAATAACAACTGACTGCTGGTGTTGCTTAATTACCTAATACCATGTGTGTTATTTCACACTTTAAAAAAAAAAAAAAAAGTCCAGTATTGTTCTAGAATGTAAAAAAATAAATTCAAACTTGTGTCCAAACCTTCGACTGCTACAATATATCTCAAAATAGTGACAAATAAGATTGAATATTTAATATCCAATGCTGCTTGGCTGAGGAAGATATGCATTTGCAATGTGTTATGCAATACTAAAGAATGATAAGACTGCTAACAGATGTGGATAGGGAATGTAGTAGAGATGGATGGATATGGAATACAGAGCAGGAGGACATGGCAGAATGAGGAGAGGCTGAGGGATGAGGAGTCTGAACCGTGCATAGAGAATTGGCCCTGGTTTTATCAGATGTGACAGTGCTACGCGATTCAACACTGAATTACACAATGTAATGCTTGTATTATATCACAAATAAAATAAATAATAAATTCTTAAAGCATCTATAGATCACCTTGTTGTCTTGGTCATGAAGGAAAAAAGTTGGTTGATTCAAACAACTTCATCACAAGAGCAGTCTGGAACGGTTAGGCTACAACAAGCATGGTGGTATAGCATAATAAATAGTGATAGTTCATGATTTTTACAAGGTCAGCTTTTTTTTCCCCCAGGGAAAATTTTATTCGTTCCACTTCATCAAATGTGTTAAAACTTAATTGAATACTTGCTGTAGTGCAGTGCCAGTTTATGTTGTTTTTGAAAATTAGATTTTCAGCTCCATAGATGTATTGCATATACTGTAAATTAGTGTTGAAGATTGATTCCTCTTTTTTTTTTTTTTTGCATAAGATTCGTGATTTTTTTTTTTTTTTTTTTTTTTTGTGGCATTAAAGATCAAAGCGTTAAAGTATTTCTGCTACTGTACTTTCACAGTGCATTCAACCTACAACTGGTTCGGTGTAAATAATTGTAGTTGTAGTATGTAGGATGTAGTTGACAAAAAAAATTCTGACCAAATTAGATCATCACGAATGCACTAATTAACCATTTATTAGATTGAAGTGAAAAATGGTATGATACCTTTACAGTCCAAAACCTTTTTACTCATAACTCAGTCATAAACAGTGTGCACAGCAATTTTTTCAAAGTTTACATTGCCCGGTGTGGGAACAGAGAATTTATGCTGGAGCATCTGAATAGGAGGCACGCTGGCTCTCATGTTTCATCTTAGTGAATTAACTTACTTAGGTCGCTAACTGTTGCTCGACATTAACGTTTGACCAAATCAAGTAAAAATAAAACTGTTTGTAATTCCGCATTCTGTTGTCTGATCATGAAGTGTAAAATTAATGTTTTTTTCGTATTCTATTCGATTCAAATGTGTATGAGTGAGGGGAAAAAATGCGTTTAGATAATAATGAGATTGTCCCTGATGAGCAAGGCAAGTGCGTCGGCGATGGTGCAAGGAAAAACTCCCTATAGGAAGGAACCTTGAGAGGAACCAGACTCAACAGGGAACCCATCCTCATTTGGGTGATAACGGATAACAGGAATTATATAACGAAATCATGTGTGTTAGGCTGCTGGAAGTTTAGTATAACAGAAGTTGTCCAAGTTATCATGGAGTCCAGTTCAGCACAGGGATGAGTCAGCAGGTGCAGAGGGGGGGTCTGGATCACTGGATGCTCAGGAGCAGCATGTGTAGCTCCAAACCATCATGAAGCAGAATCCAGCTGGAGCTGGTCCTTCTCTGAATGCCTCAAGATCCTCGCAGGGTTGGCCTTTGTCTATTGGAGCTGGCACAATCTTCAGATGCCTCAGGATGGGTAGAAGAATAAAGAACAGGTGGAAAGAATTGGCGTAGTTGCCGTTCAGGATATTAGCAGCACTAGCTAAGAGTGTGCATTTAGATGTACTGGAGTATGAGGTTATGGAATGAATTATGCGTATGCCAGATTAAAGAGGTGTGTCTTGAGTCTGGACTGTGTCTGAGTCCCGAACACTGTCTGGAAGGCTGTTCCAAAGTTTGGAGCTAAATATGAGAACGCTCAACCCCCTTTTGTAGAGTTTGATATTCTGGTAACTACCAGAAGGTCCAGAGTTTTGCGATCTTGTACATTTTTCCATGTTGGAAAAGCTATCCATGATTTGATTTGCAGTTGCTCAATACTTCAGGACTAAATTTTCTATTTTGTACCTGAGCCTCTAATAACGAAAGTGGGCAGCATCTTAACTTCTCTTTAACACCCTTCCTGTTATACTGAACCTCCAGCCTCCTAACACACAGCATGACTGCAGATCAATCCCTGCTATCTGATATCACCCAAATGAGGATGTGTTCACTGTTGAGTCTGGTTCCTCTGTAGTGAGTTGTTCCTTGCCAACGTCACCCTCGGCTTGACCCTAATCAGATTTCGGGACAATCTGATGATAATTATGTATATATTTCCTCATGCTTTTTGAACTCATTTTCATAATTTGTTAAATGTGTAAAGCTGCTTTGTGACAATGTTAAAATTGAATTGATCTCAGCACAAACATATTTCAGGGCAAAAAAGGGTTTATTAAGGGTTATTCTTAATTTATCTTAACTGCCATGTTTGCCATTTTTAAAGGCATTCGTTTGCTCATACAGTGGACATAAGGAGAACCATAACTAAGTCAAGGAAAAGTCTGTTTGGTATTTTAAAATCAGCAATAGTAGAAAAAGTTCACCAGAGAAGGGTTCACTAGTAATATAACCAACATGTCGTTAACAGTAATGTCTAGCTTAATATTTGCTAGCATTGGAATAACTGCATAAAGTTGCATTCATTGCAACTAACCCTAATTGTGGTTGAATTGTAAGTATGTGAGCATCTGCCTTGTTACACACTTTCTTACCGATTGAAGTTGAATTTCAGGGTTTTTTTTTGTTGTTTTTTTATTATTTATTTTGTCCCATTAGAAACGAGGCTGTGAGTAAATAGTGTTTGTCTCCCACCATGGTTCCCTCTCAGTATCTAATGTTCTTGCTTCACACTCTAATTGACCCAAAGTAGCTTTTAAAGGTTTCATCAGGCTTCCAACCTGAAACTGTTAAAAGGTTCTGCCAGGTCAGAAGCACCGCCCCGTCCGCTTGTATACAGTTCAGGTGTCGGCTTCTGGGATGCATCCAAGCTTGGGAGCTCAGATATTCTCTCTCTCTCTCTCACACACACACACACACACACACACTCTCACACACACTCTCACACACACTCTCACACACACTCTCACACACACTCTC
>JAQMYJ010000005.1:18650603-18664576 GCA_030014305.1 Clarias laeviceps
TTCAGTACAGAATTAATCACCAACACATTTTACATACATACATACGTACGTCTGTATGTCTGTAAAATGTTGGTGATTAATTCTGTACTGAAATATACTTATATATTCCTAGACTGTTAACTTTATATGTTAAAATAACATTAAATGTACAATTAATCACACAAACATGAAGAAATGCATTCTATATTCACCAAAAGATTGTACACTAACCGCAAGATCTCACTAGTAGCAGTATGGATTTATTGCCGTTCCGCAAAATTAGAGAAAGATCCGGAAATTTTTGTTTGCGCAGTGAGCGTATGTAGGACGTATTCACAGGTAGGATGAATTTATAGAACACCGGCCTACATCTCATTTACATTTAGTTTCTAGTGGTTACAGTAAAATGTGTGCACAATAAACTGTATGTGCATGATATGAAAAAAAAAATGCAAAAAACGCTTTCATATTTCTCAATCTTCATGGAAGTTTCTGTGAAATGGGATGCTATGCAGTTTGGATGTTGTGTGACCACCATGTTAGAACACATATTTATACAGACAGTATGGGAGACTGCTGTGTACCTGTATAGACTAAATCGTTTACGTACTGTACACATACACATCTTGCAAGATAAAACTTGGGTTAAGTAGGTTAACACTGTACAATACTGTATGCATAATTGTTCAACCCCATTCATCAAGAATGCAGAGAATGACTTGAGAGATGGGTAAAATTTTAGCTCCAAAATTACAATCGCAATTATTTAGAACAACAGGAAGCAGGTTCCTCCCTAACTCGCTCAAATCCACGGTATGCAGCAAAACCAGCATGTACTGTACATGCAAATGTTTCAATATTTCAATAGGTAGCATGTTTCGACAAAACACGCAGAACCACAGACTTGCACTAAGACATGTTGTCCGAACAGAGATTAGAGAGCATGTGAATGTAATAGGATGTGCTGGATCAAGTGCTATTTTATTAGCTGCTGAATAATAAGGGTGTAATAAGCCATACTGTTAAACCAGATTTACAGTGATTGATTTATTTGTACTGCTTAGGGATTGTTGGGATTCCTCACAATGTAATTAACATTAGGTTCTTCAGAATAAATAAAGAACAGGAATGAGTTAAAGTGAACTGATGCTTGAAATAAAGTGAAATATATCTAAATAATATTAAAGTTTTCTTTTTTTAATTTATTTATTTTTAAATGGATGCACTGTCAGATTCAGTCATATAAGTTCATACTTAAATGTTTTATACATTTGGAAATATCTTGCCTGATGGGTGGATCACTTCCTCTCCTTGTGGTTTGTGTGTGAGAACACTTTGCACTTTTGTCACCTCCTAAATTATCTCTCTCTCTGCTTTCTCTACGTGGAAACACAGCCACGAGCTAGCGTGTCTGTGGGTGTGCGTGTAGGTGCAAGGGTGTGTGCCCTCACAGAAGTGTGATTCAGTAGACGGCTGTCAGTACACGTGCATCCTGTGGAGGTCACATTGCCCGAGAGCAGTCTCTATCACCTGAGAGTCCCTGTGGCGTGCGTGCACATGTGGGCACACACACTCACACTGTCTACCACCTGCTTTCATTCATCACTGTCACCCAGAACTATAAGTTGTCCTTTTGCTCACATTATCACTTTATTCCAAAATCATAGGAGTTTACATACATGTATGAACTACATACAGTGTGCTTTTTTTCAGCAGTTATTGCCCGTTCATCAAGATTTAAAACAGCAGTAAAAGTAAATGAGATCGGAGGGGAAAAACTGTTGACGAAAATGAGTCAGTTTGAAATGATGCAGTTTATTAATAAATAGTGTAGTGTTTTTTTTTTTGCTGTTTAAATTGCAGAGTTTATATACTGTATTGTGACGTAATTCCATGAGCATCAACAGTGTAGTACCAGTATGACCAGACCTGAAGCCATAAATCAAAAACAAGTGGGTTAATACATTTTCAAAATTTCCTTAGTAGTCTCTGACGAGTCAAAAAGGGTCAAGTATTACACTTCACATTCACTTTGTTTCCGAAAGACATGTCTTTATGTCCCAGCATGCCATAGCTCATATGATGTGCCCCAAGAAAGTATTCTCCCCTAGTGATTATTTCTCTTCTGTTGTATTGAATCATCTGTTTAAGTATAAGAGCGTTGTTTTTGCATCTGTTTATGTAAATATCAACATAAAAGAAATTAAATTTATTATTTACATGATCACAAAATTAGTGACTAATAAAAATGGACAACTGCTTAATTAATACGTATTTACCACCCTTCTTTGTTCTAACAATCTAATTTAGAAATAATCTTTAAATTTCTTGAGCACTCTCCAATGTGTATTCATTTAAATTCAACCTCTGTTTAAATGTTTGCTTGAACAATATATATCTTTGACATTTAGAGGTTTCTCGGCTAAAACGGCAGATTAGATCAGTTCTGCTGTCATAAAACACCAAGCAGCCACCCTTGAATCTTTGAGATTAAAGGTGTAAGGATGAAAAAGCTGGAGATGGCTGTTAAAAAAAGACCAGCAATGCTTTAGACCTTCCTGTGAGCCAAATCCATTATAAATGGAACAAATATACAGCACAGTCCATAAACTAGCTGAATCAGGTCGTCTTTCCATATTGAGCACATGCGAAGACACATTCAGCTACAGAACTGCAAGAGTAACAAAACTCACCGGCTAAAATAGGGGAGCCTGTGCAGACCCCAGTGTCCTCAGTGCTTTACAAACATGGCCACTTCTGAGAAAGAACCACATAAAGACACGACTGGAGTTTTTTTTTTTTTTCTTTCTTTTTATTTCCAAATGGAAGGGGCTTTTAGAAAATGATTTTGAGGCATTTAATGTAAAAGCAAAACAAGAACAGTTTTTGTTCTGGAATGGATCAAAGAGCAGATCTAAATCCAACTAAAAGTCTGTGGTATGACCTGGAAATTGCTTCTAATCTGGAAGAGCTGTATAAAAACAGGAGCTACGTGCTACGGCAAAGCTAAGGCGAAATATAGTGGCACCATGTAATGGCGCCAGCTGTTGGCTAGCTTGTTACTGTAGCTGTTGGCTAGCTTGTTACTGCTGTTACAGCCCCTTTGTTGCGTTCTTTCGGACATTGGTGACAGTGTGTGCATGCTGATGAATAAATTTTTTGAGCTGCCCTGTGTTGTCAAACTGCTACGGTAGCACAAATTATAGTTTGACATTTTCCGATAGGATGGCATGAATTAGTAGGCTAAATGCTACTACCGCAGTATATAGAGCATTTTTGATACTTTATTATAACAGCTGTTGGAGAATTTAGGAGTAGCATATTCTGATAGACAAATATCCCCATTAAATAATGCTCCCAATACATAATCAACAAAATGGATGCAACAGTTCCCAAGCTCGTCACTCTTTACATGCACAGAACCGTTAGGTAGCAAAAAATGGTAGGTAGCATGTGTTGGCAGAACACCGGCAAGCTGTCACCCTGACACACCTCAGTGAGACACAGTCTTGCCAAACAGCTACAAAATGACTCATTATGATTCGTGTGGAAAATATGAACGTGGGAACTGGCCAAATTTGGTCAGGTTAGTCTGGATTCAATAAAAGATACATTCTAAGGTTAAATAATAAATATTGCTTTCTCTGTTATAACTTTTCTTATTTCCAGAGACCATTTCAACTCTGATTGTACAGCAGTGTGTTGCATTCAAAAAAGAATTTTTACATCAGCTTTGGTTGGATGAATGAGGTTCAGTTGAAGAGCTGAAATGAACGCTGATCTTCATTCAAACATGTAGACCTTCAAAGCAAATTAGTGCTGTCTTTCTGGAGTTAGTGATCAATTCTTTCTTCTTATGTTGAAGGACATGTATCTACCTACATATCACTTCTAACCATGGTCTTCTCAGGGAGAAAGTCTGACCTTGTTTGCACAAGTGACCGGTATTCTGCCCACTCGGAGAGTAGAAGCTCAAATGCGGAATGCTGTTTTATCATGCACTAAGTTTTGCAAGTTTTGCATTAGTAGTAAGAATGTGGTTGGCACTGCCTGGTGAATTCTGAGTAACATTATAATGGCACTTTTATAAAAACTGAAAATAAAATATTTGCGTTGATTGGAACACTGATTGGACAGGTTTAAACCCCACCTTCACCAAGTTTCCACTGTTGGACCTTTGAGCAAGGCCCTTAACCCCCAACTGCTCAGATGTATAATGAGAGAAAAAAATTAAGTCTCTCTGAAATTTTGTCAATGTAAATATATGACGGTACAGGCTGATCTTGCCTGTGTAAAGATGTCTTGTAGCTAACACACCTGAAAGAAGCAATCATGCTGAAAGTTTCTTTAGAGCACATTAATTCAGGACAGTCTTGTTCTGAGGCTCCTCAATGTAACCATGGTGATCTGACAGTAAACAGCTGGGCAGAATGAGTAAACACACACACTGGTCTTCTGTTCCCTGATACAGAGGTGCTCTTGGACCCATGCCGGACATGGTGCCCATCATCATCGTGCCAGGCCGTGTGCCAGCTGAAGGAGGCAGACTCCGTCCGGCCGCAGCTGGTACGCTGTGGTAACTGCACGCTGGAATTCTGCTCTGCCTGCAAGGCCAGCTGGCACCCAGGCCAAGAGTGCCAGGAGAACCCGCCCATCACTGCCTTTCTGCCTGGCGAGAGCAGGTACCGCTTATTAAGCCTCATTCACACATCCGCCTTGCATCATGAGATATTTTCCTCTATTTGGCACTCCTATGTTAGCTTCAGCCTAACAGCTTTTGGCATTGTGTTGCTTTTTAAATTAGAATGTGGCTGAGAATGTATAGATAATGATCAGACCTCTGCTCTTTGCTTTAGGTGTTTTATAAATCAAAATGTATTTTAGCACACTGGACTTAAAAATAACATAACAGAGCTATTCGGTGTATGAAAAAATGAACAGCGTGTATTTCAGTGACTAGTTTTAGCACGGAGCTTTGTGGTTTCTGTAGCAGCTTCTTTGTCACAGCTTGTTCTAACCAGTATTTATTATTGTAAAGGTTTTTACCTGAAGCCATCTTATTGACGGAAGGAAGAGGTTTCTCAGACTTTATTTTACTCTCTGATCTGATTAATGAAATGACAACAGAGCTTTAAGTATGATTAAAGATGAATTTTTAAAGATGAGTTTAATTAAGTTTAATTAATTATGTTTAATGAAGGTGTCTTATGTGATTGTATTTGAAACTTTAGCTCCACCTTTGAGCAGTAAAAACTCACAAAAAAATGCTGTCTTATTTATAGACATAAGCTAATTGTTAATGATTAACTGTAAAAAGGTTAAAAGTAACCTTTAAGCTTAAGTAGCCACCTTTAAGTCATCTGAGTGGCTTGTCCAGACCTTTTATAGCCACAGACTTTTATGTAGCCAGACTTTAAATGAATACTTGAATGAACAGTTACCAGCCTCAAAAATCACCAATTACCAGCGCTTGGATTAGGGCCATTATGAATGCTCAGATCATGAGTAGCAGATACATCTCACCATGCATATTTTGGATGCCTTCAGCATTGCTTTACAATGTAGAAAGAAACAAAAATCAGGAACGACCATGGAGTTAGAAAGTGATCCCAAACTTCTGGCTATTAATATTAACATGTTTAACGCATGTGATTAATCTAGAAATTTTAACGCATTACTATTTTTTTTAACGCAAACTAATCATTATACCAAGTTTTACCCTAATGGCTTCCCATAATCACAGCATGGTTCCCCAGCTTTGTGTGATGATGGCACTTTTAACATGGATGATAAGATAACTGAGGAAACATCACCAGGTGACACTGAACTGTTTCATTATAAAAAACGTCTAGACGGAAGTTTTGTGCTTGTGCTACCTTCAAGCGGAACTTTGTTTACAAGAATACATTACATATAAGATGTAGTAGTGGACGCTCTTGCAGCTAAGGCTTTAAGTTGTTGATTTTTGGATCTGAGGATACGGGTGCGAGCCTTGCTTTTGGTGGGTTGGCACACCCCATACTGCCCTGCCACTGCATGCAGTGCCAGTCCCATTCGAGAGATTTCCATTTAACATTTGTTAAATGTTAATGTTTGAGAAAACTGTATAATCCGTTCCCTCTAACTAGTTTGTCACGTCTAATGTTAGTGCTAATATTAGTTTGTCTAATATTAGTGTTGTCACTAGTTTGATCTACTTAATCACGGTCATAGTGATTTTTTTTTTTGTTTTCCATAAAAAAAAAAATTAATACTCCGATTTACTTGTATTGTAGATGTGCAGTGTTGGAATAAAGAAATGCATGACAAACTGGTTAGAGGAGACGTTTTGTCTCTGAAATGTAAAATGAATAGAAATATAAAATAAATCAAAATATTGTATTAAAGACCATATGTATTAGTTGTTTGTGTAGTAGACCACCTTTGTGCTGCAATACATAAATTGCCACACACAAGAATTACAATACATCACTGAATCGATTTTTTTAATTTTTTTTTTTATTCTCCCCCATCTTTACTACATTTTAGTAGTTTGTGAGTAGTTTCTAGGGAAAATGTCTACTGTGTAAACTGTAATTTAAAATCTTTGACTCCAAAGTGTACAGCACAGTGTTCCTGAGCTGTTTAAAAGTTTTGCAAACGTCTGATGCAAAGTGTTTAATTTAAAAGAATTACTATTTAAGCTGAAAACCATAATCATTAAACAATGTGTTGTTTCAGTCTTTTCCCTATAGATCATGTCTCTTTGTGTCACAGTTCTTTCTTTAAGAGCGATGAAGATGACGCTCCTATCAAGCGCTGTCCCAAATGTAAAGTATACATCGAGCGAGACGAAGGTTGTGCGCAAATGATGTGCAAGAACTGCAAGCATGCTTTCTGCTGGTACTGCCTGGAGTCTCTGGATGTAAGTGCACTCTCTCGTATATGTTTTCTTCCCGCATCCTTTCGCACGTGCTTCCCAGAACAAATATAACCCAGCGTGTTTCTTTTGCTGCTTGGTGGCCATGTGTCTGTCACTTGTACCATGCTGCGGCCGCAGCCTATCCTTTTGTGCGACTGTCGCACACACCCGCCGAGATAAACAGCGCCCTCTCCTGTGTTTGACAGGACGACTTCCTCCTGATCCATTACGATAAAGGACCCTGCCGCAACAAGCTGGGTCACTCCAGAGCCTCTGTGATTTGGCACAGAACGCAGGTGGGCACCTATGTTTTTTTTTTTTTTTTTTCCCCCTCCACCTCCTCTCTTCTCCTTTTTCTTCATTGCTCATTTAGTTTTATGAGCCAGAGCAGTATGACTCAGGAGTGTACACGTGCACTCGGACACGACCGAAGAAAAGCCATTCACCCACGGGGTCCTGGTTATTGGTTTGTAGTGTGCACCTGGAACGAGTGTAAGCTGCTGTTTGTGTTTAAATCCCAGGTTGTTGTTCAACTTCCAGTATGACATTTTGTCCTAAATCACAAATTATTCTAAAATTTATTAAAAGACCTTTAATAAGACTAGGTGAAGAAGGAAACATTTGTGAGGGTCAGTGCAGTAAAATGTATTGATGCCTATTTAAACCTTTTCTGCACAGAAAGGTTTCTTACAGAGAAACGAGAGCAGTGAGCGCTTTAACATATAATAAGTGGTAGCAGGGACAAGCATGTTTGTGTTCTCCTTATTCATTACCCACATGCCTCCACTGTGACCATGGTAACTGGCTGTAACTTATTACAAAAACACTGACTACAGTAAGACCCGAGTGACCAGAGGTGAAAACACAGGCTAGTGTGTGAGGATTTCACAGAGTTAAAGTGTCAGTAAATTGTGTACCTGAACAAACTATTGTAACTAATGCAAAAGGTGACTCAGTCACTTTTCCTCAGACAAAGTGTTGGGAAAGAAATAACAAAAGCAAGTTTTTATACTACAATGCTTATATTCCAATAACTGCACAAACTGGGTACAGGGTGACCACAAAAGTCTTTATTTAAAAACAAGACTTGCAGAAAATGCTCAAATTGATGGCCTCTGACTTAGCAGCATTTGGGTATATATAAAAAAAAAAAAAAGCATCTTAATATAACAGAATTGATGATCCATGCAGAGATGATTTCCTTCTTTAGTGCCGCGATTTTTTTTTTTGGCTGTTTCTTATCGACTTCTGACTTCAGATGACCCTAAAGGAAAACGGTGTTATGTTTGGGTCAGTGCAATCTTCTATTGTTAGTTTCAAAGCCATCTTGGGTTTGGAATATTAAAAATATCACATTTTATGCAAGAGAAAATGCTTATGGATGCAGACCTTTCGGTCCCCCTGTATATTCTGTATATTGTCTAGACACACAATTACATAATTTTGGGATGTCAATGTATAAAATTTAAAGGTTACAGCCATGGAAATGCGCACACAGTCAAGAACACTGGTTTTGAAAATAGTCTAAACCTGTTATCTTTAGATATTCTCTTATATTTGCTAAACTTAGCCTTTCTAGTGGTTGTCAGTTAATGCTTATTTGCATACCCCCCCCCTTTACTTTTTTATGAGAATGACTGGAGATAACATCCTTAGGGGAAAATATAATAAGAAAAAAAAGGTTTCTAAAAAGATTTTAAAGGGATAGATTTCAAGGATTTTTTTACGTCTGTCTTGAATCAAAATTGACGTGCATATAAATAATTACATAACCACAGGCCATATATAGGTTAGTTCAGTGCAAAGACAAGAGTTAAATTTGTACTAAATGCATGGTAACTTTGAAAGGCACCAACTCGGTTTAGCTCTGTGGGACTGCAGAAGCTTTGTCTGTAAGTCTCAGCTGAACAACATGGAACAAAGGTTGTGGAACTTGGCTGTATTCACTTATATTGTACTCTCGTCCTGGTTGACCAAGCTTCACAGTTGCTGTGCGGACAGGAAAATTAATAACCAAGATCTATAGTTAATGTACTTATATGCACCTCAATTTTGATTTAAGACAGACTTGAAAAGGCACAAAGTTATCCCTTTAAGGTTTATTACATGAGAAAAAAAACTAGTCTATTAGTATTATTTAGCCTACTCTTTAATGTGAGGCTACCTTACTTATTAAATAAATGCTGAAATGTCTCAAAAACTACAGTACAAATAAACTTGAACTACATGAACCATTGAATGCTGCCGTGAGTCCAGATTAAAGCAAAGGGCTGAAGTCACTTTGCACAAAGCCATCTGTTGCTCAACAGGGAGTTTGGAGTGAGTGAGCCAGACAGCGTTGGAGCACACGGACACTTCCACGCTATTCCCTGCAGCACTGCAACTGCACCTTCTTCAGCTCTGCATTTCTCTTGCTTGAACCATGAACACACCCTTTGTCTATTAGAGGGAATTTGTAACCAAACGAAGAGGGGGTGGGGGGGGTGGAGTTGTATATTAAAGGAAGTACCAAGATAATACTTTTTCCTGTGCTTTGTTTGTGTTTATGAATCCTGGTCTTGTGAGAACATTTTTGGTCAGTTATGCCAAAATCAAGTTGCTGTGAATTCAGAATGAGTCATATGCAGCACTTGAGCGGCACTAGGTGGCACGAGGCAGGAATTTGTTCTTTGTGGTCACTCAATTTGTGGCACCATTTTCGATGGCATTTTGCACAGTTAACCCCCCAAAAATTAATGTGGTACAAGTATTAGGTGCAGGCAGATTCTAGAGCATGTGTGTCATCCTCTAGGTCCATGGGCTGCATATAGGGTACTGCCTTGTTTCATTCAGCCCAGATGAATTTGTAGTAAAAAGTAATCATATCAAAATATTTAATAGTGCACTAGTAGAACAAGTGTAGTCCTGATACTGCTGCTTAACATTTGCATACTAGACCAGTAATATCTTGAAATGTACACAGATCTGTAGGATACTAAGAAGGCTGCTACCTGAACTCTGCACATTCCATTGTACATGAGCATTGAATTATATCTCAAATGTGTAAAACCCTGGTTAAACCTTGATGCTGGTTTAACCTGCATTTAAAAACGTTCCTGGTTTTGGGCTTTACCGTGGTTCAGTGGTTGGTTGACATGTACTGTACCACCCAGTGTATTAATGTGGGTGGTATAGTACCTACACTACCAGTTAAAAGTTTGGACACAGTTTCTAATTCCATAATCTTTCCTGATTTTTATTTCTTTTTACATTGTAAAACAATGAGCTGTGCTCTTGAATGTAGAAAATAAATCCAAACTTGTGCGCAAACTTTTACTGTATTGGGATAAAAAAGGACCAAAAAAAAGAGATGGTACACTAATAACTGTTCTTTTTAAAGCTTTTTCCTATTGTTTTAGATTTAAATATTTGGAAAACAGATATTGCATCACTAAACTTGACAAAATAGGTAATAGGAGATTATTAATCAATTAATCGGCTTCAAGAATAACCAATAAAAATAATGACGGTGTATGCTTTGAACAATATTTTATGGCTTTCATGTGTAATAAGTTGCACCAAGTTGAACTGCAAGTGCGTACAGTATTGGACGCTGTATTTGTTTGTGCCTGAGAACAGAGACACAAGAGCAGGGCTATAACTATTTAGGCTTCTTTTATTTGACTTGAATATCTAACATATATTGTGCCACAAGAACTGTTTCAGTTTGTCTTGTCTTCTTAATTATAAATGATTATCAATTAGTCATGCATTAAATGATTAATGTGTTTAACTGTCATTTAGAAAAATCTGTGAAATTTGCAATGCTAATAGATGATAACAGGCTACATTATGAATAGCGTTTCCAGTCATTCATCATCTTATAAAAATGTTGATGTTTCTTGGTCAGAACTTAAGTTTGACACCTAGGGTTACACCTAACCGTTTGTATCTAAATCTTTGTTGTGTTTTTTTTTTTGTCGTTGTTGACGTGACAATATATTGACCCATATATGTGTATTTCTCTCTCCAGGTCATCGGTATCTTTGCTGGTTTCGGCCTGCTCTTGCTGGTAGCCTCTCCATTCCTGCTGCTGGCCACTCCGTTCCTACTGTGCTGCAAGTGTAAGTGCAGCAAAGGGGACGACGACCCCTTACCAACCTAACGGACGCCACAACTTCCATCTCCTTTTGTTTTCTTTTTTCCTCTTCCCCCACACACACACTCCGGCTTGGAGCTCTTGGAGCGCATTTGAAGCCGCACTGCGACCCATCTCATGCCACAACTTGGCTGGGTTCCAGGAGACTGGTAGCAGATAAGCGGGCACGCTGGCATGACGACCCCAGGCAAGACCTTACTGGATGTAACAGTACATGGGAGCGGTGGTGCCGCCAGTCGTGCACTCTCTGATTCTTAGGGAACTTGATTTGTTTAGCTTGATGCCTGTTCTAGCTGGGGACTTTGGGATAACTAGTGGATCTGCTTGTGGAGGCCTCATTAATGAAATACATACTCACACTGCAATTCCTGTAGCTCTGTGTGTATAGTAGCACTGGGTCACTCGACACGTTACTGGTTCTTCACTTTAATTGGACACACAAGGGGCTTTTAGGTTACTTTTCAGCCTACTGTGTGAGTTTAAACAAATGTACAGTGTAGTGTTTAATTATAACTTTTTTTTAATCATGTTTTTTGTTCTTAGTAATGCAAGGGTTAACTCGGAAAACTCTCACATCATCATGGCTGCTATAAGAAAGAACTTGTCTGCTGTGTTTGTTGCATACCATTATTAAATTTCATGCTAGCATAGTTTTATTTCTTCTTATAACTAATTAGATTTAAAAAAAAATTGTTTTTAAACAATGTGGAATTATTCACAAAAGCACTTTACCAAATTGATTGAAACATTAGGAAAACGGCCCACCAAAAATATTTAAAATAAACAACATTCAAACCTTCTGGACAACTTTTAAAGATGTATTCGTCTCTCCCTTTAGGATTGTTACATGCACCTGACACAAGACATAAAATGCTTTTCAGGAAAGATCCGATAAATAAACATGCAAGTTCGAATTTTCTGTTTCGAAATGTGCATGACCTGCAGCATTTGCACAAAACCAGACATATTACTGAATGTTAAGTTAAAAGTGTGTAAAAAAAAAAAAAATCACTGATAAAAAGACAAACCAAATTAGCCACAAAATTTGCTTGCCATTTGTAGTGCTCAAGTTACTACTTTCAAATAATTACTAATATCAACTGTACAAAGACAAACGTACTAGTCAATTAATACCTCAGCAACTTTTTCATCAGATTTCACCCTAAATTGGTTTTCAGGAGTTGCCATCTTTCAAACCGTTGTGCTACAAGAACTGTGATTAAAAGGTGACACCAAATGTCTCTTCTTTGCAGAATTAATTCCCCCCTACACAAACACCAAAACACACACACCATTTTCTCCTTAATTTACTCATAGCGAGTTCTCACCGAGCTCCCTGTTGGCACCCTTCCATCCAGGCATCAACTACCAATCAGGGAGGGTGGAGACTACCGCATGCTTCCTGTGAGACACGCTTCGGAAGTCGACCAAAACTTTACCAATTGCTGCTCACACAAAGTTAGGGACAATGCAAGGAAATTGATATCCCTCCCCTTCTACTATCACGAACTCAGACACCTCGATTGGCTAGTGTCACTAAGATTAATGCGACTGCTCATATTTCAGCTATGTTTCCTTCTCAAACACTATAATTATAAGAGGTGTGTTTGTGAGGGGGGGGATGGTTTCACTTACATATTGCAATTCTTTCATGTGGCAATTCTCGTATTACCACACTGACTTCAAAATAGATTTTTAACAATTAATTTTTTAATTCAAATATGTTTGCATTTGAGGTGGCAAACGTTGCAGTTCCTCTATAATTCTACAGGGGGTCTAAACTTTCACACGTTGGCAGGCAGCACAGCATCTTTGAGCAAATTATTAGCTAAATTTGTTTTAGAATTGTAACAAAATCTGAAAAATGTTTAATATCGAATCAGGATATTTATAAAATCCTTATGCTTACAGAATGGCAATAGAAATCAAGTCGGCACCTAGATATCGTGATAACATCGTATCCGGTGATCCCTGTGGATTCCTGTCCCTAATAATTATCTCTAAACACAACTATGTATGCCCTTCATAACTGTAAAAAAAATAAAAATACATATTAAAAAGACATCCATTCTCACATTAAGATGTTTAATTTACTGTTATATGAATTTTTTACTTTAAAAAAAAACTTACTCACTGTTCTGTCTAATTATTTATCCATTATAATAATTACACATTTATTGCAATTCTCTGAGATATAAAATATAAGCCGAACACATCTTTAAAGTCCTCCCCACAAAAGAGCAGCGCACGACTAATCAGTGCTTATGCTGTAAAGTACAACATACTGTACAGTTCAGAATATCAGGGCTCAGGAGGTTGGAAACTTGCATGTGCATGGAAATTTCAATAAAAAAATATTGTAGTCAGTGTACTTCTGGCAGGGATTATAAACTGATTTCATGACTGTTTTGTCCTAATTTAAGTCTAGCTTTCTATCTATGCAAGTTTGACCAACTTGGAGGCAAAACAGCACCTCCTACTAGGCACGAAGATGTATTGAAGACAGGCAAGTGTCTGGCTCGCCTTGCTATCAAAAGCTTTAGAAGCCTGTACCTATTAGAAGCTTGTTATTATCATTTTTGTCATGATATGCACTTAAATGGGGCCATATGTAGTTATACCTTTTTTTTTTTTTTTCTTTTGGTGTCTGGACTCATCATATCAAAGATAAGAGAACGTGGTGCAGCCAGATGGTATGTAGCTACGTGTAGGTAGGTGCCATAGTGGTGTAATATAACTTTATCTTACATTCATTCAATAGTTTATGTTCAAACCTGTTCCATATTGTTATTCGATGAAAGCAGTTCTTCAGTAGCTATCAGCATTAAGACAGTTTTAGCCTTAAGTTTTGAGTACCTCACTTATGCCCTCACACTTGTAGCTTTGTTTCATATTATTTACTCTCAGGTCAGCCTGAATGAAGCAGTTCATCACTGGTTATTGTTTTATTTATAT
>JAQMYJ010000005.1:18673164-18722147 GCA_030014305.1 Clarias laeviceps
GGACGGACGGAGGGAGGGAAACTGACGGACGGACGGACGGAGGGAGGGAAACTGACGGAGGGAGGGAAACTGACGGACGGACGGAGGGAGGGAAACTGACGGACGGACGGAGGGAGGGAAACTGACGGACGGACGGAGGGAGACGACGACAGTCTGACAGAGGGAGAGGCGGGCGGACGGATGGATGGATGGACAGACGGACTGAGGGAGAGATGACAGTCTGACTGAGGGAGAGAGAGAGAGAGACAGACGGAGTGAGATGATGGAGTGAGAGACGGACATAGTTGGTGGTGGTGAGTGGTAGGGGTCAGGGGTAGCTGAGTGGTTAAGGCATTGGACAATGGTTCGTGAAGGTCCCAGGTTCAAACCCCACAACCGCCAAGTTGTCACTTGTTGGGCCCTTGAGAAAGGCCCTTAACCCTCAACTGCTCACATGTATAATGAGATAAAAAAATGTAAGTCTCTCTGGATTAGGGCATCTGCCAAATGCCTAAATGTAAATGGTGAGAGGGAGAGAGACAAAGCGAGAGAGGGACTCAGACAGAGAGACATAGAAAGACAGATACGCCTTCGAATCTTGAGAGAGACAGATGGCGAGAGCGACAGAAAGACAAAGAGAGAGACACAGAGGGAGGAGAGAGAGAGAGAGAGACCGAAGGAATGAGAGACAAATAAGGTGAGAACAAGAGCGGCAGAGACGGATGGAGAGAGAGAGACAGAGAATGTGTGAGTGCTAATTCTGGAGTCAAAATGTAATGAATATAATAGAATGTTACGTTTTAGTAATGTAGTTATAACAGTAGTAATTATAATGATATTAATCATCATAATCATGCATTTTAAGAGACTTTGGGGATTAAGAATAAACTAATTTGACATAGAACTGAACGATAAACAAGTGAAAAGAACTGGAGAACCTTCACTCTCATGTTCTCAGGGGAGGAGCACTCGCGGGTGCAGGCCCACATGGATGGGGATGAATTTTCAGCACACATTCTGACCGAAGAAGCCGAGTACAATGTGGAGGTAATTACAAACAGCACAGCAGGAATCTTGGCACAATGTGACGATGTGGTTTTGTTCTTTCTTGCCTTGAAGCGTAAATGAAATTTGGCCCCCAAACCCCACCCCCTCTTTATGACCGGGAGGAACACGCAGTTAATTTTGGCTATTTTTAGTTTCTTATTGCTCTCGAGTGTGTCAAGGCACCTGTCTGAACTTCTACATCAAATTAAGATTTACTTGAGTTTTTTTATTTTTATTTTGGTTAGGTCCACATGTAGGTTCCCTTCTTTGCCTAGCGCTTCTAAAGCAGGTCTCTCTCTGTCTCTCTCTGTCCTTGTCTTCTACATCACCATCAGCCTTTATGGAGGTTCACAGAGAAAGCGCCAGACAGCCGTCTCCTGGTGTATCGCTCTGAGGACATCAAGAACATTAGCCGACTGGCCTCGCCCAAGGTATGTGGCTACGTCAACGCTGGGGCTCAGCACTTGCTTCCCGATGAGGCCAGAACAGCAGCTGAGGCATATAAGGATGGAGGTGAGCATCAACTTCTGTGAGATCCTGTAAGGAACAAATGATTATGGAACTGAATCAGCAGTGTTCATGTTTTATCTTAATTAAAAAAATGCAGGCTTGCAGTGGATTGCTTGTTATGCAGGTTTCTTACAGAACAGGTCAAAGTCTATACAAGACATTGGAGTAAAGTGAAAGCGAGTTAGTGAGGTGGAGTTTCACCTGACTGCATCTGTTTCGCACATCTCAGTTGCGATCTACAGTACACCACCCAAACTGTGGCCATCTGTTATGACCGACAAATTATTTCGTCATGTCTCATTTTTCAGACTTCGTTGTTGGTCTCAATTATGAAAGCACACACAGAACAAGATGTAAGAAAATCGTTTATCACGTGAGCATGTCCAGCTGTGTCCAGTGGCCACTAAAAAAAAAAACATATTGTAAATCCATGTCCGCTGGCGTTGCCACACTCATTTGTATACACAGGCAACACCCTGAAATGACCATATATGGTAGACGACTTCGTAGGAGGAGCTGTGTGCAACAGAGGAGACATGAAGTGTATCAAAAGGTCTAAGAGGATAATCTTCACCATGAATAAAGTAAAGATGCTCTTGAATGAAGAAGCGCAAAATAAAAGGGGTTCTAATGAATAAGTATGTTAAAGAATGCGGCGGTACGGTGGTGTAGTGATTAGCACTGTCGCCTTGCACCTTCAGGGTCCGGGTTTGATTCCCGGCCAGGCTCAATTCCCATCTCTGTGTGCATGGAGTTTGCATGTTCTCCCCGTGCTTGGTGGGTTTCCTCCGGGTACTCCGGTTTCCTCCCACAGTTTAAAGACATGCAGCTTAGGCTAACGGGCGTATGAAATGCGAATTTACATTCAAAAACTTCCTAAACCTAGCTGACACCACTATCACTCTCAGTTTCTGGCAATGTCTAAAAACACTTCTCCCTCTACAAAGCTGTATCAGCAAATCTTCAAACAAGTCATAACCCCAGACTGATCGTTAAATATGCCTTACATATGATTTTACTTTCCATCCTGTCTGTTAGATCTGTCCGCATCTTGTAAGCACCCAAATCAGTATTTACTCTCTCATCTGCGCCGACACGTTTGGATGAAATAAAAGCCCCTCATAGGAAATTTTGCTTGCCATTACGCTTTTCCAACACCAACAGTTCCTGCATGCTCAGTCATGCTCTACTTGCTGACGGTTATTTGCAGCTCTGTAGGAGTATTCAGAGATAAGATGAAAGGACAGAGAACGCAACAGCAGGTCACATGGACTCTCTCCGGGAGGAGAAATATTTCACGTACTACATTTTTCATTAGTCAGTGATAAGTATACACAGGTATTTGGAAAGGTGTTCGAGCAAAGGCAAGAGCCAGGATGTCCAGAACATAACAGGACTTCAGTTGTGGTTGCGAAATCATCTCAAAAGCAATAATAAAAAATAAAAAATTATGAAAAAAGAATATGAAATACATCAGGCAAAACATATGTATATAATGATCTGTACAGCAAATGAGATTTATACAAGACCAGTTTGTTATTTGGAGCAGTGTCTAGCCAGCCTGTCTGACCTCTCGAACAGATCACGGTTTATTCACGATCGTGCTTTCTGACGAATTTCTACAGAAGCAAGCCAGAGAGTGCGGAGGCAGGCACACAACCCCAAGAAAAACACCTGCACGCTGCTCCTGGTGGCAGACTACCGCTTCTACAAACACATGGGCCGTGAAGAAGAGAGCACCACGCTGAACTATCTGGTAAATTATAACGTCTAAATCCACTTACAGAAAACACACAGGCAGTTTTAATTCGATTCATCTTCAACTGCTGAGGTTTTAGCAAAGCATGGTTATGAGAGTGTACTTATAAATATGTCATGCTGCTTAAAGGCCAAAAACTTTTAGTTTTAAATGTATGAATTGAAATAAATACCTGTACAAATCAGATGTGCTCCAACTTTAGGCTAACTTAAATCTATTTAAATCAATCAGCTTTTCAGTTCTTTTGATTAAGACACTGCACTCATGTTTCTATTCTATTGGCTATATTATCAGCAATAACTTAGATGAAATTACATTTCAGCATACTTTATTATTCCTTGGCTATGTCTCCAGTTTGCCTTAATGACGGTGTGCACTCGAGCTGCCATTGACTTACAAGCTTGTGTAAAATCTGATGATTGTAAATCCTTTTTTGATTGAGTTTAGGAAATATTCTAATATTTTGAGATACCGGATTTCTGATTTTCATGAGCTGTAAGATGTACTCCTAGAAATTAAAGCAAAAAAGGCTTAAAATATAGAGGTTACATTTTTTTTTTTTTTTTTTTTATTAAATTACAAAAAATTTATTTATTACTAAAATGTTTTGAGATGTTCTGTCACTGGCAAATGGGCAAAAATTGGGTGTTTTTTGATTACATAAAAACTTCATGGAATGGGACGAGGGCTTTCACAGGATTCCGGCATGCCCAGTCGATGCTTGATTTCAGCTCGTACAGTTTTAAGTCATACACAGATTGCACTATTCTGAAACTAAGCTTGATAAATTTTCCCCCCAACATCTCATCCATTTGTGACAGATGCAAGTGCCAAGAATGTAGTCTTGCTTATACTTTGTTTTTTTCTTAAGATAATTGGCATCTGGCAAGATATATTTAACTGGTATTCAAATGTTTATGAAACAGAGATCCCTCCTGTCTGTATGCTTGCCTTGCTTGGTTACTCTGATGCAACCAATAAATTACCTCACCATATGCAGCCGTCTCTCATGTTTGCAATGACGGTGGCTAAAAGGATCATTTTGATAGAGTGGAAGTCATCACTTCCTCCCTCTTTTCAGAGATGGCTGAACAAGATGCTTTCTTCTTTGCATTCTAGAGAAAATCTGGTACATCAATGCCAAATCTTTGAAAAATGTTTTAGACTTCTCTTTTAGACAGTAGTTTGTTCACCACGGCTCTGCTCTTGTTGTGGTTATGATGGCAATATTTGTTTATGTTTTGTAGTAGGTAATGGTTTTATTTCGGTGCATTCATTGTAGGTTTAGGATGGTTATTCTTGCTGTTATTTGCTGGGGGTGGAGTGTTTGGGGTGAATTAAGGTGTGGTTGTTATGTTGTGAAAATTTCTCTCGATAATGTAAACAGAAATCACATCAGGTAAATTAGGAGCCACAAAAACAATGGTATGTTACAAATAGAGAGAACAACAATGATCGATATATACATACATATACAATGCATATATTTAGTACTGAATTTGTGTGTTTTGTTTCTCCCCAGATCGAGCTGATTGACCGAGTAGATGACATTTACAGGAACACTTCGTGGGATGATGAGTTTAAAGGCTATGGTGTACAGATTCATCAGGTCAGAACCACAGTTCAAGAGAAACCTTTTATACCAGATGGTCTGGGTTTACTCACAGCTTTACCCTGGTCTTACTGAAGCTGACCAGTGAACATTGAACGGTGAAATGCCATTCTCCACTGAGTCAGTCCTTATATGACCTTCTCTCAAAGTACACAATGCCCTCTTTAGGAAGTGATCGTGATCATTATGTGGTTGGGTTTGTCACCGATTATGTAGTGAGTTTTTTTTTTTTTTCCTGTGTGACTGTTCCATCCATCAGCGCTGTCGCTGGTATGCAGTTTGTGTCTGTGGTGCGATTTAAGAGCTCGTGCTAAAGCTTTGTGTTCCATGTAACAGATCATCATAAACAAGTTTCCAACTAAAGTGGCTCCAGGACAGCTTCACTATAATATGGAAGGCAGCCCACGACCAAAAGACAACCAAGTGTGGGATGTCAAGAAGCTTCTAGAAGTGAGTGCTCAGAAATTCCTAAACTGCTGAATCTATAAAATGTTGTATGGGTGGGTTTGTTTTTATTATTTTATATATTAAAGTTTGTTTGTTTGGTGATAGTATGATACATTTATTGTCATAGTGTTATTGTCAAGAGCTGTTAAACACTGGTTTAGATGCTTTATGGGAAAATGCTTTATTTTACAGGGCACCAATCTCACATGTCTTAGGAGGGCATGCCCAGATGTTTTGTGTGTTTTTTGCATCAATATTGATTACAATGCTGATATTTGAGAGCATACTAGTAGGTAAATTAGAGACTCTAAATTGACCCCCAGATGTAAGTGTGTGCGCATGTGTTATAGGGCTGTAGCTATCGAATATTTTAGTATATAGTGTAATATTTTAGTAATATCGAGTATTCTACCAAAAATTTAATCGATTAATCGGATAAAATGTACTTTTGCTTAATTAAACAGCAATGTAAAATATATGAGAAACAAAGATTAATTGCATTTTTTTTTTTTTTTTTTTTTTTTAGAAAAATCAACTTTTATACAGCATTTTATCAAAAATAAACATTGTCATTATTCACAATACAAGGAATAGCTTAAAGTTTACTAAGTGCATTACAGTGCCATACATTCTTATTTTAAAGCTTTTTCTCAGATGCAAGAACAAAAAATAAGGTATTTCAAATGACTTTAAGTATCAAAAAAACATTAAAATAAATAATTATACAAAAACACTACGTTGTGTAACTTAACCTTCAGAACTAAAAGTTTCTAAATCTACAGCTGAGGCATAACATAAGCCTTTACTGACAATTCCTGTCGTTTTCTCTCACTGGTTTCTTTTTCTCTTGGCTCGCTGATATTTTTATCGCTCCGTTCCATTTTGCAGCCCGCAACAGAACGCTCCCTCGAATTAATACACAGCTAACTGTTTGCGTCTCCTTCCGCTTTGTGGGTGACGTAAACGCTGCTTCTTCGTTAGTGCTTACTGGCGGCTTGCATCCGGTAGCCAAACAAATAATTGCGCAAAAACATAATGCAAGCTTTTAAAATTAATTAATAAAAGCTTCGAAGCAGAAGATTTTGCCTCGATCATTTTTTGTAATCGAATTACTCAAGTTATTCAAGGAATCGTTTCAGCCCTAATGTGTTGCCTGATCTGTAATGGCCGGGTGTCCTTTCCAGAATGTGTTTCTACTATGTGCCCGGTATTCCTTGTACTCTGGATCCACCATCTACCCACACTAGGATTAAACATTTACAGAAGATGAATAAACATTTTTTTTAAATACTTTAATAAAATATCAAAATACTTGGCCTTTATCATATCCGTATCACCAAGTGTTGAGTAGCATATGCTGAATAGTCTAGAAACACTGACTTCCCCTTTTTAAATTTTTTTTTCAGCAATTCAGTTCAGACATAGCAGATAACGCCTCGTCCGTGTGCCTGGCGCACCTCTTCACCTATCAGGACTTTGATGAAGGCACTCTTGGCCTTGCATATGTAGCATCCTCTAGAGACCAAGCCTTGGGAGGACTATGTTCAAAACGTATGGCTGTGTTTCTGATTCACAATCTAGATTACACCTCTTCGAAAGCAGGCAGAGGTTAACAGCTGAGACTTTTCTTTCTGTTTGTTACAGCTTACTATCCAGTTCCTTCAGTGAAGAAAGCCAGCTATCTGAACACTGGCTTAACCAGTACGAAGAACTATGGCAAGACCATTCTTACCAAGGTGTGTGTGTAGGATTTGACGGCTTTCTAGTTCCGTGAGCTTTTTCATTGGGAGCTGATGTATTTATTTTTCGCTCAACATGCAGGAAGCAGACTTGGTGACCACTCACGAGCTTGGACACAATTTCGGAGCAGAGCACGACCCAGACAACATTGCCTATTGTGCTCCAAGTGACGAGCAAGGAGGCAAGTTTGTAATGTACCCCATCGCTGTGAGCGGAGACCATCCAAACAACAAGGTATTCGTCTACACTCTACAGTGTCTTCCGACAGCTACTTCACTGAGTGTATCACGTTTAATGCCACTATACACACACACTTACCATAGTGTTTTAGCATGGACCTATGAGCTGACTGTTCAGAATCGAAAGCAGCCCAGAATTAATAGCTAGCCTAGCATCATAGACAACTGAGACAAGCCTTAAAAAAAAAAGTGACCATAATTTATTTAACTAAATACGTATTAAGTAAGTTTATTATAATTCTAGCTTATCATAATTTAGGTTCTCTGTCCTTGCGTCTTGGTTTATTCCAGCGGTTCTCCAACTGCAGTAAAGCCTCAGTGAGCAGAACTCTGAAGGTCAAAGCTCCACAGTGCTTCAAGTTGCGCTCCAGTAATTTGTGTGGCAACTCTCGGGTGGAAGAAGGAGAGCAGTGTGACCCTGGACTCCTCCATCTGAGTGATGACCCCTGCTGTACACCCAACTGCAAGCTGAAAAACGGCATGCATTGCAGGTATGCTATGTATATAAAAATAAAAAATAAAAAGAAGAAGAAAAAAAAAACAGATGCATAACTTACAAATAAGTTAGTTCATAATGCATCATCAGAGATGTGAAAATCCTTTAAAATGGGATGGATCACTGTGAGAGTAGGGTTGATCCAACGAAAAATATCTGGTATATCATTTTTCAAGTCATTTTCGTAATGCATGGCATCGTGAAGTGCTGGTTTTCTGACAAACTGCGAGGGAAAACCGTAGTGTTGCATTTTATGAAAATTTTTATTTTACTTAATTACGGATGCACCAATATGACTTTTTATCACGCAAAGTACTTCCATTGGGGTACGGTCTAATACCGAGTGCTGATACCAGTACCTGGTGTTGTCCCAGAGCACAGTGTGAACAGAAGTTCACAATGCCAGGGCTGATACATCTAGTCCAAATATCAGTTTATGAAGCTGAACACCACCTTATGAAGCAAAATATCCTGCAACAGGCTGTTGATGTGTTTCTTCACAAAGTCAAGTAGCATTGGTACTTCATTTTTTTGTTCTTTTTTTTTTAACAAATTCTACACGCATACTAGGAAGGACATCCACCTTATTAACATCTGAAAGGCAAAGATCAATATGTTTGAAAACAACAGATTTGGGAGCACTGTTTGCCCTGTTAGGAGTTTTATAAATGCATATTCATTCACATTGTGGTTATCTTTTCTGAGCTGAAGTTTATAACACCATTGCATGTTTGCGTTTAATAGTTGTACAGACCACTCCCCCCCGTTTCTTCGAATTAAATTACTTGGAACAAATGTTTTATTGTGAAAGGATGCAGAGTGCCTAAAGATACAAGTTAAAAATTGGTTGTTTACATAACAACCTTAGCAGCAACCTCATTTCACCTCTCGTCTGTTTCAACCGCTCAGCATTCATCCAGTATACTCATCACCAGCCTGAACATCTCTAATCATCTGCACCTGTTTCTCACTGGTTCATGCATTAAGCTAGATAGTTTTTTTATTCTTGAATGTTTCATAGGCCAAAATTGTTGGCCCCCTGAAATCTTTCCAGAAAATCAAATATTTCTCACAGAAAAGTATTGCATTAACACATGCTTTGATATACACGTTTATTCTCTGTGTGTGTATTGGAACAAACAAAAAAAAAAAAAAGGGAGGGGAAAAAAAGGAAATCTGACATAATGTCACCTAAAACTCCAAAAAAATGGGCTGGACAAAATTATTGGCACCCTTAAATTAATATTTAGTTGCACACCCTTTGGAAAAAAATAACTGAAATCAATCGCTTCCTATAACCATCAATAAGCTTCTTACACTTCTCACCCAGAATTTTGGACGACTCTTCCTTTGCAAACTGCTCTAGGTCTCTCATATTGGAAGGGCGCCTTTTTCCAACAGCAATTTTAAGATCTCTCCACAGGTGTTCAATGGGACTTAGATCTGGACTCATTGAACTCTCTCCCACTTCAGAACTCTTCAGCGCTTTGTTGCCATCCATTTCTAGGTGCTTTTTGAAGTATGTTTGGGGTCATTGTCCTGCTGGAAGACCCAAGATCTCGGACACAAACTCAGCTTTCTGACACTGGGCCCTACAGTGCGACCCAAAATCCTTTGGTAATCCAAAAGTTTCATGATGCCTTGCACACAGTCAAGGCACCCAGTGCCAGAGGCAGCAAAACAACCCAAAACATTTTTGAACCTCCACCATATTTGACTGTAGGTACTGTGTTCTTTTCTTTGTAGGCCTCATTCCGTTTTTGGTAAACAGTAGAAAAAAAGCTCTATCTTGGTCTCATCTGTCCACAAGACATTTTCCCAGAAGGATTTTGGCTTACTAAAGTACATTTTGGCAAACTGTTGTCTTGCTTTTTCATGTCTCTGTGTCAGCAGTGGGTCCTCCTGGGTCTCCAATAAAAAAGCGTTTCATTTCATTTAAATGTCGACGGATAGTTCGCGCCGACACTGATGCTCCCTGAGCCTGCAGGACAGCTTGACTTTCTTTGGAACTTGTTTGGGGCTGCTTATCCACCATCCGGACTAACCTGTGTTGCAACCTTATATCAATTTTCCTCTTCCGTCCACGCCCAGGGAGATTAGCTACAGTGCCATGGGTTGCAAACTTCTTGATAATGTTGCACACTGTGGACAAAAGCAAATCTACAGTAGATCTCTGGAGATGGACTTGTAACCTTGAGATTTTTTTTTTCCACAATTTTGGTTCTCAAGTCCTCACACGGTTCTCTTTTCCTCTTTCTGTTGTCCATGTGGCACACGGAGACACACAATGCAAAGACTAAGTGAACCTCTCTCCTTTTTATCTGCTTTCAGGTGTGATTTTTATATTGCCCACACCTGTTACTTGCCCCAGGTGAGTTTAAAGGAGCATCACATGCTTGAAACAATCTTATTTATCCACAATTTTGAAAGGGTGCCAATAAATTTGTCCAGCCCATTTTTGGAGTTTTGTGTGACATTATGTCAAATTAGCTTCTTTCCTCCCTTTTTTGGTTTGTTCCAATACACACAAAGGGAATAAACATGTGTATAGCAAAACATGTATTAATTCAATACTTTTCTGTGAGAAATACTGTGAAAAATACTGTTATTTATGTGTTATTTAATGTAATTTCTAAACCTATTTAAAAACAGTTTTGGGGGGGAAAAAAACTCACATTGAAGGCTCAGTGGTAGGTTTCTCTCCTGCCATGCGGAAGGCCCCAAGTTCGATTTCGAATGAATACCCAGCCACTGGATGCAGGTTAGTGCTAGTCCCATTGTGTATAGACTGCAAGGGTTGTGTCAGAATGGGCATCACGCATTAAACCTGTGCCAAGTTGTATGCAGAACCAACGGTCTTTTGTGACGACGGGAACAGCCAAAAGACCAACGTTAACATGTGAAGATCACAGCATTAAAAAAAGCATATCAAAACACAATTCATCATGGTATCAATATTATATCATCGTATTGCCCAGCTTTGGATCGGCATCTGGCCTGTTAATTTTATTTTTGAAAATTATCAATATAAACAGTGTATATTATTCCCTAGTTTCCATTCCAATTTGTGCAAAAAAAAAAAAATTGCATTCAGGCTTGGCTTAGTTTAATTTCAAAATGTTGAAATCCAGCATGATAGTCTACGTTTTTTTTTTGTTTGTTTTTTTAACTTTGTTGTTTTTCTTCCTGTACCTCAGTGACCGGAACAGTCCATGCTGCTCCAATTGCCGATTCCAAGAAGCTAATAAGATCTGTCAGGAGTCCATCAACGCCACATGTAAAGCTAGCTCATCATGTACAGGTGAATCAGAATCTCATTATCAACTGGTAGACAAAATGTCAGTAAGTTAAATATAAATACACAGTTATATAATGTACAACCTTAAAAACACAATGGTCTGTTAACCTGGAACAGTAAAGAAGAGCAGCAAGGTTCTGGGACTTGACCCTCACCCCTACACAATGTGGTTGGCTTAAAAGGCACCTCCAAGCTGGGGAGGTTGAAGGATAACATGGGCACATAAAGCCAGCCAGCCACATGATTTTGACCTGTTTGACCTGTGTACAGTATTTTTCATAGTGGTTGTAGAGGAATTCTGGGTTGACCGTCAAAACCGTCAAATGAAAGTCAAGAGGTCATATGTAGAAACAGTTTGCTCGCATGCTGGATGGACACCACAAATTTTCAGTTGTTTTATTTTATAATTTTTTTTTTTACTGTAGGCAACAGCAGTGAGTGTCCATCTCCTGGAAATCTGCCTGATAACACGGAGTGTGTGGACCGAGGCCGGTGCCGCGGAGGCGAGTGTATTCCTTTTTGTGAGGCCACATCCGATCTTCGCTCCTGCGCCTGCAATGGTGAGTTCACACTCGGCTAGTACTTGGACACTGGTAGGAGTAGGAATGGGGTTTCTGTGGCACTGGAGTACTGGAAGTGTTGGTGAAGTTTAGAGTCGCATATTAGACAGGGTTTCCGATCTATTAATATTAGTAGCTCAAATGGGGGAAAATTAGGCTTAGCACAGTATTTGAATGTTATTGTTGTTTTTTTTGTTTGTTTTTTTACAAAATGGCACTAATTGGACATTGACCACCTTGTGCTATTTCTTTTTTTTTAGTAGAAATTAGTGCTATCTATTTTTTTTAGGTTTGTACGTGTGATTTATGGTAGCAGTGAGGCCCGTTGGTTAAAGTGCTGGACTGTTGATCAGAAGATCCCTAGTTCAATCCGCATCAACATCGAGCTGCCACTGTTGGGACCTTGAGCGAAGTCCTTTAACCTCAAATGCTCAGACACAATCGAGCTGGCCCTTGTAATAAACTGGCAGTGCCAAATGACGGTTATCTCTCCAGGAGTGGGGAATATTCGTCACCTTAAGCTCTTATTCTGTATATCCAAATCTACATGCAGTAAATTCACTGTTGATTCAGTGTCTCCCTGTGATTTCAATTATCTATCAGTGAAAACTGGTTGGACTAAAATAGACTAAAATGTCAGGTACTCTTTTAATTAAAGTGTGACTTGTTTACACTAGTAGCTTTCAAAATCCATATTTACACTATAAGTGCTATGTGTAAAATAAATAATAAACAAAAAGAAAAAAAAATCCTGAAGATAAACAAATAATTAATGCACTGCTTTGATTTCTTACAGAGACGGACAGCTCTTGTAAAGTGTGTTGTAAGAAAAATGGAGTGTGCACCCCTTTTAAATTTGACAATGGAGAATATCTGTACCTGCGGAAGGGGAAACCCTGCACCGTGGGCTTCTGCGATGGCCATGTGAGCACCCCCCCCCCTTCTTACTCACCTATTGCAGTGACTGCGTTTTAGACCAAAAGAAGTTTTGTTCAATTGTTGGCACAAAATGTTATAATGAATCTTTGTGTGTTTTTAGGGTAAATGCATGAAGCAGGTCCAAGATGTTGTCGAGAGGTTGTGGGACTTTATCGACAAGCTGGACATCAACACATTTGGTAAGTGCTGATTGTGGATGAATTGCTGTGTCAAGATTTGCTTTGATTGCTTTGCTTTGATCCTGTTGATATTTTCACTAGAAAAGTTCACTAGAGTGTGTAGGAGCTCTAGAGTGAACGACCCTGACTTCCTGTTTCACTTGAATGTAAATACGAGTTAATAGTGAGGACATGTTTCTTTAGCCATCAGTGTGGAGAAGACTGGAGAATAGAACATTTAAACAGGCAAAGGCTAGTAATGAGGCATCTGGAATCATCTGGAAACATTTTCAAGTGCTAAGGCATATTAATTAAGAACCACCGCTGTGATGAACCTTCCTGGAAAAGGACAGAAGGGTACAACAGTGTTTCTCACATGCACAGTGAGGAGGAAGTGAGAGTGACAAAAAAAAAATCCCCAAGCATCACAGTTGGAGATCAGCAGATGCGTATTTGGGAACACCGAGTCAATCAAGGTGGGATTAGTGTAAAAAGAAAAATAGTTACAGGAGTTATAGGAGAAGACTTGTGTTGGTTATGTGGGAAATGGGGGTTGTACAAAGTACTACATGCAGGAGAGGTAATAATAGAAATATGAGGGGCTTTTTAAATGTCTTTACTACAGTTAGGGGCTTGGATCTTGTCATTACGTCAAGTGTCTGAAAAGACTATACTACAGGTGTCAATACTTTTGAAACACTGAAACCGTCTTCTCTCTTCAGGGAAGTTCCTGGCTGACAATATAGTGGGCTCTGTGGTGGTCTTTTCCCTCCTCTTCTGGATCCCTCTGAGCATTCTGGTGCACTGTGTGGTAAGAGTTCCTGATCTTCTTACGACTGTTCTGTTTATAGAGAAATAATTAAGTGATGTGCTACAGTATATGGCCCAAAGGTTGTGGACACATGACCAATCATGGCCATAGGTGCTTTATGAGCATCCCTCTTTTTCAGTTGAGTTCAGTTTTATTTTTTAAGCACTTTAACAAAGCAGCTTTACAGAATATAAAACAAATATATGGAAATGAGTTTGAAAAGTGTAAGTTTGTCCCTGATGAGTAACTCCCTGAGATGACAATTGAAAGAAACCTTGAGAGGAACCAGATTCAACAGAGAACCCATCCTCATTTGGGTGATATTGAGGATTGATCTGCGGTCATGCTGTGTGTTAGGAAGGTGGAAGTTCAATATAACAGGAATATTGTTGTTATAATAACTTCTACACTTTTGTTACGGTTTTTTTCACCAAGTATTGGAACATGGATCTGTAGTTTTGGAGCATTAGTGAGGCAGGGCACTGTTGTTGAAGGGGGAGTCCTGGTGGGAAACTAGTGTTCCAGTTTACCCCTAAGGTCTTCAGTGAGGTTGAGGTCGGAGTTCTGTGTGGACCGCTTGAGTTTTACTGCAGCCTTGTAACACCAAGTATTTATTGACCTCACTTTGTGTAATGTCATGCTGGAACCTGATTTGGCCCCTTAGTGCCAGTGAGAAGAGAAAAAGTAATGCTAATAACTGTGCTTCACACCTTATGGCAACAGATTGTGAAAGCCCACATGTGGGCCATATGGTGTGTGTTCTGGCCCGATGCGAAATTGCTGTCCTGAAGCACTATGCTAAAGTGTTTTATTCCTCTAATAAGCACAGTAGTTTGCCAGCGATTATAAATTGATAAGAAGTTTTGTGTGTCACTTGTTAATACATGTAGATGTTATTTATTTATTAGGAACATCTGGACAACTGCTCATTCGTGCAATTATATAATCAGCTTATTGTGTAGCAGCAGTACTATCACTAAACCCGTGCAAATTCGCACAAGCAGTTCCATGTTCAAGTCAGGCATAAAAATAAGTGGGGGGGAAAACGTGATCACAGAGATTCTGATGGTTGCATGAGTGAAGTGCTAGTCAGACTGGCTTAGTTCTCTGACTGCTGATGTCCAGGGATTTTTTCCCACACAACAATCTTTAGAGTTTAGTCACAACGCTGCAGTAAAGACGAAAATCCAGTGAGCAGCAGTTCTGCAGACGGGAAAGACATCAAGATCAACAGAGACTGGTTCGAGCTGATGGGATGAACAGCATGAATCCATGAACCCAACCTGACTTGTGTCAACAGTTCAGACTGGTGGACGTGGTGTAATGGTGTGTGGGGAATGTTTTCTTGGCACACTTGGGCCTATTAATCAGTCATTGCTTGAATGCCACAGCATATTTAAGTATGCTTGCTGGCCTTTTGCATCCCTTCAAGAACATAGTTTATCAGGTTCTAAGTGCTAATTCCCGCATGATAATGCACCATGTCACAAAGCATGTCATTTCGGAAGCAGGTTTGAACAACATGATGATGAGTTCCATGTTCTTTAGTGGATTTCCAGTCACCAGATTTGGATCCAGTAGAACACCTTTAGGACATGGTAGAAGAATAGATTCACAGCAGTAAAGTTCATCTGAAAATCTACAGGATCTGCATGATGCAATAAATAATAGACCAGTATCTCAAACGTCTTGTTGGAAGCCATGGCATGAAGAACTGAGGCTGTTTTGAGAGCCAAAGGAGGCCCTACTTAGACTTCAATAAAGTACTCTGTGAGTGTAGATCAGCCACAATACAAGATCCTGTTTATGGAGTGTGTGTTACTATTGAAACAAAGTGCTCTGAGGTAAACCCGAGCCTGAATTACTTTCAACGTCAAGATGTCATGGAAAATGAATCAACCTCTTCTGATCAAGCAGAGTTTAGAATTTAATAGTGTGGTGTGGAAAATTAAATTTTGATTTGTCACATGCACAGTCATACACAGTACGATATGCAGTGAAATGATTCTATGACCGTCCTTGACCATAAAAAAGATAACCAATAGGAAATAAATATGGAATAAAATAATAAATAAAATGTAGAAAAACTTTAGCTATAGAGAATTAGAACAAAATTCTTAACGTGCTGAAAATTAATTAAAATCGGCAAACAAGTTGGAATCTGTTGCCATTAGGTTGCCTGAGATTTTGGGCCCCAGGCGTGGCATGGGGCCCTCACACAAGATTTTGCTGCATAGTTCATACACACTTGCACGTATTCACACGAAACCTGGTACACATAACCCTAACCTGGTAGAGCTCATCGAGCTGAACAACTTTCGTTTGCATGTCATGGGCTCAACTCAACAGGAAGTCAGTTATTTTGGGTTGTTTGCAAAACGCACCCAATGGATTTTGATGTACTCCTCCTAGGGGATTTATACGATCAGCACCAAACCGGGCCGATGTGATCTCAATACATTGAGGAGCCAAAACTGCGAAGGGATTTTGGATATCTCAGACAAGTCAGCCGTGAAGACGCCTTAAACTTATGCCGAAAAGTGGTTAATAACTTTATGTAACATCACACTTGAGACATCTTTTTCTTTATTTTGGTCTTTTTTGAGGTCTTAACATAAAATTTCCCCCATTCTGAAATTATGTCCTATGGTATTGGTATGTCCCCTTTTAATGCATTGTCCCCAGTGTGCCCACTGTCTTTCTGGTATACCAGGGTGACGATAGCAAGGGTGCTTGGGCCCGTTCATCGTTGCTTTCAACTATATTTTTCCTTGTGTTTGTGTGCAGGACAAGAAGCTGGACAGACAGTATGAGGAGAACTCGAAGTCTCTCATATACCCTAGCGTAAGTACCACACTTTTCTTTATCCATGCACCATTATTCCAGCGACGAGAATCATTTACTGTAAATACCTATAAAAAGCTAAAGGTCAAAAAGACAGCTAGCATAACCGAGTGTGTGTGTAAGATACCGTTAGCATGGCCTTTTCAGTGGGGCTAAGCACATGATTTGAGTGTATGAGTGGAGTGTGGCTGAAGATGTGACCTGTGGCTCCACTGTTTGCTCTGAGCCTCATATGGAACTGCAGCAGATGATGGTGGAAGTGTGTAGTAAAGCCTGAGGTGAGTGTGTCACATGGTCTTTGCCTGTGTAGAATGTAGTGTGTCGAGTCGTGCATTTGTTAGCCAGTTGTTTTCCAAGGTGTGTCGAATGCTGAGCACGGTTGAAGTGTTAATTGTTGTGCAGTCGGTGTCGATGTTAAAGTTACTGGAGTGTGGAAGTGTTACGAGTGCATGACTGTTTTGAGACAAATGGCACAAACCCCAAGAATGCCCAGTGCCCTTTGACACTGAGATAATGTGATTGCCTGAGCAGCTCACGGGTGTGTAAGAGGCTGCGTCAGTGGAGCTAAGGGAATCTGGCATGTTCGTCATGTTCCGTCAAGACATTTCCTGTTGTTATAGTCAAAATCATGGTTTTCAGTATTATACTGTATATTTTCCTAAAACAGCAGGAACAATTAGTTTTATGTTTGATTAAACTAACCTCCATCATTGGGGTGCAGTGTCTCTCTTTTATTTATTTATTTATTTTTTTTCCCCACTGATGTTTTTTGTTCATGATACTGAGACTTCTCTTCTTCTCTCAGAATATGGAGATCCTGAGCAGTCTGGAAGGGGCTCCCATGCGCATCATCAAAGCCCCCTTTCCGCCACCTCCTCCTCCTCCTTCCTGTGTTTCAGCAGCGCGACCCGTGCAGGGACACCCCAGTGGCGGCAGCAGCACCTCTCCGCCTACAACCTCCTCTTCCGAGCCCCGAGCGGATCCTCCACGTATGGCCACCATCGAGGAAGACTCCAGCGGCGACTCTCCACCAGGGACAGCCTTCCCCCCGAGTGCTGCGGCAGCCAAGTCGTTCGAGGACCTCACCGAACATTCACCGCTAAACCGTCAGAACAGACGACTGCAGAGACAAGCACGGGTCGAGAGTAAAGAGACAGAGTGCTGAGACGCGCGCACGCGCGCCGTCCACTTCATACTTCCACACTTCACACTTTCTGCCTCTGCAAGTACGCATGTCAGTGTCACGACAAACAAATGAGCCTCTGTAAAGAATCAGTGTGGAGACAATCCAGCAATCAGTATACTGTAGTGCACGTGTGTTGTGCAGACTGCTAAGTATTATTGGTTAGTTGTTTAAATATTTGTGTACATTTATAAAAGTATTTTTAAAAAAGAAGAGCAGAAAATTTATGTATAAATGCCTGAGGCTGCAGGATTGAAGCCTGCATCTTTAAAGTTGCCTGTTGCAGTTTACTGATTGATGGTTGTTGTTTTTTTTCCTCGAATCCATCATGCCGTATGTTTTTAGGGCTGAGCTTTGGAGCTAATTTCAGGGCCAGAAAAAAAAGTAAGGCTGAAATAGGGTAACTAGCAGACGGACACTAAAAGGATGTTTATTACACATCTAGATACACTGCACTTTTAAAGAAATGATATAAAAGAATGATTAAGGATATAAAGATATTTTAAAGTGCCTTGTAGAACAGTAGAGTTTTCTGGAAAGAGAAATCTGTAATGGTTTTACTAGTACCCCTGAACGGCCCATGTGTGTGGGGAACCTTTACTTCAAAACGTGACCAAGAACTCTTTCCTTCATATTGTTAGTGATCACACCCTGCAGTTTGAGGTCAGATTTACAGACACGCACATTTAAATCAATTTCTATTAAAGATTTATGACCTACAGTAATCTAGACCTAGCCTCAGCTCCGTGTCCATGTTAATTCCACTTCTGGCTAGAATCATGTTTCAAACGTTGCATTTCTGCAGGAAAGTCACCGGTTTATTGTAGCTGTATTTGTTTTAACTACTGCTCATGAACATGTCAAATAGATGATTAGACTGGAATGTGATGAAACGGGGTCACGGCGTTCCTCTTTCTATCCTGCCGTTCCCGTCTCTGCTCTGCTCTGGCACTCCGATTTAATACACTTAAGATTTTCTGTTTTTGTAAACTGCCTGGAAGTTTGAACTGGAAGCATTAATGAAATAGAAATACACTGAATTCTGATTTCAAGACACATTTGTGAGCCCTCACCAACATATCAGAAGTCGTGGTGTTAAAATGTGTTTTATTATCTGGCACTGTATACTTGAGGTGCTGTTTAGGTCTCAGTGTCTGGACCGTTTTAGAAATCAGATAATAATGGTTTAAGAACTATGTATGTGAATCTTTAAAAATGTAGTTTTTATTGTTGCATTAAATTTAAAACATTTAGAGTGTGATGTGCGTGTGTGTGTATTTTTCAGTTCTGTATCTGGACGGTGCTTCTTTCTTTGCCATCAATACTGTATTTTATATTAATTCTGTTGTGTATAAAATGTTTTTCCTGATTTATTCCAATCTAATTCTTACTTGCATAGTGTTGTTAATGGTTTGGTCATAATATTTTATATCCTATGTGTGCCATAAACCTGTGGAATTTTATGGTGTTTAAAATACTATATAATGACCAGAAAGTTTAAATGTTGTATTGTTTGAAATGGTTTTGGTTGTACTTAGTGCTAGTACAATATATTTGTCTTCTAGATGTATATATCTTTATTTACTTACACTGTATGACCCAACAAGAATAAACTCTACCACTGCACATGCTCTTGTACTGAACATGACTGACTGCAAACACACTGGATAAAACCCAAACCCTTCCCCTCAAAGATACAAACCAGTATTTGAGTGCAGATTACAGATTAAACATCTCAATCACTCTCAATCACTAAGGCTAATCCCGAGCCCTCACGCGGTCCTGCACACTCGTTTTCTTCTGTGTAGGTGATTAGTACCCGGTGAGTGTTTTGGATCTGATTAAAACACTGCAATAATTGCTTTTTCATCAGTAATGAAGAGACTGCAATCGGGCTAATCGGAATGTCGATACAAATCAATGGTGACTCATTGGTGTACAGATTACCGCTGCCCTCATTTTCACTGCGCAGCACTTATCTGCTTGTGGTATTGACAGTACAGTTGAAGAGAAAAAAAAACTGACCTGTGCACAGACCTTGTAAAATAAAGAGTTCAGTAAGTTAAAACATAACGCCATCTTACAGGTTGTCCCATAAATCTTCATACACAGGAAATCAACACTTTGTCTTTTTTTCACAATTGTTTTACATGTTTGTTTTTTTCAGGCAGCATTGTGGCTTGGTGGTTAGCACTGCTGTCTCAGTGGGACCCTCCAGGTGCTCAAGTTTCCTCCGACAGTTTAAAGACATGCGATGCATGCTGATTGGCATTTCTGGAGTAGCTGGAACTAGAGTGTGTGCTTGTGCTCTGTGATGAGTACACCCACCCCTTGTGCCCTGAGTGTA
The DNA here is from genome assembly GCA_030014305.1 of Clarias laeviceps. Classification (NCBI taxonomy): domain Eukaryota; kingdom Metazoa; phylum Chordata; class Actinopteri; order Siluriformes; family Clariidae; genus Clarias; species Clarias laeviceps. Next base: position 18,693,134 of record JAQMYJ010000005.1, read on the forward strand.
CAGCAGTTTACACCAATCAGTCATAACAAATATATGAAAACAACGGAACATTAAACCCACCTAGGTTTTGGGTTCCCCAGGATGAGTCTGGCCCCTTAAGACGTGGCTCCGCAGAGCCTCTGGAGTGTGAAGTGGCGTTTGGAACCAGGAAGATGGCAGCAGTTTTTGAGCGCTGTGGGTTGCGAGGTGGGGTCTCATTAGGATTGGGATCTGGGGAGTTTGGAGGCCAGGGCATTTTTGGCTTTGGGTTATTTGCCTGCTGGGCACAGCCGGCTGTGTTGCACTGGGTGTTCTGTTGCCTTTCTGTCTTGGCCACCATTTACCCTTTTCAGCGATTTGTGGATGGGCTGGCCTTTAGTCTACATTGGTGAGCGTCGGGCGCCAGGAATCCTGTCACCAGAGTGCTGGTGTTTATTTAGTGAACAATTTTCAAATGTTAAGTTCACCTAGCGGGGGTGTTGATGTTATGGCTGATCGGTGTAGAACACTGATGGTTGAATGGATAAGTGTTTTTTTTTTCAAATAGCCTTTAAGAATGACTTTGATCAAAGAACAGCATATTTTTTTTATAGCTGGGACGTTTGTAAGGTTCTGGCGGAGTTTAACAGGAAACATTGGCACATCACACACACAAGGGTGTGTTGGATCATTCACAGCGATTTCTGAGATAACCAGATGTGACTATTGCTAGTAAAACATAGAGCACAGAGAGTAACCTGGGTGTTCATTTTCCCTTTGTATGGAGACTTTTAAGATATAATGTATATTTACATAATATTGGGATTACACTCAGTTATTACAGTACATGCTTCTTACTTCCACAATTTAAGCCGTTAGAATTACAAAATCATTCATTTTCTAGTATTGTGCAGGAGGATTTAAAAAAACTGCTAGAACCTGCTATCTTGTAATTCCAACATGATGTGAACACAATGTTATCTGAGTCAGCCTTCATCCGCATTGCCCCAGAGCTCCAGCCAATGATAAAGCACCTGGTTTTCTTTTCTCTCGTCCCTGCGTTAAACCCCAAATCGACCAGAAAAAACACCCCGTAAGAAACAGAACCAGTTGTGGTTAATCTTATATGTTCTGTGTGGTTGCTGACTCTAATCACACAGCAGGCTGTTTTCAGGGTTCTTACAGTCTACATCAGCCCAGTAAGGCAGGATGAAGGGTAAATCAGACACTTTGCTCTCCAACAGGCTCCACACGTGCTCGGCTACGAACTGGTTTCCCTTCTCGGAGAGGTGCAAGCCATCCGACAGATACGCTGAGAAATCCTGAAAGAAAAAGGAAAGAATCTGAAATTAAAACTGAAATCGGTCAAATTAGTGCTCATTATCTGAAAGGTTGGTTTGTTATGGTGCAAATATATAGTTCACCTCCCCATCTTTCTGCATGAGGGACCAGAGGTCGACAACGTACTGAGCGTACTGACCGGTCACCGAGTTCAGGCGGTTCAGAGAGCATCCTTGAGAATGTGAATATGGAAAAAATAAAATTATACGGTATTTTAATATCTTAAAATATAAACAAACAAAAACATTTATGTAAATGATGAATAACCTTTCAGTTGGCACTCTTTTTCCCAGAGCGCCTCTTGAATTGGTGGAGGAGTGATGAATATGATCTTGTCGTTGGGCACGCCAGCTGAGGCCAGATATTTAACTATGTCCCTCAGATTCTTTGAGTATTCCTCACAGGGAATGTGCTGCTGTGGGTTCTTATCTAAGAGAAAGTGGAAAATTAGTATTCATACGATAGAATTAGTATTCATTTGAGAAAAGCCTCTCCATCTTCCACATGAGAGGAAGTGAATATAGCTAAACTCGTCTTGCCTTCCAGAGAAGAGTCGTTGGCACCGAAGAACACGGTCACTGCTGCGATAGGAGGATGAGAAGCACCGTGATTTGGGACGATCCGTGGAAGAACCAGTTTAGCCCATCGAGTGTTGTATCCAGACAAACCTCTGTTCACCACATCACACTTTCTGTTGATAGTTATAATAGATACAATATTAGCAGAGCTACTGGACACAGAACAAGGCTTCTCAAAATATACAGTGACATGAGTATTTGCCCCATTACAAAAAAATAAAATAAAATTTATCAAACTAATTTTTTTATATTACACAAAGATAACCTAAGTAAATATACAATGCAGATTTTACATGGTGATTTTATTTATTAATGGAAAAAACCTGTCCAAACCTACCTGGCCCTACTGTATGTGAAAAATGAATTCCCCCCTTGCTAAATCATGAATGAACGGTGAAATTGAAAACTGAGTTCAATTTCACTTGCTACACCCAGGCCTGATTATTGCTAGACCGGTTAAATCAAGAAATCACTTAAATAGAATTTGACAAAATGAAGCACGCTAAAAGATTTTAAAAAGTAATGCGATCTAAAGAAACACAAAAACAGATAGGAAACACAGTAATTGACATGTATTTGGAAAGGGTTACAAAGCTCTTTCTAAGGCTTTGGGACTCCAGCGAACCACAATGAGAGCCACCATCCACAAATGGAGAAAACTTGGAACAGTGGTGAACCTTCCCAGGAGCGCCCTAACAAAACCCCCATGTCAACGACAACTCATGCAGGAACTTATAAAATAACCCAGAAAAACATCTAAAGAACTGCAGGCCTCACTTGTCTCAGTTAAGATCAGTGGTAATGATTCAACAATAAAAAATAAAAAAAAGAGACTGGGCAAAAAAGTCATCCATGGCAGAGTTCCAAGGCAAAACCCACTGCTGACCAAAAGAACACAAAGACTCGACTCACATTTGGCAAAAAAAAGTCTTGATTATCCCTTAGACTTTTGGGCAAATATTCTGTAGACTGATAAGACAAAAGTTGAACTTTTTTGGAATGTGTGCGTCCCGTTACACCTGGCATAAAACTAACAGCATTTCATAAAAAGAACATCAAGTTAAAGCATGGTGCCATGGTAGTAGATGGTCAGGAACTGGACGACTTGCTATAATTGATGGAACAACAAATTCTGCGCTCTACCATAAAATCCTGAAAGAGCCTGTCTGGCCATGAGTTTGAACCCAAGCTCAAGTGCACTTGGGTTATGCAGCAGGACAAAAACATCTGAAACACACCAGCAAGCCCACCTCTAAAAGGCTAAAAAAAAATACTAACTTATGGTTTTAAATTGGCACTTTTGTTGAAGGTGTTACCAAAAAGCTTTGAAAATAGAAACTCGTCAGTAGAATTTGCTATACGACTCATTGCAGCATCGACGTAAACTTGCCGAAAGTCTCTGTGGCAGATTTACCCGGTTTCACACAGAATTTCACGTTCGCTCTTTGTTCTAACTTGCTGTCCATGCTGAAACCGCAGACGTGGTAAGGCATGGGGTGAGAATAGCACCAGCTCCCGATGTACTTGGTGCTCCCTGTGACTTGGGTGTCATCTTTTGGTTACAATCGTGTTACAAAACTACAGTACTCTCAAAACTTTTTGATACCACCTCGTGTTAGGCCAGTGTGTTTCTGAGATGGATTCAACCTTTTAGAATTTACCTGACCAGTCTAACAGAGTCATAATTCGGCAACTTGTGCATGATGATCGTCAGAGAATTTATCTGCAACATTGCTGCCATTGTCTGTGTGTCATACTTAGGTGGTTTATCTTCCCCAGTCTGAGAAACAATAACACAATAATGGCATGTGTAATGATTCTCCATACAGCAATAAACATACACAGTGCAGAAGTATGAAGTTTTATACAGTAGATCGATAGATAGATAGATAGACAGATAGATAGACAGACAGACATAGATAGATAGACAGATAGATCGATAGATAGACAGACAGATCGATAGATAGATCAATAGATAGACAGATAGATGGACAGAGAGATAGATCGATAGACAGACAGATAGATAGACAGATAGATAGATAGATAGATAGATAGATAGATAGATAGATATCAGTCTATTTTATGACTTGTGTAAATGACAGCGAGCCTGTACACCCCCTGGGCAGTGTACTTATAAAGGGAAGATTAATGCTATAAAACGCTTAGTCACTCACCTCGCCAGCTTGTGTGCTAACTCAGAGCCCCATCCCTTCACTTGGAAAGCAAACTAAAAGACATGAAATGTCTCTTAATGGAGGAATGACAGACACCTGATAGTGTGTGACTCTGCTTCTGACCTACCTGAGTAATCGAGTCTCCGAACAGAACTACCTGCGGCCAGGTAATAAGCTTTATTTCCGACATTGTGTTAAGTGAAAGTATCCTACACTACTTATGTTCAAACAGTCTTCTTCCCTGTTTCAGTCCGCCGGCGGCTCCGCGCAGGAGTTCCTCACCAGCTCCCCCAAGCGGAGCTCGAGAGAAATGCGGATCATCAACAGCATTTCAGCAATGTTTCTCTTTTCCTTACGTGCTGACCTGTTTAAAAAATCCACCAATGGTAATCTAATATAATGATAGCATTAAATACACAAAACAACAACAAAAACAAATTAACTAAATAAATAAATAGGACACTAATATATAAAGAATAGATTTCTCCATATTTTACAATCTTGCATTTCATAGGACACTTGGCTTCTACAGCTCACATAATAGTTTATTTGTTAAAAATGATAAAAGAGCTGATTCCTAAGTACTGTCGCCTTGCACCTCCAGTGTCCAGGTTCGATTCCCGCCTCGGGTCTGTGTGTGGAGTTTGCATGTGAGTGTGTGTATGTGTGTGCCCTGCTATGGATTGGCACCCCATACAGGGTGTACCCTGCCTCATGCTCTAAGTTTCCTTTTATATAGACGATATATACCTGTGTATCCACTGTTCTGGAATATCTCTAATTAAATCAGGTGTTGTGTTTGGGTGTGTGACTTAAAATTTCATAATCCTCTCATTATCTATACTGGTTATCGTGTCATGGGTTGAGGGGGGAGCTGGAGCCATGGAACTTATAACACATGGCAGGGTTCCACAGATGGATTAAAAAAAACAACCCTAGGAGGAAACTGGAGTACCTGAAGGAAGACCATTAAGCATTGGGAGAACAAGCAAACTCACACACAACTCCCACACAACACCCAGAGAGAGAGAATAATACATGCACAATGTATTTCATCACATGTAACTGATGTCTGATGCCAGCTTCTAGTGTACACCAGTGGCCAAAAATAATGTGCTAAAAAATGAATGCTACAAAAAACATATAGGTGAAGAAAAAAGCATTTTATATATATATATAAACAAAAGAATAGATAAATTAGAAATGTGTATGCAGAATAGAGTACGAATGTCTCATATATGTCCCAAAGTCCCATTGCATGAGTGTGCAATGATTGTGCATAGTAGAATGCTGTGCAAAAATATTATGCAACATCGGCTGTGTGTACCATTGTCCACAATGAGTGTGCAAATTCTGCAATATATGTGAAAAGTCCACAATGTGTGTCAGAAAGTCCGCAGTGAATGTTCAAAATCAGTGTCAACAGTCAAATGGTAGACCATGATTGTAAGATCCTGTCAGCTGTTTAGGAGTCTGATGGCAATGGGAAAGAAAAGGTTCTTTAGCCTAGAAGTCCTGCATTTCACACTTCTGTACCTCTGACCTGAGAGAAGAGGTGTGAAAAGTCTGTGCTCATGATGGGTGGGGTCCTTGATGATGGAGGCAGTTCTTCTGCAGACTCTGCACTAATAAATGCTCAGCAGGAACAGCAGTGGAGATCTTGTGATCATCTCAGCAGTCTTCACCACTCTCTGCAGGCGTTTGCGATCCATAAAAGTAGTACTGCCATACCACACGGTGATGCAGTTAGTCAAGATGTTCTCAATAGTGCAGCTGTAGAAATTGGCGAGGACCTTTGCAGGCAGCCTCTTAAGAAAGTACAGCTGAGCCCTCTTAACCAGCTTTGTAGTGTTGAGTGTCTCAGTGAGGTAGTCACTGATGTAGACGTCTAGATATTTCAAGCTCCCTGATGAACAATGGTCGATGAGGTCCTTTCCCCGTCCACATGTCCACTATAATCTCTTTTGTCTTGTCCGTGTTGAGGGAGAAGTTGTTTTCCCACCATGTCACCAGACTGGCCACCTTCATCCTATCGGCATAGAGACATCTGCAGTGCTCTGATGTCACTCGCTCAATCCATGCCTGGTGGAATGCTTCCTGAAGATCATATACAGAAATTTGTCATAGACGTTCACAATTCACTTGAGAATTCCCTAGTTTTAGTCATTTTTGTGCAGAGGTGGACACCCTGGCTTCAGAAAATCAGTCATGCCATATATTTGGTCCATTCATTACCTTAAAAAGCTGATTGTAATGAGTGCAACATTTTAGTAAGGTAAACTAGAAATCTTGTCTGGAGGATATTTTTAGTTACTAGACCTTTTTAAATTTGAATTCAATACCTCTGCAACAGGTGTGAAGCCCTACGCTATTTTATACAAAGACACACATACCATTGTCTAATGAACTGTACGATATGGCATATAAAGTATAGGCTTTGTAGATAAAAAAATTCCTGACTGTAGTCAGCTTCTTGTTATGTGGAAAGGAACCGCTATAGTACTATAGGACTGTTGCGCCGGTGAAGTTGGCTGCGTCACCTTGATGTAAGTCATCTTGGATGATTGCACATCGGCACACTCATGTACATTTACACCCACACTGGACATTTCTGGACATCGGCACTTTCAGGCACCTTCTCACACACCCTGGACATTTCCATTTCATTTTATTTTGTTCACATTGCACATTATGAACATACGCCCATCTACACAATCAAAGCCTTCATAACGGCTCTAATCTGAGGTGCTGTTAACTGGTGATTTTTGAGGCTGGTAACTTTAAATAAACTTCTCCTCTGCAGCTGAGGTAAGGTTTTGGTCTTGCTTTCCTGGGAAGGTCTTCATGAGAGGCGGTTTCATCATGGTGCTTGATGTGTTCTGCAAATGACAACACTGTTCTTGCAAGAACAGTCGCTGCCATACAGTATAGTGTCTCTGTCTGTGTGTGTGTGAAATGGTGATATTGGTCTAATACAATTCATAATACACCCTTCAATTTGGAAGTTGAAGTAATTAGAAAAATTAGGTAAATATGGCTAACCCAATTAACCCTGCAGTTATTCCTTGCTTTTGATCTGGCTACATGTTTTTATATATTATTTTATTGACATGCATGGTAATTCTTCTCATTGGTAAGTTGCACGGAAGTTTGAAGCGTTGAGGGTTTCATGTCTACATGTTTGACCACAAACCATCACGCCCTTGTTTATGTAACTGAGCTGAAGAGAGAGAGAGAGAGAGAGAGAGAGAGAAGTGCTGCGGTCCCTTTAAGAGCAGCTGGGTGGAGCCGCAGAGGAAGTGAAGTGTCAACGCTAGGCTCACCAAAACAGTACGAGCCGGAGTCGCGGTGCTTTGATGGTCTTCAGTGTCGGTCCGCTTCCCTACCGGCCCACTACAAGTCCAGAACAGAGGTGAGACCCGCGCCGCCGGAATTACACCCGCTCCCGGTCCGCACGAGTGCTGAAAAGAAAAAGTTAGCGAGAATAGTGAAAGTAGGTATTTGGGTGTAGGTGGGGCGAGGGGGTTCTCCTAGCAACGCGCTTCCGTTACATTCACGGTGACCTCATTAATGAGAAATGCACAATGGGAGATTTTTTAAATGCTGGCTATTGATCACGCGAGGGCTCTCGAGCACGCGCCGAGAACGAAAGCCGGTTAGAGAAGTGGCTCGAAGTTTGCCAGACGCTCGTGAGGGTGTGGGCGCGCGAGCCCTGACACGAGTGTTGAGGTTGTGTTTTTTCCCGTCTCGAGCAAATATTCCACATGGAATTCCATATGATAGTTGAATTGTTCCTTCTCTGTTATTTCATTCTGTCAGTCGGAAGTTGCTCACATCTTTGCAAGTGTCACATCCGACACAATGAATTTACTCGGACACGTTGTCTCCTTCTTTAGTTTTGTTCAGGAACCTTAGGAACTCTGTGTGCTCTTTAATATGATGCTTTTGGAGGTGCTTTGGGTTAAGTTTATTGTTCACCACCCCCACAACATTTCCTTTGCATATATTGCAAGTAGCCTTTGAACTTGGTGGGCGTAGCAAGCACGAAATATCACCATACAGCTGAGTCTTTGGCTCTCTTCATGTTGTTGTGAGTCAGGTCTACCAGTGTAGCATAGGATGCAATCATAGAATTGAAGTGAATAGATCAGCATTATAAGTTCAGCCCCGTAATCCCATACAGGATCTAGATATGTAGGCAGTACCTGGTCCAATATCCAATATTTATATCGTGTAATATTGTAAAAAGATTCTCCCTGTTAGCATTATTCGTCTCCCTTGTGTGTGTAGAGTAGAGGAGATTTATACAGGGTGTCCCATAAAGTCTCCATACATCAAAGAAATCAACACCAGATGTGTTAATATGAGTTCACTGTGAGTGGGAGAGACGACTGGCGCTCATGTAGAGGATGTTTTGTACATACGCTTACATTTTTCTTTAAGGAAAGAAAAAAAGTCTATGTTTTGTTATTTGTCATTCTTTATTTTGTTTATCGGATATGTTTACAACATATTCCCAACTCTTAGAAATAGATCCAGGTGTTCTGTTGTGAGTAAAGCAATACACTGATAACTTTTACTGCATGATTTCTTGGCCAATAAAATGGCTAATAAAATTCCTGAACAGCACCGCTGATGTAAAAGTAGGTTAAGGTCAGCTGAGTGTGTCTACTAGAGCAGAAAAAAGCAGCACTCTCCTCTCCACTGTTTATGTACAAAGGCAGCCTGATTAATGATCTGCCTACCTCACTGCTCTTTGCTCCTTCCCTAAGCGCCGGCTGCATTGCGTTTAGAGGACCTGTGCAAGGAGCCCTGGAGCGCTGGCGTCATGGTGAAGAATGTGGTGTCGTGGTGAAGAATGTTTCGCAAGGTCAAGAAGCGCCACAGCAGTAGCAGTTCCCAAAGCAGTGAGATCAGCACCAAGAGCAAGGTGAGCTGTTGCTGCAGCCTGACACCTCTCAGCTGAACTGTACACTTCGACTCAAGCCGTGACTTTAACACCTGCTCTCTCCTTACCTAGTCTGTAGACTCCAGTCTAGGAGGCCTGTCCAGGTCTAGCACAGTCGCCAGCCTTGATACAGACTCCACCAAGAGCTCAGGTTAGCCATCATGCATTTATGTAGACAATGCAGCTTTCATGTATGTAATCCATAATAAATAACAAAATCTTCATTTTGAATGTATAGGTAACAGTGCATCTGAGACATGCACTGAGTTCAGAGTTAAATATTTGGGAGCTGTGGAGAAGCTGGACTTTGAGATGAGCAAAACCCTCCAGGAGCCGTTAGACCTTATCAGCTATATTGATACGGCTCAGGTAATGACCACATATATGAACTGCTAAAGGCTTAGCATTATTGGAATAATGATCTATACAACACTAGAATTTTTTTTTTTTTTTTTAAAGAAGTAGAGTGCATTTTTATGTTAAGTTGTCAGTTGTTTTTACCATCATCTCATTTACTTGCTCTGTTTAATTCTTGGAAACCTCTGTATTGTCTCTAAAGCAAGATGGAAAGCTGCCGTTTGTGCCTGGAGAAGAGGAGATGATCCTAGGTGTGTCCAAGTATGGAGTCAAAGTGGCATCTTTGGACCAGTGTGTAAGTCTTTTCATGACACTTTGTGTAAAGCAATGCCATGATAAAGGGAAGTGCACACTCACTGTGTGTTGTTATTTACATTAACATCAGATTAAATATATTGACAATCCACACCCACTGTTCTTGTATTTGAATGTATCTCTATACTCATGTATTTTATGCTACAGTAAATGGCCCGAATATCTCTATATTCTACTATGTAAACAATGCATTAGTGTCCGATTTTCACATATAATTTAGGAACCACCAAAATGAGGAAAATGATCTTTTTGAACATAACATACCCTTCGACTTTTCTCTAAAACACTCATGTTGTTTTTCACCTTCCCACTAGGATGTGTTGCATCGGCACCCTCTCTACCTGATAGTTCGTATGCTGTGCTATGATGACGGTCTTGGAGCTGGGAGGAACCTGCTGGCTCTCAGCACCACCGACGTCAAGCAGCAGGAATGCAGCATCTGGATCTACCAGTGCAGCAATGCGGTAAGCTGATGCACCCACCACTAAATAACCTGCCTACTTAATATTCAACTGTTTTTCATATCTTTATATATTCTTACTGTGTCTGCAATGGGAGTGGTTTAACTTCTATTTATGCACATTTACAGTCTCAGAATGTCCTGGTCATATTCAGTAGGGGTACAACAAATAATCAACTGAAATTTATGGCTAAGTTAGTTGCCAAGGAATCAATTGTTGATTTTTCAATTGTTGAGTTTTTTCCACTTTGAGTCACATTTCACACTTAACCTGGCAGAAATCATTGTGAGCTGCAATATTGCTGATGTTACCTGGCATGGGAGCACATCAGTGATACTGAACAAGAGGCACTGGCTCTGCATGATCCTGTGTCTGTGTGCTAGTTAACTAGCTAGCCAGCATGAGATATTATCACAATTCTTGCAAACAAATTGTCTCTTAGCAACTACAATTTGATTCTGTCAAATTAAACATTTAAATTAAACAAGTCTCTCTCTTTTTTTTTTTAAAGATTTAATCTGTTTTCTTGATATTTAATCTTAAGAGCCGTTATTGACATCTGCCATCATTACACTCGGTTATAGTTATATTTTTACTGATGATACTTTGCTTCTTCTTGGTTTTAGATTTTGACAGGTAAAAAAATGTATATATTTTTTTATTTGTCTTTTGTATCAGAAGGAACATTTATTATTAGCCTCAAACTAAATGTAAGAACTGATGGCTAATAAAGCCATTTAATAACTCCGTTTCAATAATCAATAGATCATTTATTTTAATAATCACAATAGTTTTTAATTACAGCCCTTTTATCCAGCATCCATGCCTGTACCAATATGTATTTAAATTTAATTTATTCTATCATACAGATTATCATCATCTTGTTATACAGTAGCTTAAACTGATTTTTACTTTTATATATAGAATTTTATTTTATAATATATCCTATTTAAAGAAAAAAAGAATGGAGGCACCAGTTTAGGTGTAAAAGTGGGCTTCTGGCTGTGAAGAGTTAGTCCTTTTGTTTTAATAATATACATTACAAAATACACATTACCAAACTCACCCTGCTCATATACCTGTTCTGTTGAAGCCAATATGTTAGTCAAACATTTCTTTAAAAAGAAACATTTTGTTTTCGCTATTGCCATTGTTATTTCAGCAGCGTGAACAAAAGTCTGGATCCATAACCAAAACAGGAAATGCTGTAAATTTCAGGAGCAAGATGTGTTTGTGAAGAATCCTGTCTTGTTTAAAAGTTCTATTTTTCTTATATTGCTATAAACTTCAAAGCCAGCCTTCAAAGCTCATATCAATCATGATAAAATGTAAAATGCCTATGGCTCCTGGGATTTTGGATGCCGTGTATTATGTACTAAACCTCCAGTGCTGTCTAACACTTTATTCTGTCTGCTGCAGGAACAAGCTCAAGCTATCTGTAAAGTGCTCTCAGCTTCCTTCGACTGTGTTCTGGCTTCAGACAAATCCTGAGGCTCGTCTCTCCACTGAAGGCCAGGCCTATAACGGAGGGTCAAAGTGGCATAAAGGCATGATCCCTGGATATTGTTTACAATGTCTTTTCCCCATTTCTGCGCCTCCTCTCGTAGCAGTTAAGTTTTAGGATTCAAATAATGATCAGTATATAAAAGAGCCTCAGCAGGGAGCAGTGTTTACATCAGTCACGTACATAACGTTATCTCTTCTGCTTCTGATATTACAATCTCCAGCATCCAAAGGCCAGGCAAGTCTTGAGCCTAATTTAATCTTATTGAATGTAAATGCACACTGAGCTCAGCGTACGGTTTCTGCTGTGGTCCAGGAACTCAGCAGCTCATGGGATTAATACTATCAGTGGTACAGTAATTACAACGAGTACGAAGGAGCACAAGGACTTATTCATCCAACATGCTGTAAATTCTAGCTAACTGTAGCACTGTGGGTGGAAGGTTGGGGAGGTCTGATGTTCAGTGCTGTTTGTAACAGACCACCCTTTCCTGTCCACACACAAATCCTGGTCCTGATGGGACTGGATCAGTTCATATGGTACTATAAGGTCAAATGGTACAATAAACTTTTTCACTGATTTTGAATTTTTGTTTTTGATAAAAGTTTGGTATGGTCAGTTTTACAAGTACTGTAGATGTGATTATCATAGAAGTCTTAAAGATGTTAAAGTATTATTTAAAAAGCAACAGAATTAAAAGGAGTTATACAAATGACATTTTGCCTTTATCCTGAGTAACTTGCTTATAATCTCATTATACGTCTGAGCTGCGCCTGAGAGTGGTGCTTGGTGGTCTGAACCCGTGACCTTCCAATTGGTCTTTCCAAAAAGTCCAACGTTATATTTTAAGGGTACGTTGCCATATGGTAACACTGTACAACATGAAAATATGCCTAATGAATTTTTTATTACGCCTGTGAGTTAAGATGACTCAGCTGCACTTCCAGCTGCTGGAGGAATTGTGGCTCCCATTAAACCAACCACTACCACTTGTTCTTGGCCTGCTGCAAAAGAACATACATTATCGTGCGAAATTCACACTTCATTTTGGTGAAAAATATTTTTAATTGGGCTGAACTCCTTCCACAGTCAACATTTTAAACATAAAATAAAAAAAATTCTCTCTGGGGTGTGAATTTACTCTTTTCTCCATGTGGCTTCAAGAAGCTGAAGAAGAAATTCGTGAGAAATTATATATTGCCTCTAAACACCATTGTTTTAAATAATTTTCTTTATTTCTTAATTCTGCACTAATTAACCTTATAAATACATGCACTCCATGTTCAATGCTTAGGTTTTAGAGTTGCATGGTTTTGAAAAGTTTTAAAAACTGGTTTAAAAACATTTTAAATGTATTCGAGTGGCATGGTGGCATAATGGTAAACACTGTGGCCTCACACCTCCAGGGTGGAGGATTTAATTCCTGTGTGTGTGCAATTGATTGGCACCCTGTCCAGGGTGAACCCCACTTTGTGCCTGAAGTCTCCTATGTTAGGCTCCTGGCCCCCTGCGACCCTGTAACAGGATAAGTGATATAGTTTATGTACAATTATATAAATCATAGATATGATCCTTAATAAACTGTGAATTAAAAAAAAGAGAAAAGAGGCCTACTGAAGATTTCAGAAAATATTGTGAAAGGTTTTATCCACTGAATCCAGACTTCTGTGAAGACTTGACATACATTTTGTAATGACACTAAAATGATTTTCAGCTACATCTTACATATATAAATGCAGTCGAGCAGTGAATAGTTAATAGTTCTTGAGTGCAATAGTGCTGAAACAGTATTGCTTGGTGACATCAAGACTACTAAGAATTTTAGGCTTACTGACAGGTTAGCTTTTATAATTTAAAGCAGTGTCATCGTCTCCGCTTTCCTTCCAGCTGTAACTTTAATTCTCTCTGCTATCTGGTGAAGATGAACAGGTGTCCTGCCAGCCAAGAGGTGATCATTTGATCCTCACAAAAGACACCCGAGACGTACAAACATGCTTTACGTCTGTTGCAGAGCTCAGCTTCAAGAGGCAAACCGCTCATATCCGTCTCAGCCTGATTATGAGAATTTGTCATTGCAGCTTCAGTGGAAACTACAACACTTTATTTTGTTTCCAACAAAATTTTAAAAGTCTAAACCATGTGGGTACAAAGAGGTTTTAAAAAATTTGCCTCCACACCAGGACTACAACAGATCTGAAAATAAGAATGGATTTGCATTAATTAGCAACAACATTCATCTAAATTAACTTTTTTCCCTTACGCTTATACTGTAACTTTTAGGTCTAAAAGTGATCTGGTGTCTCCTGTTGTACTCCACTAGGTGGTGATCTTGTTGTACTGTTAAGACATTGGCCTTCATGGTACATCTCTGATTGATTGTTTATGGACAAACCAAAAAGTAGATCCTATTAAAATATACCGCTCAAAAAAGATATATAAACACTTAGTCCCGGTTTGACTTGAACGTGTATTTATATGAGGGGTGTTCAAGTCAACCAGGGAACCAAGAGTTCCCTTAAATGTTCTGAGCAGTATGGTTTCCTCTTTTTTATTACCCCTACAATTTTATCCGCTATTTCAATTTCAAGCATCAGATTTAGAAGAAACAAAAACTCTTAACCTCGAGTTTGATTTAACTTCCAGTTTTCCCATTTATTTATACAATATTAGAATCAACAGGATGACAGGAAACAAGAGTGAAGTGTTTCTCTTCGTTGTCTTTCGAAATGCCTGGATGTCCGTACACCCGGCTAGGAACTGAAACACGACCTCGTTGCTCCATCGGTTCAGTTTTAGGTTCACAATTAAATATACACATATAAACTCTTCAGCTATTTACAGCGCCGCATAAGACGGGTCCTATTCGTTTCCAGTGAATTAAAAGGCAGAGGAAGATTCTGGAAGTTAATTACAAGTCTCTTCTCGTTGCTAAAGTTACAGGTCACTGTGTTTCAAGCTCAACAGGGACTAAGTCGATTTTAATTAAACGTCATAGAACATTCTATAGAGTTGCTCTGCAACCAAATGAAAACTTCATCACGTAAAATGTATTGCTGTACAGTATTACATATTAGTGCGGTCTCCGCTTTCGGGAAACAGAACGCTGGGGAGATCGGAGACGCACGGTTACTGAGGAATGGTTTTGGTTTTTCCCTGTTAAAGGGTACATTAGGAGGAGGGTTGGTTCTACACATCGCTAAAATCTGAGCGGACATTATTTACCCAGCTCTAAAAATGTATTAAAATCTCAACAAGAACTACAGGGCATAAATATGAGCATTGGTCATATTAACACAAAGCTAGTATGAACTCATTCATTATGAGACTAAGTGATTTAAACAATGCAGTAACTTGTGAAAACATTGGAAAAGCAGCAGAAAAAAAAAAGAAGGATGACAGAAAAGAGTCGGAAAATTCCCTCCCAGATCTTTGCATGTTGTCATCATCATCTGCAGCTCTGCTCTTATTACTAAGTATCAGTACTCGCTTCTTTCTTTCAGTCCAATATCATAGGATCTACTATCACACTATAGCACAAACGGACATTATATTACTCTGGCTGCTTCTCTCATTCCAAAATGCATGCTGTAAATCTCTTTTCTCACAGATATGTAGTGTAGTGCAGGGCAAGGCAGGAGCGCTCCCAGGTTTAAGCAGCGGAGGATCTATTTATAAGTTTTGATGTGGGGCAGCGAGTGTGGAAACGGGGACAGTGGAAGTAACGCATCCCAAGGGGAAGCAACAGCAAACGTCCTTTTTTTCTGCTCCGGTGCAGTGCTTTAAAAGTAAACCACCTCCAATTCTCCTTCCGTCTGGCAAGAGATGTGATGTGATGCGTTGCGTTTTCACTCATGTTCCCAGATAAACATGGCAGCTCATGAAGAAACCAGTCCTCCCAAACTACCCAAACTACAAGCTGAACAAGAAGGAGCCGAACGGTTCAGTGTTGAGAGCCATAAAGCTTTTGTTACATAAAAGTGCATCTACCGTGTCAAAGCAACTGACTACTTGAATTCTTCTTTTTGTTTTTTTCCTTGTCAACAAACAAAGTGAGGCGTAGCAATAAAGTCTTCAAACATACAGGAGCGACTAGGTGCTAAGACATTCAGGGAGTAATCTCCGGTGTGTGAGTTGAGCAGCGCTCTCTGGTGCAAGCAGATATGTCTGGAGTCAGGACAGGCACAAGCTTCAGGATGAAGGTGAAGCAGATGATGATAATTATTAGTAAAGCCCAAGTATGTGGAGGTGGGGACATGCTAGGGGGAGATCAGATCAGCCTGGGTCAGCGTCGGAAACCTTTGACCGTCAATCTGCCATGAAGTGTACGAACGTAACTGGGAAGGCACCTCTTCTCATTGGCTCTCCTTCTATATGGCCCAGCTGGAAGAGAAAAAAAAAAACAACAACGAGAAAATCAGTCATTATCTATAACTTCCTGTAGTTATCTATTCAGCCAGTCATGTAAAAGTGGAAAAAGGGCAAGAGCTTCAGTTAACATCCACAAAGAATCTAAACAAAACATGTGATCTCAGTGACTTTTTAAAAAAAAAAGTTTGAGAGTTCTCTTGTGATTTGACCTTAGATTTTTTTATGTATTTGAATGATGCAAACATTTTAAACAAGGCTGTGAACATGTCTAGACATTCAGTGGAACCCGTGATCCTTGAAAATCGACAGATAACTTGTCGCTAACTTGTGGAAGAGACGCATCTGTCTGAGGAAACTGTACACACAATCGTACACGAATGCCGCTTGCACATTACAGGAACTCGGCCTTGGAGTTATCGGGAAGACACAACCTCCGGTTCTGAAAAATTAAGCAAACATGGAAGTGCCAAAGCATGCAGTTCCTTGAAAGTCCACTAGGGGGGCCAGCTCCAAAAGTAGGTCAATCCCCATAAACTCTCATGTTAAAATGCCAATTTACAGCAGAAATAAACACCTTCACAGCCTGGTACAAAAAAAAACCCTGTTTTGGTCTAATTGTAGTTAAAATTATGTTAAGTTAAAAGTCATATTATATACATTTATGCATAATTAGAAGTGTGGCCAATTTGAGTGACCACTGCATTGCGGGTGTAAAATCGCTAACGGTCTGCTAGACACCAGTGCTACAGTGCTTTAGCTAGCCAGCCAACTGGATTCTTGCAGTTTAACTTCCCACAAGAAATGAAGGCATTGACATAGGATGACAAGTAGGGTATGGATTAGCATTATGCATTAGCATAAAAATGAACATTAGCCATCATAGCATTTTAGCTAAGGCAAAGGGAGATAACTGAATTAGGTAGATAGGTTTCAAACAACAGCCAGGCTCTATTGGTTCCGCCCATTTGCCGATTTATGGACTGTAGTTTAAACGGTGTCCGCTCCTATAATAAGATAATGACAAGTAGAAGTCCTACACTTCAAAATCGTTCTTTAGGACACCTATGGGTAACGTCACGGAGGGCTTGTTACATTCTTTACATACAGTCTACAGTTGCCATATCCCCTGTACAGTATTGACCTTCCAATTAAAGGAGTTCCTGGGAGGCCAGAGTTTCAGAAGTGAAGCAGGCAGATAAATCTTTTCACCTTGATGGTATCCAAGCACTAGTGAAACACTGGGATAGGTGCATTAGTGTAGCAGGGGATTATATAGAGTAATGGGGGTAGTTTTTACTCTCATAACGGTGTCTAAAGTCCTGGTTTGACGTGAACACCCCTTGTACTATAGAAATACTTTGCCATTTTTGTCCAAACGACTTCAACAATCAAAGGGTGCAATGATTTTTCTGTTTGAGGTTTTTAGTAGGAAAAGATTCAGACCAGCAA
This sequence comes from Clarias laeviceps, assembly GCA_030014305.1. Lineage (NCBI taxonomy): Eukaryota > Metazoa > Chordata > Actinopteri > Siluriformes > Clariidae > Clarias > Clarias laeviceps. The sequence goes on from JAQMYJ010000005.1 coordinate 18,710,587, forward strand.
AACAAAAATTATTAAAATTAATGTTTGGTTGAATTTATACAGTATATGCTCATACTGACATTCTTTTCTCCATGCAGCTTAACAACAGCTATTTAATGCGGGCTACGGTTTATGGTATAACCATTTTTTGGCGTGAATCATTTAATTTATACATTTATATATAATTTTAGCCAAATTCAGACTTTGTCAGACCTTTTAAAGACCCTGTTAAAGTCACTCTATTTGAGGCTTTGAATATACAGAACTTTCTCCAAGTGTAATGCTTCAACACAGAACATGGCTTTTCCAAAGACAGTGTAGTCAAGAGCTCTGTGGCATTTCCACTGGAAACAAATGACCTCTTGTTCAGTTCCTGTACCAAACATGTGTGCAGCCTGACTGCTGATAAACAAAAACAGAAGTGCAGCATGGTAATATATTCCCCAAGCACATCTGTACACAACTGAAATGTTGTAAATAGATCGATGATGATGATGATGATGATGGCGTGTTGTTGAGGCTCTGTGGAGTTCTGAAGATTAAACGCAGCCAGTTGAACAAAGATATGAAGAAAGGCGAACAGCAGCTGGCCTGCATTCCCACAACCAGAAGGAAGGAATGAGGTCATAGCATGTGTCCCGGCCGCCACGGCAACTGGAAGTTGATAAAGTCTCTACCTCTCCCCATTTTCTCGCACTCGCTGTTCCAAATCCTGACCTCCTTCATCCCTCCTACTTACTTATAAAGGCCAGTTCTTCCTCACACACATATTACCGCGCACAGACACACACACAGACTCACCCACCACTCCTGGTCCTCTTCTCCATCTACGACGATCACCTCGCCCTCTGTGAACGTCAGCTCATCAGGGTTATCAGCCACGCAGTTATAGATGGCCTTCACCCTTTTCGGCCTCTGCTTCTGATACGCACACACAATGTGTTGAAATAAACACAAACGTAATCTCTTCTGCATTGCACACAATGTTTACAGTTTAATCATATCAGCCTCAGGCATTTCCTCCTGATACGATGGAACTCACAGGGTATGTTTTCCTGGGTATGTGGCCAGGACCCTGAGACGGACCACTCGTGCTCTGAGGGCATCCAGGAACTTCCTTTGCTGTTCATAAAAAAAATTAAAAAAAAACAGGAAATGACATCACAGTGAAAACAAAGCACATCCAATACTGTAAAACCTGAAGCAGCTCGATTCAAGAGTACCACACCCTTTATTCAAAATCTACACAGCCAATCTGATTTCATATTCAATCAACTCACAGATCAAGCCATTTCTGTGACATCTACCTGGTCTCTCCGCGGTGTCCGAGCGTGCCGGCGGACCCTTGCTGTAGCTTTTATCCGAGCTGCAAAGAACACATTTGTGAATATTCCCCTTATTTTATTTCAGGTATCCACTGATCTACTGCATTCTCCTACATTCACACACGCACAAACATGAATGGTTTAGAGTGCACCACCTGCAGGATTACAGAGAAACAGCAGCATTTTACCACCTCAAAAACAAAAATATATAAATAAAAAAATATTTTAAAAAATATATATACTGTATATTTTGGAGTGAGAAATAATAGAAAATAATCGTGATACATAACCGAATCGACGCCCCCATCTTTAATACTTAACACACTATGTGGCTTACTTTTCTGCCTCTACTTATCTCTCTATTTTTATGCCTCTATTTTTCTTTATCTACTTGCACAGAAAAAGACCTTGAACAGGAATTGATGACCTGAACGAAGCCGCAGCACAATCCCTGTAGGCCTTTTTCACCATTTTTACATTATATATGTGCAAAGTGACCATTGTGCTCACTAATGACATCATTGCTGTGGGCTACAAAGACATTTCCAGTAAGATCCTGGTGGCATTATATAACTCGGTGATACTTGTTCAGCTCTATTTTATCACTAAGACCTGATGAGAATATTTTACTCTTGATAAAATAAAGAGTTTGCAAATGGTTTACAGCCAGTCCTTGCATGTGTGTAGTGCACGGGTTTAGTCATACACTGGATCTACAATAACCGTAGGCGATGTATTCCAAATCCTGACTGGTCATTCTGATATATACATCTTTATAAATGACTTTTAAAGAAATATTTTGACTTAAAGCTACTGGAGACTTTTAGGAAACTCGAGGCAGCAGACATTACTAATGTTGAAACCAGACAGCTAATGTACACTGCCTGACCGAAAAGATTTAATTCAACCACCTTTAATGTGGTGGCCAGTTCATGGGTGAAAATGATTCCTCATGCTCCCAGAGCCACTCTTGCACTATTTGAATGGGATTCCCTGGTCACGCGGGTGACTTCATTCTATTGCCACATACAGTACAGTAAGGTTGCTGAGCCTTGAGCCCTTTTCTTTTTCCATTGCTCCAAAGTCCAATCTTGCAATCTTATACAGCCCCAAACAAATCGAAGCCTTTTATTCTAGACACACAACTGTTTAGTCCCAATCCTGTGAGTTCTCATCACATTGTGTGTGTGTGTGTGTGTGTGTGTGTGTACAGAAATGCTTCTGCTTTCACTATTAAACATAGCTTTAACTATTGGTTTTAATTGTTGTGTTTAACTTCCATGCAACTTCAAGTGTTTAAGCGATCTCCTGTCATGATTCAGACCACAAAGTGGAAAGTTCAGCTCCATCCTCCCAGGTTTTGATAATGTGCTGAAGGGTTCTTAACCCAGTTCCAGTCATTTCAAATCTCCTTAGTTGTTTTCTTTGCTTGATGTAGCCCAATAATGTAACCCTTTTTTTGGCCAGGCAGTGAACAAAACCTGCATAGTGGACATACAGTATCTGATCGACTTGGAATTCACACTCTCTCATATCCAGGACTTTACACGAGTTGCAACATGTATACAACAATTAATGAAATAATGGTTTCAAGTCTGTGAAAATATGATTGAAAGTAAAAAAAAAATCTTTGTGAGATGAAAATCAGTCATTACATAAAAACTGTCCTCACCTATACAGAACAGAGTACTTGCATCAGCCGGAAGACACAAAAAAACGTTGTACCAATTCTTATCTTTTATCTAAAAGGTAATGCAATGTTCATTTTTTATACATCACGCCCCAAAATTCAGGATCCTTGTGCATTTTCTTTGTATGAAACTAGTTATTTTTCTTTGTATTCCAGATCCAACATGGCTTACAAACTAATAACTGATGAGCCAATATACCCAGACCTATAGTAACACCACTCCATTCTATGTTTCCTTTGAGGTCATGAGAAGTTAATAGTCTATCAACTCAGAATCAGCCCAGGAACAATACTGCACTACAGGAGGAAATCATCTCTGCATTCATTCTACACAAACACCACGAAGTCAGATGCTGTTAATATGAGCATTTGCTGTACATTTTACTTTTAAATACATGTTTGTACTCTACCAGACGTTCTAGCCAATAAAAAGTTATTTGGTAAATTCATGAGATTCTATTGAAGTTTTATACAACTGTGATATAAGTAACAAAAAAAAAACATTATGAGAAAGTCTCCAGGGTGTGTGTGTGTGTGTGTGTGTGTGTGTGTGTGTATTACAATTCTGACCTTGTAGCGGGAGCTCTGTTAATGCTCTGGCCCTGAGGCACTTGCCCAGGTTTGGTCTGCATACTCATGGCATCCATCACACTGGTTGGTTTAGAGACAGGAGGCGGGGGAGCGGCCGGCGCTATGACTGCAGAGAGAACAGAATTAGTGGACCAAAATGCATCATTTAGCACTAACTAGTGGACAAAAAGCAACATCTGCTGCGACAACAGATATCTCCACATGGAATAATCTTGCGTTACTCCATGCAGCACAGACTCACAGGAGGATGAAGTGACTCGCATGGGCGGAACAGGAGGATGCATGTTAGGGGGATCCGAGGAGGATCTCTGCCTGCCAGAGAGATCTATGGAGCCAGGCTTCCATGCTGGAGAACCTTGGAGACCTCCACTGTGACCAGTCAGCTGCCCTATTGAGATCAGAAGGAGAACAAGACGAACATTGAACCTTCAGATTGAGAAAGAAAGTTTGAAGAGAAGAGGCTGCTTGTTTTTTTTATTGGGAGGAAGACAAAGTTCCGGGACGATTCTTTTTTGGGGCTGTGGCTCGGCTCCAGATCGTGATCACAGTAGAGTCTGGGAGAGCGCAGCACAATGCTGCAGTGTGCCACAACTGAGTCATGTCAGGAGACTCTGTCCTGCACCCAACAACAAGAGACAAACCTAAATAAAGTCTATGCTGGTGACTATATTACACAATAATATACAGTATCTAGTTTATGATGCTGCAACAATCCAGGTGACTCTCAAGAACTGAAAACCACAAAGTATGCCAATGAAAGTAGATAAGCTCATGCACTAAGATAAAAGGCCTATCCTAGATCAGCAGTCGAGATTAAATGAGAAATATTAATATACTGGCCTTGATAATGTGAACCACTGCTAAAAAGGATAAGAGGTACTTAGAGCTTGTGCTGAGTCATTCATATCTTTCTCTGCTAATATCCAGGCGTAGCTTTTAACCTTTCAGCCACATTTTATTATAACTGTACATCAAGTAGAGTAGCCTAAATGCTATACTGTACATATTTCATTTAATTGATTCAGGCGGGCAAGTTGCTTCAATCTGATGTGAAGTTTGGGATAAAAGCCAGTGCTGAGCTCTATCGCTGGACCATTATTAAAGCTGATTTGACTTTCTGATACACCGACATGTGAACATGTGTTTTGGAACATTATGACTGACCTACGTTTTGCATGCCTTGAAACCAAAAACTTACAGTATAGAGTTGAGTTTTCTCTTTGATTTGGACTAAAAGCTGTGAAAGACTCATAAGAGAACATTAGTATCAGTACTGGATCAGTACTCAAGAATTTGGACATCAGATTCATCTTGATACAAGATTAAAGCCTAAATAGCATTAAAGTTGTGCACACTAAGATTTTATTCAATCATCTTTAGCTTTGATTACAGCACACAATGTGGTGTCCAGTTCATGTTGGAAAATGATTCCTAATGCTCCCAGTACTACGGTTTCACAATTTAAAGTCCTGGAATATGCCTGTGTCATTGGGGAAGAATTCCTCCATAGAAGTGATGGCGAGGTGATTCGGGTCTTGATTCGGGTCTTGATTCGGGTCTTGATTCGGGTCTTGATTCGGGTCTTGATTCAGGTCTTCATTCTTCAGCTGACTTCATTTTATTGCTACAGAACGTTGCTGAGCCTAGACCTGACCAACTGAAGCAACCCCAGACCATGACACTGCCTACAGAGGCTTGTACAGTGGGCACTATGCATGATGGGTGCATCGCTTCATGTGCTTCACTTCTTACCCTGATGCACATATCACTCTTGGATAGGCTCAATCTGGACTCGTCAGACCACATGACCTTTTTCCATTGCTCCAAGTCCAATCTTTATGCTCTCTAGGAAATTCAAGTCTTTTTTCTGATAAGTCTCACTAACTTCTTATACTTCTTATAGCCACACAGCTGTTTAGTCCCAAACCTGTAAGTTTTCATCATGTTGTATGTTTTTCTAGTTTTTTTTTTTTTTTTTTTCACCAAACTTCACCAATCGTTTATGTAATCTGCAGTGTTTGACTTTGTTTTGGCCAGGCAGTGTGTATAAGTAGCTAGACAGGTGTTTATTAAAATGCGTATTTCAGAAGTAGAAGCTTAGTACCAATATTTCTGGGAGGCAGTGGAGGAGCTGAGGTGGAGAGGACCCCAGTGGAAGGGCTGGTGTTGACGATGGTACCATACGTCTCATTGTTGACCAGGTTTGGAACGTAACCGCGTGGTTGTTGTTGTTGTTTGTCTTTGGAAGTACTGGGTTGCATGCCTGAACTACCAGGCGTGTAGCAACTGACCGGCCTCTCCTCTCGCCGCAGGGGACTGGACTGGAAATAATTTTAAAAAATTACTCATATAAATAATAAATATGGGATGCACTGCATGTAAATTCCTTGTTCTCGTATTCTTTATTTAATTACTATGATTCCAATCATTTGACTGGTAAAGCTAGATCACACAAAGTGACGATAGCGAATTAATCTTACCGACATTTGAGCAAAACTAGGAAAAATGGAGTTCCAAATGTTTTAACACAATGTCATCGCATTGAGTTTCTATAAGTGAAAGGTTCATGAAGAAAAAACAAAAAACCTTGCCTCGAGTCAGTGAATATGCTGGAATATGTATGTACTGAATCTGGACTAGGGCAAGCGCGGTAGATTTGTTTTCCACTGAAAGGAATTCAAGGCCGCAACATGTTACACTCCTGTACTAGAGGAACGCAGGGGTACCTTCTCATCCAAATCTTCATCACTCTCATCTAGGTCTTCGTGCTGTAGCCGCCACTCGTATTCAACGTGCACATGTGCATTAAACTTGCCAGCGAGAGCCTGGGTTAGCTGCACACGCACACACACACACACAGTGTTAACTCTGCACTGTTAGGCCATTAAGTCATATGTGGTGTTCAACACAGCGAGCGAGACTCACCAGCTCCTCACACTGCAGATGTTTGAGTCTCTTGGCAATGTCCAGTGGGGTTTCACCTGCCTCGTTCGCTGCACACAGTATGTTCACAGTTATACTGATCACTTACACCCTCACACGATCACACTCTCACACATGTTCATTCTCCAACAATCACTCTCACACTCAGGATCACACTTTGACACACACTTACTCATACACTCGATCACGCTCACTAATGCTCTGACACATGCTCACTAACACAATCACCTGCTCACACATGTTCATTCACATTTTCACACAATCATGCTCTCGCTCACTGACACAATCGCATTCTCACACGATCACACGCTCACAGTCACACATGCACTCTCAATCACACACTGTCGCTCCCCCAGAATCCGAAAGAACAACAACTCAAACACTTGTATCACTAATTCTAAACACCTAACAGTATTATTGGTAAGTGAATTAAAGTAAATAGTAATAATAAATAAAACGTAAAGTCTTTTTGGTTACTAACGTTAACATTTATGATGACCACTTTTAATGTCTTCATGATAAAACAAAGAGGACTAATTTGGTCCCTAAAAAGAGAACGCGCACACACATGCACGCACACACACACTCTTTTGTTTGTGCCGCTCACTAGAAGAGCACTAATTAACTCAATTCCCACAAACAACACTGGGGAAAATGCCAAACACAAATCCTGTGTCTTATCACCACATCCAGCTTTCAAAACAGCCCAGGCAGAAGAATGAAGCGAAATAAAACAAAATAACTTTAACAGAAACATTTTTATTTCTTACAGAATTGAAGAAGCAAAAGCAGGTAGCACTAATTCCAGGGACAGGTCTTCATTTCTTACCGATATCTATGGAGGCTTTGCCTCTTAGGAGCAGTTTGAGACACTCGCTGTTGTCCGTGAGGCAGCAGTAGTGCAGCGCCGTGCTTCCCTTTGCTGTCTGCTTATCCAGATTCGCACTTGGGAGCAAACAACAAGCTTCAGTCACTCGCCTTAACACAACCACTTACTATATCTTTAAGATGGGAACTCTGAGTAGGATAAAACGACAGGAGGAGGCGGTGCATAGAGCATTTAATCTATGGGTCCCAGTGGTTTCACCTGTTTTGAGTGAGGAAGTCTACGATATGTAGCGAGGTTCTGTCTACCAGCCTCACTGCCAGATGCAGGGCCGTCTCCCCTTGTTCCTGTGAGGGAAAACATTGCACATTAATATCCTGCAGAGTTCTTATTTTCCACAACATCCGAAATATTTTTCATGTAAGACAAGCTCTCATCACTCCCATCTGGCGAAAACAATAAAGATAAGAATACAACTCCTAATGATCTCTTACTGAACATGTTCTACCTATTAATCATTTAAACACTTTATCATAATATAGCAGAGAGAGAGAGAGAGAGAGAGAGAGAGAGAGGGAAAGTCTATTTCACATCAACATATGTGATAAACGTGGAAATTGGCCCCAGTTTAGCTCCCAAGCAGCAAATCATAGTACCAGTCAAGCATTTGGACAAAAGTTTGGATTTATTTTTCTAGATTAGAGCCGTTCTGAAGGCTTTACAGAAATATAAGTATAATAGCAGACACATCTCAATATCAACTGTTCAAATAAGATTATCTCGTACTTGGATGCCTTCAGCATTGTTTGACAATGTGGAATGAAAAAAAAAAAAGCATGAAAGACCATGGAATTAGAAGCTGTGTCCAAACTTTTGACTGGTACTGTAGCTGAGAGACCAAGAGAGCAAAACTGTGGGAGGGATGGCAAACAATCCCTTCAATGTCAATCACACCAAGTCTAGTCAAGTCTAATCCTAGGCATCTCTGAGCTCATGTATGAGTGATTCCTTATTCATTTAATGCATACTAGTATTACTATATTATTCCCAGATTAAATTTGGACTTCTGAAAATTAAACCAGGCTGAAAGCAAATCTAATACAATCCAATAATCTGGTCCGGATTCTAATCTTGGACGTGCGATTCTCCTGCTAAACTAAACTGAGTCGACTTTGTGATATCAATTCTGTACTCCCTCGCATTTTTAATCCTAAAGCACCGGGGAAGACTTACATGCCCGTTGGCTAGAGGAATGGGCTCCATTAGGTCAACTCCCTCAGCGTAGACCTGGATGAGAGAGAAGATGTCGCGGGCCTTCACCGCGTCACACAAGGTGTGCAGTCTAGACGCCGTGTCTGGGCTTTTCTTTCGAGCAAAGCGTTTTTCTGTGTATTTAGCTGTGATGAAGTCTTTCCTGGCCTGCCTGAGAGACAGACAGAAGGAGAGGTTACAGCAAAGGAAAAACCGCATCTGAATGGAATTGCAAAGCTATGAAGCTCTGACACTGTACTGCACCGCTGCATGGTCCACTGATATAAACAACACATGTAGAGCCAGAAAGTTGCCTTAAAACATGCAGCTTCTCATTAGATTGTGGGGTTAAACAGAGAGTGCGTCAATACTTCAAATACTTCAAAATACTTAAAATCTATTTATATTACATGTCCTATTGTAGGACTGAGTTCTATCCAAAATAATATATACCATGGGTATATTACCCAGCTGTAATTCACTCACACAGAGAAATGAGATAGAAAATGATGGCATCACTTACATGTCACTAGTAGGATTTGGTTTGACCACATCCTCTGCACTCAGACACGCCTCCATGATCTCGTTAAAGCCAGCATTCCCCACGTTCTTGGCCAGCTGCAGGACACACACATATGCACACACACACATACCAAGTAAGCAAATATCTACCACAGCTGCGTTTTTCCACCCTCATCTACTTATCCAAGGTTTTTATTAAGATCAGACTTTAATTAAGTAAAAAAACTCAGTCAATTTACAGTAAAAGTATTGAATCTTAATCATTTGATGTAATCATTCAATATCAGTCAATGCTTTTGCTTTCAGACTTAAAACAATGTTAGAAAAACGTGAACACCAACCAAGAGTTCGGATGTGCTGAGGACATCCAGCGTGAGGGACTGAATTCTGGAGTAGTGCACCCCCAGCTCTCGGTGGATCCCCGAGCATTCGATGCAGGTCAGAATTCCCAGGTTGGTGGATAGCCATGTGGGCCCTGGAGAAAAGTCATGGACCAGAATACTCTTTACCTGCTCACAGGTTAGGCAGACGTCTCTAAACACAATTACAGTTCTGACACATTCATACTATTTTGTAAATAATTAATTAAAATAAATTTTTGATTCACGGCCTGGTTAAATACAGCAAGTCCCCAACATACAAACGAGTTCCGTTCCGAAAGCTTGTTTGTAAGTCCAATTTGTTCGTAAGTCCAACAAACCCTATCTAGGTTCTAGGATGCGAACACAATTGGCTATATACAGTATTAAACTAACACATTCTTGATCTTGTTCTCGTTCTTTAGAATTATGTTAAAAGAACGAGCAATGCCTGTTATCTCGGTCCATTCTCTTAATTATTTTCACTTTTGTCTCCATCGTTATTGCTTGGCGCTTCTTAGCAGTACCAGCTTTATCAGCAATGCTTTTACTGTACATTTACTGTTTTATACGTGACAATGTACGCCGGACATGTAATCTAACTTCTGCAACTGAATATGCAAACGCACATTCGTATCTTCGAATGTAGGGTATTTACTGTATTTTTTCTAGGGGGAAGAAAAAAAAAAAAAAAAAAAAAACCTTCACTATTGTGGGCTATTTTGTATAGATTCTTGACAAATAATTCCAATCCCTTTCCAAGCTGCAATAATACAAAATGGGGAAAAGTTCAAGGGGGTGAATACTTATGCAAGTCACTCTGATTGATTGAAATATTTTAAGTTCCACACCACTGTCATATACAGATCATATTCTAGTTACTAAAAGAGGTCGTGCAGATCCTGCATCATGGGTGTTTCCTGGACACAAATACATCTGCATCACCTTCGTTAAACAAGCTGAATCATTTCGGCTTCCACTCTATTACTAGACTTCTCTTTTGTTCTTGCTCAAATCCTTTTAGACTGACTTCCTGAATCTTCTCTCAGAAATCCCCCCCTTCCTGCCTGCAGTGATTCCAACCCGTTTACCAGTCACTCACCGGGAGCCCCGCAGTCACAGCAGACGTCGTTGCCAGTCATGCGTTTGACCTCGCCCAGGATGGCTTTGGTCAGCTCCTGGACGATGTTGTTCTCGCCCACATGCTGGTCTCCCTTAAAGGCGTTGTTAAGCGCTTCCTCCTTACTATTCTGCAGTACCGAGATCCAGCTGAATGGAGACGAAGCAGAGGAAGAGACACAGGAAAAGAGAGCATAAGTGGAGTGGAACGACAGAGTAATGAATCCAGAAAAAGGTAATTAGGAGGCCAGGAAAAGGAACTGCACAATGAAAGGTTTCCGTTTGGCAAAAAGCATGCATGCTTACATTTGGCACTCGGGCTCATCCTCTGCCTGAAAGTGATACGTTCGGTCATCTGCAAGATGGAAGGACAGTAAGGACGGAGACAGAGGAGAGGGATGAAAAGATAAATTATTCACATATACCAGCTCTCTGTGCACAAACACTCATTAATGACATACACATTCATTCATACAGTGTATAAACTTGTACATTGATTCTGTATATACATGTACAGTGTTTCTCAACAAAAAAATATTTTGCACGTGAAGTGAAATATTTCAAGTCTTTTTTTGTTTTGTTTTAATTTTAGTCAAAAATTAGATACTCTTGGATACTGGATTTTTTTTTTTTTTATGTCTGGTTGTTCAACTAGGTGCATAAACAAGCTTCAGTTAGTCCAGAATGCAGCAGCGAGAGTCCTCACTAGGACCAGAAGATACGAGCACATCACCCCTATCTTATCTTCACTTCATTGGTCCCTTTAAAATTTCGCATTGATTTTAAAATACTACTTTTGGCGTATAAAGCAGTAAATGGTCTCGTGCCGCAGTTTTTGAGTGAACTGCTTGTGTCTTACGATTCGCCACGCCTACTTCAATCAAAGGATGCAGGCTGCTTGTCAGTACCGCGTATTATGAAAACTACAGCAGGGGGCAGAGCTTTTTCTTACAAAG
>JAQMYJ010000005.1:18747596-18763964 GCA_030014305.1 Clarias laeviceps
CGGCCAATCAGCTCTCTCGAGACCTCCGGCTGCGAGAGGTTACAGCATCACCCGGGAATCGAACCAGCGATCTCCGGGTGATAGGGCGAGCACTTTACCACTAAAGTGTATAAATACAGGTAGAAAGAATATACAAGAAGGAATTTTTCTTTAATATAATCTCCCTGCTTTCACACTTTGTCCATCTGTCAACAAGCTTTTGTATTCCATCATTAAAAAATGTTTTAGGTTGAGTTGTGAGACACAAATGCAGAGCTGTCTTCACTTCTTCATCAGAAGTGAGGGGACCAAACAGGAGGAAAGTCCGATGCAGCGAGATCAGGACTATAGGGAGAATGCTTTAACACAAAAAAAACTTGACAGTGTGTGCAGAAGTATGTGGACACGCATTGTCATGCAGTATCTCAACACTTTTGGATAGCAGTTTTGGATAGTTAGTCACCGATTGAGTATTTCCATTCAATATGCCTTTTACTCTCAGGCTCGTAAGGATTAATACATGTCTCGTCGCCGGTAATGATTCTATTTAACCTTCCTTAGAGTATTGGTGCAAATTTTGTTTGCAGATATCCAAACGCTACTATTTATACTCTTCCGTGAGTCCTACAGACCACAAAAAAAGGAATCACTGCACGCTGATCTTCTTTCGTGCAGTTCTGTCCACACTGTCGACATTGCAAAAATGTTATTCTCAGCTGTTACAGCATCCTCCCTATAGTCCTGAGTTTGGTCCATCGGACTTTCACCTGTTTTGTCCCATGAAAGCAGTCAGATGAGGATGAAGATTCACTTCTGATTGCAGCGCAGTTAAAAATGAACTTATGTAACACGTTCACACCTGCACAGCAGTGGCTGGGGAGACAGTAGCCTTGAACCTAAAAGCGCTGATAAGACAAACAGAAGTTTTAATATAACCGGAGTTTGGATCCTTTTCGGCTCGCTTTAAAAGTCTGAAATAGTGTATAATTAAAGCAAAGTAAAAAAAATTATTTATAATAATAATAATTTTAAAAGATCACAAGCATTCGTCTCTTCACTTTCTTTCTTCAGTTTCCTACTTTGGGTTCTTACTTGGAATTATGTTACTTGAAATCATTAATTGAGGTCTAATTAATATATTTACAGAGTTTTGAGGTGCATTTGGAAGAACTATAGAGTTCTAATGTTAAATTAAAATTGCATAATACAAGGGATTATGCAATAATTCATTCTGACATCTTAATAAAAATGACATTTGTAACAAGTTTTTCATTTTCTATTTTGGTAAAGTTCCTTTTACATCCTGTAGCTTTTTGTACAAACCACTATAAAAGAAAAAATAACGAACTATTGGTCGATTTTCATCCATTCTAAACATTTAGCAAGACACATTGATGCCCGTGCCAAGAATCATCAAGATATTTTTGTCACCCATCCATAGCACCAATCAAATTTTTTTTTTTTTGTGCAAGATATACACTATTTATTCAAATGAGTCCACAGTGAGTAACAAGCCTTCGCTCAGCCATTTACAGGGTTTAGTTTCCTACTCTGACTCGGGCACCCTGAAGGACGGGCACACAGACAGAAATTACTGGCCTCTGATGAATAATACATCAGTCTAGGCTAAAGTGGAGTTTGTAAGGATCAGTGTCAGTCGCTTTCTTTCTTTTTCTTTCTGTCTCTCTCAGACATTGTCTCTGCACTAATGAGGCAGGAAATGAGGCAGTGGCGTGCTGTCAGTTTGGACTTCACCCAGAGCTGGGTAAAGGCAAACACATCCGCAAAACAAAAGAGGGAAAAATGGGAGTCATGGCTATATTCTAACAAACAAGGAATTTCATCTGGTTGAAAGAATTTGGCAGAAATAGCCGACTTGTACTTTTGAACAAAGTGTTAACCAAATGGACGATACAAAAAGTGCAAAGGTTAGAATGCGCCAGTGCTAAGCAGGAGGATTTCAGTTATTAAAACATTGCATTTCAGCAATACTGCGTCGAGACTCCAGGCATTCCCCGAGCCGTAATGCCACCACTCTGACACATTTAACAGCTAAAAAGCAAGGTAGCTCTCATTTGCACTAGAAAAGACACAGTGTCAGTGCGGCGCTCTGCAGCGGAGAGAAGCTCGAGAGGGTGCGAGACTGCAAGCACGGAAGTGTGAAGAGCTGCTAGCTTCCAAACATCTGCTTCTGGGTTATGACTCATCAGCCTCCAAACATAGCGTGAATACACTGTGAACACACTCGGAATTAAACCTGTGCTGGCTGCTGGCAAGAGCCTCAGGGCTTCAGCGTATGAACGTTTATATAACTTTAGAAGTACAAAAAGAAGGAGCACCAGAGTGAGTGTGTGGAATCGTTATGAACTTTGCAATGTCCACATGGTGCGACATTTACAGTTGGAAACTTCAGATCTGGACACTTCCTGGGCTTAAAAAAAAAAAATCCCCAATGTAAAGACAGGAGTCGTCCATGCTTAGCAGTGTGTACACTTTCTACAGTGGCTCTGTTTGGACTGGAAACATTCTCTCCCACTCTCCACTGAGCATTTCTGCTTTCTGCTTGTTGAACTGGAACTTAAACCATACCTGCTCATCCGTGACCCTAAACTGCTGAGCACTGAAAACAGTTCTCTCACTTCAATAAAGCTAGCCATCTCAAAGAGCTGACGGCTAGGATTATCTTCTGCTGCATCTGCATTCTTCAACAGTCCCTTAAAAAGTCACCCACGGAACGATGCAAAACTGAACTCAGCAAGACGATTGCCTTAGTAATGTTTGGGTCAAATCTGTTAACACGGCATTAAACCAACACAATTTGTACCATTGAAACAAAAAAGAGCTTTGTGTATGACTTCAAGTAATGGTGTCACAAAATATGTTACGATGTTATGTTGAAATCGTGTATTGTTCTTGAATCTAAAAAATAAACCACTAAACAAAACAAACCAAAAAATTTTTTTAATTAAGAAGGTGTGCGCAAACTTTTTACTGGTACTGTACTGTATATGACAACATATAATGATGTTTGAATGTTAAATAACAGTTAAATAGCTCAACCAAATGACAATATGAATTGTAAACCAGATCCTGAGATGCAACTTGCAATAACCTCAAATCTGACAAATTTCAGATGTTAATTAAACAAATATGATGTGTGCATATACAGTACTATATGATACAAAAGGCATGGATCAGTACACACTGGTACTGATAAAATTATCTTACCTCCGTTAGGCACTATGGACCATGTTATTTATCTCTTTAAACATGAGCCATGAAAAGCACACACACATATGTCCGTACATGCTCCTATGTTTGCAAGCTAGCTGAATTTCAATAAACTACATTGGCTACCTGTGATCGAGCAGGGTTTCAGTGGAGATTAGGGTTTGCACTTGGAAACCTGCTTCTGTACAGCTGTATGTTTTTGTTTTCGTTGTGTTGGAGTCTTGTTCTCAGGGGTTGATAGTGGCTTGTTGACAAGAACAATAGATTGTGTAAGAAGTGAGATTTTCACTGACCTAGACTTAATCGAAGTTATTTTCACTTACGTAATGTGCAGACGTTTGCTTTAGCGTTCAATTCTGCCATGTGCTGCTGGTAAGATATCGATCATGCTGAATTTTCTCATATTCCATAGTACCTCCTACCGCTATTTTATTAATTTTTTTTTTGCATAGTACAGTTTGCAGACAGCTTTCCTTTAATTACCATCATTAATCATAAAATAAAGTACTGTGCAAAAGTCTTGGGCACCCTGTGTTTTTTTTTTTTGCACAAACTTTGTTATACATGTGTCTTTTATGATGACTTCATTATTAAGTCAGTACAAAAAAACATATCTGATTTCCAAAAAAAATTCAATCTTACAGGAAAATATCTGTAGGCGAGGAAAGCAGGATATTATGTAAAAAAATAAATAAATAAATAAAGGCTTCTGGGTTTTGCTTGCATATAAAAGAAGCAGGTGAGCCAAAGTCATCAGAAGGTCTGTAGCTGGTTCTGCAGGATGTTCAGCAAAACCAACCAGTATTTCATTATAAAACTGCACAAATTGCACCAAGAATATATTTTAAGACACCTGTTTTTGACACCAGGCTTAAGTCACCACAGGGTATTTTGGTATCTTGGCATTTTTTTACGAGTAATTAAGCATATATGGAATAGATCCCTGTAACCAGTATCAGGAATGGATGCACCGTTAGAATATAGTATTTAAAATTCACTGATAATAAGCCAATGGCCAAAATATATTTTGCACAGCACGGGATACCCTCACGTTATCTCAGCATTCAGCCGGGAGTTTGAAACTTATCTGCAGGTAATTATGTGAGAGTAGATAGACGTACGTCCTTGCCTCAGACTACTGGCTCACTCAGACCTTCATATGCACACCATATACAATCACACATTCTGCACAGCACAAAACACAATATAAGTGCATGCAATAAGATGACTCGTTCGTTTTCTGCTTTAATGAATATGACTATCATCTGGTTGTAGTACTGCTGAGTGTGAGTGGTGGAGTAGTAAAAGAAAAAAGAAAAGAAAAGAAAAAGCATGCAATACATAATGATGAAAAGATATTACACACATAATGTAATGCTAATACTATTATGCAATAACTATTGTTCCTAGTAATTGCTAGTGACACAGTGGCTCTATTGGTTTATATCTCAGGTTACTACTTAACACACTGCTGACCTTATTGTGACCTCCTTTTCTTTTTCCCTTTTATTACCTCCCTAATTCAATCACGGCCCTCCCATCAGACAGCTCTCCCTTATCAGACTACAGCTATCTAGGAGGGTGAAGCCTATCAAGTGCTTCCTCCAATGAACATGAAGCCAGAAACTGTATCTTTTCAAACTGCTACTCGAATAACATGATTGGTAAACCCTTGTGATTGACAAATGGAGGAACAGGATGATGGGATTCTGTTTTGTTTGTTTTTTGCACCACACTGGAACATAATTTTTGGACCAGATTTTATTTTGTGTTGGGTTACAGAAAATACATATAAATATATACATGTATACTGGGGATGTGATATTTAATCAGTGATGCAATATTATCAGTCTTTTGTTGGTTGAGGCGATTCATTAAATCATTGGGTCAGTTTATGATTTAGAATAAATTTTAATATAATGTAGTTATTAAATTAATGGTGCAAAGGAAGTGTGTTCGCCCCAGCATCTGGAGATTGTGACTTTGATGCTACAGCCATTCATAGCTGGAAGATTAGACCGCAGATTGTCTGTGCTCTGAGGAGAGAGGGGTGATGCCCACAAACTCGCATAAATCATAGCGACACTAGCCAATCATAGCCATCTGTGAGCTGATGCAACCGATGGGCGCCAATATTGCATGAGCAGCATTTTCGAAGGTTTGACTGGCATCAAGTGTCTCGGAGGAAGCATGTGATAGTCTTACTCGTGCCTGGTTGTTAGTTGTCCCCTTGATGGAGGTGTGCAAAAATCTGGTTAAAAATCCATAATAAATAAATAAATAAATAAATAAAGTAAACATTCCATAAAAATAGACCACAGCTTTTGCAAAAAATACAATACTGCATGCATTTTCTGAAGAAAAAAAAAATACTCGAGTTTTCAAAGACTATTGCTTCATCTTCTTCTTTTGAGTTTTTGTGCAGTTAGTGCAATACCGCCACCTATTGGACAGGAGTGTGGAGCAAAAAAAATTATTACTGGTTTGTATGGGACATTTAAAATATCAACAACACAAGTTACACAGCATTTCAATGATTATTAAACACTTTAAGTAGATTTAATATCATATGAAATATAGCTTCCTGACAGAAACCAGACAGTAAACCTTAGTGCAAGTGAATTGAAAATCACAGTGCTCATAAAAATCTAATCGAATTAGTCTACTTATGATTCACAGCTCAAATAATAAACTTTCAGGTCCTTTACGTATAACAAAATACACCTTTGTTTTCACTACTTTTGTTCTCCACAATGCACAAATCAAGTGGAGCCCAATATGAACGACAAACTTGTGGGTCAATAAAAGGGGATTGAATTCAGTTGTTGTGTTAAAATCATTTCATCATTCCAAAAATATATATATATTTTTTTCCCTTATTTCATGATGTCCAAGCCTGATTAACTAGATTTCCATCACTATCATACTAGAGTGACTAATATTTCTCCTCAGCTACTGGGGGAGGGGTGGCACTGTGAGTAACGTGCGCACTGCACCTGTCTGCACCGCAACACACCTGGAGACTCGGCTTTCAAACAAACAGAAATGGCAGTGAGCCATCATCTCGAATTCCCTCAGCATTTCTATAAACGGAAAAGATCCTCAGGGAGATCCATCTGAGATAGAAGAAAGCAATTTATTCAGGACAGAGGATGAAAAAGCGGTGTAATCATGCAGGATTGCTGAGTCATGCTGTCAATATTCCCCTCTGAGCCTAGATTTCCCTGCAGCTCATACAGCTCTCTACACCCTGCTACTAATCACAATCGTTGTGTCTAGCTCAAGCCATGATGTCTGTCCCTGAAGTGTAGGATTATGAGTTTTTACCCAGAAGTCTGCTCAGTGAGACAGACAGTCATCTGTAATTGGGAGAAGTCACAGGTAGTGCTATATGATGACAGCTCACACTGCAAGTCAGGAATCTCCAGCAAACCTCAGGCTCACTACAATCATGGACAATACATGCTCCAGTTCTGTCAGTCTGCCTCCCGGTTTCTTTTTCTGGCCTATCCTTCATTGTCATTATCAGGTTTTCCATCCTGCTCTTTTCGCAGAATCTAAAAAATGCTGGATGGTAGAGTCAGAAATTTGAAAAAAAAAAAAAAAAAAAAAGTGGCAATATATATTTTCATTGCTTGCCCGAGGTAAAAAGGTCTATCTGTCAATAAAGATTGATGGAGGCTGGGTTTTTTTTCTTCGTATTTGATAATGTAAGATGTGTCAGCGAGGGGCGTTCAAGCCAAACCGGGACTTCTGATGAAATTTCTTGTGAATGAAGGAATAAAGCTGACGAAGACTTCAAGCACTCTTAGTCACAGTAAAGCATCTAAAATGGTGCAAACTTTTTAAAGAAGGCCATTACAGTGAACATTCAGCAAATGGAACATCTGAGCCTTGAAACTAAAAGCATGACTTCATACATCTGTGGAAACTGTACGCACAATCATTCACAAACACCACTTGCACATTACAGGAACTCGGCTGGGAGTTCTTGCCACATCCCCTGTACAGTCTTGAAACCATTTCAACATGTTTGGACCATTAAAGGAGTTCCTGGGAGGCCAGTGTTTCAGACATGAACCAGGAAGTCTGATCATGGCTCCAGCATACTGAGAAAACATTCTACCTTGATGATATTCAAGCACTAATGAAATGCTAGGATAAGTGCATTAGTGTAGCAGGGGATTATATAGAGAAATAGTTTTTACCCTTATAACCGTTCTGTTATTCTGCACATTCAAAAGTCCCAGTTTGACTAGAACGCCCATGGCAGATATAATCTAAACATGAGCACAATGGAAACTCTTGTATTGGTTGGACAGATAAAGAAACAAGTTTTTCTCTTACTTCATTGTGACCCTGCTCATGATAAAGCAGTAACTGAAGATGGATGGATGGATGGATGGATGGATGGATGGGCGAATAAACGAAAGACTGATCTCAAAAGTTTAAACCATTAATTACATGCTGCTTTTTCTTTTCATACTCATGTCAAAACCAGATATAGACATTGGGTTTTGTTGTCTTGTTAGATTAAGTTGATGAAAACACAACTTCAATTCTTGTTGTCAACACAGTTATGACACAACATACTGTCTCGATTCCACTGTGCTAAATAAAGCACTTTATATTCACTGCAGTGAGACCAGCCTCTGAATACTCAAAGCCATTAAATCCCATAAAATCTTTTTTTTTTCTCCTCAGTCACTGTGTCTGACACACACTACAATAAACAGTGGAATTACTGAAAACTACATATCCACCGAGTCACTACCAGCTATTATACTCATTCCAGTCCTAACTTTTATCTCTCTCTGCACTGAAGATTTTCCCCCACTACTTTTCCCTGTACACCTGTCGCAACATGTTAACCTGCCAACCGGCTCATTGGGAGTTTACAGCAGGTGTGTGAGAACAGAGGTCTGCACTAAAATAACGCAGTGCAGCGTTCTGCACTACACCCAAGAATGGTGAAACCCTGACCAAGAGCAACAGCACATTAAGATCAGGGTTAAGGGAGGGAAAAAAAAAGAATTAGCTTTAGTTTTCCTGCCTGAGGGGAAAAAAAACAAAACAAAACAAAACAGAAATTGGGAACAACAACAGATTGAATATGTCCAATCTAAGCCTGCGTGAAAATAACAAACCCTTAGCTGACCTGCTGTACATTCCGGCACAAAGTCAGTCTCCTACCGAGTTCAAAATCTACACTCCCACTTAGATAAGAGAGTTTCCCACTTCAGTCCCACAGCGACGAATAACTCTGAAGACATCGGGTCACCATGGTAGCTTTGTATTGATCTGAGACCAGCTTTGCAATTTCACTTACAATACACACTTTTGGACATAAAGAAGGCACAAACAACTTTGGTTTCATCAAAAATACTGCATTTTAGAATCTGTGCAAAGCAATTCTGTTCTATTGGCCACAATTTCTTTAAATATTCCACCAAAAACCTTCAGGCAGAGTAACAATGTCTATGGTTCTGTATGCATGTCTATGGTTCTGTATGCATGTCTATGGTTCTGTATGCATGTCTATGGTTCTGTATGCATGTCTATGGTCTCTAACGAGGTTTCCAACCACCACTTTCATGCAAATGTGGAATGTTTGCATATGGAAATCTAAACGGAAACGTTAGAGATTTACATCATCTCAACAGCGAAACACTGCAAAGATGAAAGTAAAGAACAAGCAATGAACAGAACTGATTTACTAGTATGTACAGAGTACGTAAGAGCTTCAGGCTCTGCATGAGGGCGTGTATCGGCCTGGGGCAACTGGAGAAAAATGTCCATCTCTCTCGCTTAATCCTTTTATGAATTTAATTAAGAATATATGCAGATTGATGACAAAAAAAAAAAAAAAAAAAAAAAGACAAAGAAAAAGACAACCTTTACATAAAGAAAATCAGGTCTAAAATATTTAATGTTAATGACCAAAAGGTTTAGACATTTTCTAGTTTGGCGGCACCACGGTGGCAAAATAGTTAGCACAGTGGCCTCGCACCTCCAGAATGGAGGGTTCGACTCCCACCTCAAGTCTGTGTGTGTGGAGTTTGCATGTTCTCCTCATGCTTGGTGGGTTTCCTCCGTGTATTCCGGTTTTAGACATGCAGATTAGGTTAACTGGTGTTCCCAAATTGCGTGTGTGTGTGTGTGTGTGAGCGCCTGCAATGGAGTGCGGTACAATTCGTGCCCCAAGTCTCCTAGGATAGACTCCAGGCCTCCACCGTCTCCATACACAGGATAAGTGGTATAGAAGATGAATGATTTTTGTCACAAAGATATAAGATAAAAGATATAACAAACTTTCCCCACTGAGGGTGGCAATCTTTTTTAAAATCAATAAAAGCTTAGATATATTTCATTAAAACTGCCTTCAATTTACTGTCCATCAGTAAGAACGTATATGCATGAAAGCGTTCACCCTGGCGTCACAGCTGTTTATCCGAGAACACAATGGTTTCCATTTCTCTTCTGCAAAATTATTTTTTATTCAATTCAAAAATATGGATGGAATCACATTATGTGACGAACAGCTCTGAAGGAGAGAATCATTTAGATGGAGAATTGACAGTTCATATTCCTCTCATACATATGGAGTGTTTTTGTGCCGTGAATATCATTTCTAATCCCAATGCAAATTCAAAGACCACTGAAGAAGAAACCAGGTTCAGTTTTTGTTACTTTAACATCTTTGTTGTGTTTAGCGTCAGTGCCGAACCTGGACTCTCTTTAAATGTCATTCTACACTAAGTTAGAGTTGAGACTCGGGGGCAATGAATGAATATAAGAGGGAATAAACCGTTGGGCACATCCTGCTCATCCTTTATAAACCTACCCACTTCTGTGTTTTACAGTACATGTGAGGTGACTGCACCATTACTTTACTCAATCTGCAAGCTGGCATCATTTATCTGTATATATCAAATCCACACATTCCTGTTTAAAAACCATCCACTATATAAAACGCCAAAGTCACCAGTCTGTAAATCTTTCACTGATCCAAGAATGCAATCCTGGAAAAGGCTGAAGGTTTTCTATACATACGGTCATAAATAATTATGTAGAGTTATCTAAGGCCAATAGTAAACTACAGCACTTGGACACCAAGAGGCTCATAAATCAGCATAAAAACAAAGAGCTAATAACTCATAAAAGCCCCGGCGCTATCTAATGGAGCGCACTGACTCAAGAACGTAAGTGTGGACTACAATAATTCATCATCTATCAAAGCTGGTTCACAGGTCATTTCTTTGTTTTTGTTCGGGTCAGTGAAATAGTGGTTTTACGTTACCTGTGGAGTGTAAAGTAGAGATTCCAGCTGTTTTTATGCAAACTTGCAGTTGAATTTCTTCCATCGGAGCTCAGAATCAGAGTACAAGTATGTGTTTTAGGAAAAAAAAAAAAAAAAAAAAACTTCACTTACAGTACCAGTCAAAAGTTTGGATACACAAACACTAATGTTTTTTTTAGTCCTTTTTTTGTTGTCAGATAATCTTAGATAATTCTATGGTACATGATTGAGACTCTTGGTCGGCACCCACTACTCATTCACAGTTATTCATGTAGCTCTCCTTCCGTAACAGACTTCTATCACTCATAGTGTACCCTAATCTACATTCACCATTATCTCATGCCGTCACAAAGGCATCGGCATCTAGCATGAATCTGTATCACATGTGTTGGAAATATCATGCACACTATTGCTTTCAAAACAACAAGAATAAGTGAACTAAGTGTTAAGGTGCTATCCGTGCACATTTGCACTCACCCACCAAATACAGTGCTCCACTCAGAGCTTATTGTCTCCCTGATTCATTCATCACTGATGAATCATTCAACTGAGCTGCCTCCTAGTCCCACCTTCACACTGTATGATTGGCTCTTATTTCAGAGCCCTGGCAATCTAATAGACAAAGCTTGATTCTTGTAAACAATCATAACTAGGAAAGCAAGATTTGTCAGGAAAATAATATTTTTTACATTTTCCTGCATCACTTACTGTTGCTGTCTATTGTACACGCAAATATCTTTTTTTGGGAGGATTTTTCCCCGATTTTCTCCCTAATTTAATCGTGTCCAATTCCTCCCAGTCACTGGGGGCTCCCACATTCAGCAAGGGCCACAGACTATCACGTGTTTCCTCCAACCCACATGTCACCGACCGCATCTTTTCGAACTGCTCGCTCACGCACCGTTGGGGGCGCGTAACAAACTCTGAGGACAGCGCTATTCGCTCCTTCCGCTTACGCGAGCTCACAGACGCCCCTGATTGGCTGTAGAGCCGTGATTAATGTGTGAGCACGAAGTACCTCTCATCCCGCCCCTGTGAGAGAGCTCGGCCAATCAGCTCTCTCTAGGCCTCCGACTGCGAGAGGTTACAGCATCACCCGGGGATCGAACTCGCGAACTCCGGATGATAGGGCGAGCACTTTACCACTGCGCCACTCGGAGGCCACACGTCGGAGGCCTCACTGATGATCACATCCAGTTCATTGTTATTGGTGCACTACAGATTTAGAACTAATTAAGTGTGGTGGGTGTTTCTGATCTACTCTAGCTAAGATCCGAGTGTGTTAGCAGCTAACAGTTTACTGTTACATAAACCTCCTGACGGTGTGTTACATACATCACAAGTCTCAATACGTCAGACCCCGCCGTTACGCTGTGGGGAGGTGGTCCGCCCTTTCACACAGATCTCTTCTAGGGCGAGTTAACAATGACCTCCGGGGTTCATTATATACAGAATGCTGAGGCTCAACGACGGCACAATATTACCGGCTGTGTGAATGGGGCTAAATATTAGCATTAGAGAGGGTTGGAGATTTTGTTTGGCAGTGATAAAGGGATGGTGTAGGGCTACCTAAGAGCAGTTTAAAATGGTCATTCAGATAGCTCTGTGGAGGCTTGCCCTCGCAATTAGCAAACCTGAATTGAAAACTGCTCAGCCAAACCAGACCCACGCAGCCAAAGCCAAGTGGATGATTATAGTAAATCAGTGTGTCAGACTTTGACTTCAATTGAATGCCTTTCTTATATAGAAATACACACAAAAAAAATAGGCTTTTATCAGTGATAGATTATTTTAAGTGATCTTATTTTCCTTTTCATCATTATGTCCAGAAAGCTATTCCATAAAACATGTCATCTTGTTCAACCCAGATCGCTGGATTTAAGCCAAAATAGCTTTTAAGGACAGTGATTAGAAGCTTAATATTAAATTTAAAAATGATCATTTCATCGTGTCCTAACATTTTCCAGTTGGAATATTAACGATGTTAAAACACATAAGGCTGCAAAGACTGTGATGCATAAGTAGATCAGTAAAATTCAAATGGAGGTGTGGGCTTGGTATCTTGGCTTTGAATTAATTTTAGCCCATGGCTTGTGCATTTGCCTAATCAAATGAGCTTTTTGTGCTGCTCTTGAGACCACAGAAGACAGAAGAGAGTAATGACATGACAGCAGTTCTGGGAACCCCATTTGCAGCATAAATAAGGGCTTCACACACACACACACAGGGTGTGTCTTGACACAGCTGTCTTTCTCTATACAACACAACTGTGGTGCATGAACAGTGAATGCAGTGTTCCTGAAAAAAGAAAAAAAAAAAAAGCCCAGCTCAGCAGTGTAAGGCTCCGGCTCTGTGGATGTGTTTTGTAAACCCTGCCTTGATGCAGTTCAATTAAAAGGAACCATCAGAGCTAGCAGCAGAAGGAAAGCCAGAATAGCACACACAAACACACACAGGACAACTACAAGAACTGACAATCTACACCAAAGACAGAGTTCACAAATCTCACAGTGATTTATGACATAACTAAATTCAGGCTTGAGTACTCAAACCTAATTAGACTTGTTTGAATGTATGTGTAAGCAGAAAATCAGTGCGAGAGACGACTGCTCTGCTTCCCCTCCAACTCGGCTCTTGACCATCCAATCAGCATGAGTGCTATCTAATCTAGAGCAGCTTAGAGGCTCCTCAAGGCATGTCCGAGTTTATGACTTAATCCATTATCTGTCAAAGCCAATTCAGGTCCTTTCCTTTGGCTGGAGTACTATGGAGTCCACAGTAGGGTTTCAGTCACCCGTTTAATGGCACAATTAAATATACAGTAAGTTCAGTCCGTCTAAAAAAATATATTTATAATATATAAATTCCAAAAATATACAGTAAGTTCCCTAACAATCGAGTTACTATTTTCCACAGATATGAAAGGGACGCAAATCTATAAACATTCGTTGGCACAGCCTTGTAAGAACACAAAGGTGGAAAGTAACAAATTACATTTCCTCGAATTACTGGAATTGAGTAGTTTTTTTATGTATTTCTACTTTTTAAAGTCTGTAGTTTTACTAAAATGAAAATGAAAAATAATAAAAATAATGCAACTAGGAAGGAAAAAAATTGCTGATGACAGTGATGCTGACCCAGATGAAAGCGAAATGGCATCAAATGCTAATGAAGCAAACCCTTGGCCATATATTTAAGAGACTTTGATTTCAAGCACAAGAAAGGCAACAGTACAAGACTCGCTTTTTTTCCCACTCACTTACGACCAAAATCCTACTTACGAACGTGCTCCCAGAACGGAACTCGTTCGTAAATCAGGGACTTACTGTACTTAATCCTGATAGAAAATTCCATAGGATTTCAGCTCCGATAACTTTCAGGTTGTGCGGTTGAACCATAAATAGCGTTAAATGGAAAGGTAGTGCACTGTGTAGGGTGTACATTCCCTTGTCTCACACACTAAGAAGTGCCTTTGATCAGGTGTTAAGAGAGTGATTTAGAATTCAGTCTTGTGTTAGCATCCAGTTAGCTTTGTACACGTAAATAAAAGAACATGGATGGTTACAGATAACATTACCAGAAGTGTTTTCCTACTGAAAAAGAGCTTCTGTGCCTGGTTTTTAATGTGGTGTTTGGCAGGCAGATACTCTCTCCTCAGTAGGGTGGACCATACAGACCTACTTTCCCCCATGCTGCGACTGACAATTAGCGTAATTAGCGGTTATTAGTATACCTGTGATGCGGTGTGATACATATAATTAAATACCTCACTGCTGTTACTGTCTATTATCACCACTCGTGGAATGGCTCTCATCCAATCAGATTACTCGGTCGGAACTAACTGTTGTATAATCTGCGTTAATGTAGCAGCTGCCAAGTTAAATTCCTTGCGAGTGAAATGTGACTTGGCTCATACAGAGTCACGTAAATGGGAAAAGACACATCTGAGGAGAACGTGGCTAATTAGAGTCTAGGTTTTGCTGTGAGCTCGGAAGCATTATAAAGGGAGAGCAGAGTTGGAAAGAGAGAGACAGAGAGAGAGAGAGAGAGAGAGAGAGAGAGAGAGAGAGAGAGAGAGAGAGAGAGAGAGAGAGAGAGGTGAGATGGAGGAGAAGCAATGTATTACGGTCAGATTTGTGGAGTTGGATTTGCCATTCCTCAAGTCCAAACGAGGTTTACTGAAAATCGCAGAACTGGTGAGAGCATGACGGTTTCCTATTTAACAACAAGTACAATGTTTAATTCTCACAAATTTATCTGATTATAGTTATACTGAATGTTGTGCATTGGTGCTAAAATCTGTTCTTTTCTTATATTATAGCAGCTATAAACACTCGTTCCCTCACTAGCCTTCTTTATTCTTTCTTTAATTAAGTTGATAAGACTAAGATTTTCGTTGTTGCAGAGCTCTGACACTGGAGAATCCTTCCACATGTAATGAATGTTCTCTATGACTGAACTGTTGATATAAAAACAATAACATATTACAAAGAGTGTGTTAATCCTAAATAACCCTGTGATTTCCAGCTGCACTGCTGTCAGAGCTGCTGTTGTAGAGAACTAATCAACATTTAAATTTCTCTTGCTCTTTAGGTGGTGCTGTTCATGACGTTCGTGAGTTTCGCAGCGGCAGCACGACCGGCCTACATCTCAGCCACATGTTTGGAGTTCTTCATCACACTTGCTCTGCTCATCCTTTATCTGCTGAAACTCCACAAATCACTCAGCTTCTTCTTCTGGCCTCTGATAGTGAGCATGTCATGTTGATCACTAGCTCACCTGCTCTGTGTGGTCTGGTGTTAAGAACAGAGTTTTAGTGCTAAAATTAATGATGTTGAGGTCGTAGCATGAACACTTAGTAGTTTTGGGTGGAGCTTTTATGTCTCAACTCATCCAGTAACACAGATCAGTGGTTCCCAGCCCTGGTCCTGGAGGAACCCCTGTCTAGTGTTTCTCATTTCCCAGCACACCTGATGTAGCTAATCAGCAAATTAACAGCCTTTTCTTCATTTGATATGGGGGAAAACACTAGAACGTGCAGGAATGGGGTTCTTCTTCAGGAACATACTGGAGCCCCTGTCATAGATGATGATGATGCATTTCAGAGTTCAGATCAGTTGGAATAATGTCTGTTTGTTTTGTTTACAGGACGTCTTAAACTCTTGCTTTGCTGCGCTTTTCTTGTGTATCATCAGCCTGGTGGCTGTGTCCACATTCACTACCAAGGGTACTTTGGTGGGAGGGGTGAGTTTACCAACAACAACAATACATAAAACATTTGATATGCACAGAAAGACAGATAAGATTCCTAAGCAGTTACACTGGAAGGTCTTTTTCAATATGTAAATATGTATTGAAAATAATATAAAAGTACTACAATTAATTTGAATTAGATTCAGTTAAAGTGCAAACTCTATAAAAGTCTATTTAAATTATGAACTACACTTTCACTGCTTTAGTATATTTATCATTAATGTTTCTTTATCGTTATCATAACTAAATTATACTGAATTAGCCTAATGAATAATATCTGATACTGAGACTGTGTTAACATGGCTACTTTAACTTTATGTGTGTGTATGTGTGTGTGTGTGTGTGTGTGTGTGTGTGTAGATCATGGGTTTTGTGGCTGTAGTGTTGTGGTGTGTCGATGGTTTCTTTATCTTCAAGAAAATCACCTTCAACCAGACGAGCAGTTCAGCGCCTCATTAACACTGTTATGGAAAATGGAATCCTGTGATCTGTTTAACAACCCCCCGCCCCCCGCCCCCTACACACACAAACACTCACACACATACACTGTCTACAGTAATATTGTCCTGCCTGTATATTGTTTCAAACAAATATATTAACAATAA
>JAQMYJ010000005.1:18764064-18777464 GCA_030014305.1 Clarias laeviceps
GAGAGAGAGAGAGAGAGAGAGAGAGAGAGAGAGAGAGAGAGAGAGAGAGAGAGAGAGAGAGAGAGAGAGAGAGAGCGTGCTCAGAAACCAGTAATTGTGTGCATGTGTTTCATGTAAAAAAGAAAGGCCCATTGAGGAGAAGTGAAAATCAGCTCTCAACACACAGACTAATAAGCAGCATATGATAAATGTAGCTCCATAAATATAACACTTTACTCATAACACTCAGGAAATGTTAAGTAGGAACAATTACTTTCACGTTACTAGTCATTGCCGTGAGTCAATACCCATCACACGGCATTTCCGTTACCTCTTTGCATCCACAATGTCATGCCTATAGCTGTTACAACTCATGTTATATTTATCATGTTCGACTTATTGTACAAGGTCTACATGCAGGGAAATGTTTTACCAGCGTGTGGTTTATTGCCATTGTAACTTTGGTTCATCTGTTTATATGATTATTTCATTTTATATTCATCTGATTCTTATCTACATCTATACAATATAATACATATATAATATATATATAAATGCTCCTGCAGTCGACTGTACACATTTATACAGCTATATTGGCAGTAAAATTCCCATTACACACTTCCTCTCCAAACAAAACATATTACACCAAGCTATTCCCTGCACTGCAACTGGAAACAGACTTGGCTCCGCACTTCTCTGACGTGCAAGTTGAAAGCATAAGGAAGAGAGAGGTGTTAATAGAAAAGAAGAGCAATCACTCACCTAGTCCTGAAGTGTAAATAGCCTTTACTGACTTCTTCATTTTGTACAGCACACTGCGATCCACATCCAGAGCCTACAGAAAGAGAAAGGAACACATTTTTTTAGACAGACTGTAACGGTAGTCATGACGCCATAAGACCTCTGGGGATGTGCTGGGGAAGTGTGTCTGAAACCACAGATAGTTGCTATCTGCAGATCCTTGGGTTACAGGGTCTCCACGGATCAAAATTTTTGTAAATAATTTAAAAAACTCGGTCGGATTAAGAGTGGGAAATTTGGATGCTGGATCGACAACCTTGAACTCTTGGCCTGTTAAGCCCCATACCATCTGGCTGGGATGCACTGGATGTTCTGATTCCCATCTATCATTGCCAGCATTGCCATATTTTTCAACAATTTATGCTGCATTGACTTTTCTTTGGGATCGGCCTGGACGGGTTAGCCTTTGGACCCCACTGGCACGCGTGAGCCTTGGGTGCCAATAATCCTGTCACCAGTTTACTGTTCCGTCACTTTGTTCCGTGGTAAAAATTACTACATGAATTGAACTGATCGATAAAGTTCTAGTCCTTGTATTTCCATGTTGAGTAATGAAGATGAATTAATGTCATGACTGACTGACGTATCCATGTTGAACATCAAAAACACCATTCCAGATTCAGTCCCCATATGCTCCTACAAGAACCTTCTACAATAATTTTCTGACATGGCTTTTCAGCAGATTTTGAAACATGACTACGGGGATTTGCTCAAAAGAATTAGTGAGGTCAGGTGCTGAGGTGGAGGCCTGGGGCTCAGTCAGCATTCCTGTCCATTTCAAAGATGTTCAGTGGGGTGATTGGCCAATGAATGGCAGAAGAACATGTGTGGATGTAATCACGGATTAAAGGGCGTTGATGTACAGCCCACTTGAGTTCTTTGTGGGGAGAACACACAGACCTGAGGCAGGAATCGAACCTGGACCCTGGAGGTGCAAGGCCACAGTTCCAACCACTATACCACCTTATGTCTTACTTACATGACCTGTGTGATCAGAGTCTACCAAAAAAAGGGGGGAGGGGATATGTTGGCAAACTGTGAGTTTCACAATACCCAAACACCTCATAGTAGTGAGATCCGGGCTTGGGACCGGCACTGCATCCAGTGGCTGGGGTTTGAGCACTGGTTGGGAATCGAACCCAGGCCTTACGCATGGTTACTAGCTGATCATTAAATTCACACTAAGCTAATGTGTAAAAATGTATGAATGGTTTGAGTGAGTCATGACTGCATGTGCTGTCTGGCTCTGAACCTAACAGTGATTCATTACCAATAAAGCGTGATTATCAAGACACACAAACAGCTTAATTTACTCTCTTCAGAGCAAAAACATTGAGTGATAATTCCAGCAGCCACTAAAATAACAATTTCCTTTCAACACACTGCAATCTTGGCCATTATTGTAGCTCAGGATTTCGCATATCGCAGCACAAACGCGCTGATAAATCATGAATTCAAAATGCATACGCCCCGTCATTCACAAATATTCGCTAGGAAAATGAATACAGTGCGAGTGTGCGAGTGTGTGTGTGCATTCCCAGTGTCTTCAGTTACTTCATTATTCAAAAGCCTAAAAATATGCTGAAACAATCTCCACTCTGCAGGGAAAGAAAGGAAGCAGGCAGGAGGATGAACTCTCTGTAACGAGAAAATGCCAAGGGCACTGCAGTGTGCGCCTGCACTCACACACCTCCGCTGTCTTTCATTCAAAATATGAACAATCACATTAAGATATTGCAGCATCCATTACAGAATTTGCTGCTCCTCTTGTTTCGTCTTGCACACATGGTATAACAAAAGAAACAGAAAGTGACAAAAAAAAAAAAAGGATTTAATACATAAATAGAACATCCCATCTGGTCTTTAGCCTGGTGACCTCACGCTAGAGCTCAGCCGCCACCGTTTTGACTGACGGCTCCAAACCACCACTCGATCCCAGACTAAGCCGTGTTCTAAATCCCTCAGAGACCCAGACTCTGCCACACACGCGCTTCTAGTCCTCCAGTTCTCCTGCTCTTCAGAATATTTCTTCCCAAACGATTTGATCTGCACTTTGTTTTAAAAAGCGCCGCGTTTCAGGAGAGTATGCAAGAACGGACAATGGTCTCGTTCACATTCATGAGCTGGGCAGGAGAGAGAGAAGAGGCCTAGCGCAGCACAAAGAGAGCTTTCTGACCAATAAATAACAGTCTTGAGATGAGAGAAAAGATATCACGTATAGAAATTCCACGCGAATCGAGACCGGGATCCGAACATTACAGAGAAAAGGGTGGCAGCTCAGAGGAAACAGTGGGGGATTAAGATATGCAGGCTTGCATTTCAAGAAGCCAGCCTTATGCAGCCACTGAGATGTCTGGCCTCAAGTAAACAGTGTTCATAACAAGTGCAGCCAAGTGGTGAGGGGAAAGTGGTGAGGGGAAAGGGGCGGGGCGCGACCTGAACTTGAACCCGCATGAAAGAGAGAGACTGTATAACCCTGGGAAGTCCTACTGAATGTTCTACTAGGGCTTAACAGAGCACAGATAAAGCATCATAATATCCTATTCCTGACCATCCACCTCCACACACTCGCCACTGTCTCTACCCTGCACCATATTCTTTCGCAAACTATTTTCTTTATTTTATTTTGTTTACTTCATTTTCATGCAGAGGTAAGTTTTGGCCTTGTTTTTCTGGGAAGGTCTTCATGAGAGCCAGTTCCATCATGGTGCTTGATGGGTTTTGCAAATGCACTTGACAATACTGTCGTCTTAAAACAACAACTGACTGTAGAAAGAGGGTCCAGACGGTACTGTAAGAATAACACAAGTGTCAGTGTCCTCGACTAGTGACCCACAGTCCAGACGCAGACCTGGCAATAGTCACCATTTCAAAAGGTTCAAATTATTGGGCTGATTTAGGCAAAGAAAACTTAGTAAGAAATTACTAGAACGAGGTTAAGAACCCTTCAACACAATATCATCATCTCTGTGGAAGAAATGTGGCCGAAAAAAAAAAAAATCATGACTGGAGATGGTAAAAAATCAACAGTAACAACAATGAACAGAGCTGACAGGATTGGATCAGCTGTGTGTCCACAAAAAAAAAACAAAAAAAACACTTGTTATTGAGATTAATAAAATCTCGCATAAAGATTTGAGTTTGGAGCAATGGAAAAAGTGATTTGTTCTGATGAGTTTAGGTTGACCCCAGTCCAGGGTGCATCAGGGTAAGAAGGAATTTTCACACATGAACTGGCCACCACACTGCGCGCTATAACCAAAGCTAAAGATGATTGAATGGAATCGTATAGTTTCGCCTAATTTTTTGGCCAGGCAGTGTATTTTATTAGACTGAACAGAGTGCATAGGAAAAATAGTAGAGGAGATCAATGTATAAAAAACAGGAATAGTTCAGTCACTTTACACATGAACCAGCATGGCTGAAGGATATTCTCTCTCTGTTGCAGCCAATCACATGCATTTATGTGAATTATTTAACATAAGTTAAAGCTGGATCTAACTTTGCTCTGAAAGAGGACGGATTCCACAGCCTTGTTTCATTCATTTTATTTATTCACTGAACGGACGAGAGTGTCAATTTTTATCACGGCAAATTTTAAATAAACGTGCATCCTCTGTTCAGAGTTCACGACAGAAATGCCAAAAATGGCAGCATTAAAGCACCATTCTAGACTAAAACGGCTCCAAATTATCTTGGTTGTAGTCATAAACTATTCATTAATGGTTAATCATTAATTAATCAGTCGTGTCAGTTGTTTATCCAGACCCTAGTAAACAAGAAAACCAATATAACCGGACCTATAAAAATGTTAAATGAATAACCCTGGTCAAAAGCCAAAGGCTTTCCAAAAAGTAATGAGGAAAAAAAAAAAAAAAACTCTCGGGGGGAAAAAAAAAGCAGCTAATTAAAGCCGTTGCAGATTTATACACAAAACTGTACTCTCTCTCTCTAAACACCGACACAAGATAAACGATTACGGTTCTGCTGACAGGACCATCTATCACCCGACTCTCTCACTTCCACGCTCCAGGGCTTTACTGCTCCGAAAGCTTAGAACATCTTTATAATCACATCTAACGTAAGTGCTGGAGGAGTGCGAGAACAGTCCGATTATCAGAGCAATCTCTGCGTGAACTGAAACTGTATCCAGCAGCTCCTATTCGGCTTCACCTCAAACCCAGAGGCTTGAAGGCTCTGGTCGTTAAGACACTTCGAGTGCTATCTGATCCCCTCTTAACTCTCGGCTCATTTAGGCACTCAGCACTGGACATACTTGAAAGCTTTAGTAAGGCATCTGTGAGATGACTGATGGCGAACATCTTGACGCTTAACATGCGGAAAACTGTTTCATCCCATTCGTGTGGAGATTCTGTTCAAACGGATTCTGTTAAAGTTTGACACTAGACTTAGTTTTTGCATTCGAAACTTTGCATGCAAAATATTTCAATGTATATTTATGATTATAGAGAAAGGGTTCTCTAATGCCATTTCTTATTTCTCACTTCCCACATGAAAAAGTTGATCCTTTATTAGCAGGGGTAGAGACAGGCCTCTGAGATTTGGCATAATATATAGAAAACGAAGGAAAAAAAAAAAGTCTATTCATAGATATTTTGGATATTATACAAAGCTGATGTATCTCATTAAGGAGCTTTACTAGTTGCATGGAAGATTGTTACTCAGAGCAAACACTCAGACATATACAGTACCAATCAGCCATAACATTGAGGCCACCCTGCCCAACATCGAGTAGGTCCCTACTTTTGCCAATAAAAGGTGTTCTGACACCTTTCTATAGCAACCAGCATTAACCTTTTCACCAATTTGTTTTCTCTTCTTATGCGAGCCAACCTTCGCCTCCCAGATGCATCAATGAGCCTTGGCCACTCATGACCCTGTTGTCCTGTTGACCCTGTTCACCGGTTTTCCATACTTTAAGTATGTCCTGACCACTGCAGATTGGGAACATCCCACAAAACCTGAAGTTTTGGAGTTGCTCTGATCCAGTCATCTAGCCATCACAATTTGGTCCAAATTTGATCAACGTGCTGTAGATCAAATCCTTATGCTTGCCTATTTTTTTCTGCTTCTAACACATCAACTTCAGGAGCAAGATGTTCACTTGTTGCCTAATATATCCCACGACTTCCAGGTGCCCTTGTAATGAGATATTCTAACTGTAGCTACTGTGATGGGTGATATGATGCACATGGGGAGTGAAGACTTGCCAGTGTATTGAGATCTTCTTCGAAATGGTGGTCGCATATACAGTACATTGCCCAGACAAAAAAATTGCACACTAATATTTTATTGGACCGCTTTTGCTTTGATTACTGCTGTGGCATCGTTTCAATAAGCTTATGCAATGTCACAACATTCATTTCAGACCAAAGGCAATCAAAAAATCAAAAAGGCAATGTTAGCGTTGTATACTAATGTCTTTTGTATAGGTTTTTTAATAATTTATACTGTAAATTTGGTTTGTCTTAGATAGTTAGCTAATATAATGTTGTAGTCAGTCAGTTTCTGTTCATTTATGTTGCATGTATGTAGCATCTTGGTCCTGGAGGAATGGCATTTCGTTTCACTCTGTACTGAACTGTATACGGCTAAAATGACAATAAAAGCCTACCTGACTTGACGGGAGAGTCGGGCCAGTGCGTAAAGCCTTCTCTAGCACATCACAAAGATTCTCAATGGGGTTTAAGGTCTGGACACTGTGGTGACCAATCCATATGTGAAAAATGTCGTCTCACCCTCCCTGGACGTATCTTTCACTATTTGAGCCCAATTAATTCTGGCATCATCATCTTGGAATACGCCTGTGCCATCTGACTTAATTTTTTGGACACAACATTGCTGAGTCTAGACCTGACCAACTAAAGTAAACCCAGATCATAACACTGGTCTCTCAGGCTTGTATGGTAGGCACTATAATGGATGCATCACTTTCTCTTTCTTCTTACCCTGCTGTGCCCATCACTCTGTAAGACGGTAGGTCTGGAATCATCAGACCACATAACCTTTTTCCATCTTTATTTTTTAATGCATATTATAGTCCATTCCTTATGCATTCCTTTTGAAGCCTTTTTCAGATTAACCTCATTGATATGTGGTTTTCTTAAGACTACACAACTGTTTAGTCCCAATCCCTTCATGTTCTTCACTCTTTGTAAGAGTGGAAATGCTTTTACATTCATGATTAAACATAGCCATCAGTTTTAGGGGGTTTTTTTGTTTGTTTTTTTACGATTTCACTAAACCTTTAAGTGATTTCCCATCACGCTCATTGGGGATGTTTATCTGACCACATTTCCTCCTTGAAGATGATGGTTCACCACTATCCGGTCTAAAACCTTTTAGGCAAGAAAACTGCATCATGCCTACGGTAGTATTTTCAGCATCACCGCATCTACATTAGCGATTCTCAACATTCCACCATGGAGTGAGAGGGCAGAGCTTCACATCAACTAAAGTAATGTTATGACAACATGCTTTTTTCAAAGTGGCATTGCTTCATTTTTGTCCCTCATCACGTTTCAATTGACCCTGGAGGACTTCATGGGATAATCGAGGTTCCTGCTTAAAAGGCTGGACTGGACTGGGTGTTCATTTAAACATAAAGTGCGGGTATAGGTTACATCTGTCACTTTATGGGGTACGCTGCTGGTTCTACTTAGCTTATAAAACTCTACTCAAAAGAAACCGGAGACGCTTTACTGCACGGTCTTAATGTTCTGAACACAGTAGTGAGCTAGAAAACATCTAAATACCCTTCCTGTCTCTGAGGCATGTTTTTGTCATTGCGAAATATACTGTACCAGAAGCCTACCAGAGACATCATTTGGTTCCGTTTTGGTTCTTTTATTTGCTGCATTAATTCGTTTTCCATTAATCAGGCTCTTACACGTTAGGCACAAGGATTTTGTTGTTGTATTTCAGAAGCCAAAGTGGTTTTCTGCTGGTCATGGCAGCAGAGGGGGGGGGTCACATTCAGTGTAGAACCTTCACTATGGGGGGGCACATTCAGTGTAGAACCTTCAGTGGGAGGCCTGGAGCCTAACCCAGGGAACTCATCGCAGAACACAGACAGAGACATTCAGACACACAACCATACACCTGTGCCAATCAGCCTACACTACATGTTTCTAAATCTAAACCTCAAAACCAGATCAAACATCTGTTTTGACACTACATTGAAATTAGTTTTTTTTTTTTGTAGTAATGAGCGGCATGAAGCGGTTCAGATTTGCTCAGTCCCACTTGTCTGGGAATAACCTTATCATTGTACACCACCAGTCAAAAGTTTGGACACCCATTTTTACTTAATTTCGTTGATCTCAATAAAGGATGAAATTAAAAAGTGTACGATGATATTCATCCATAGTAGATGAGGAGGAAAGTAAACGTGGCAGTTTAACACAGTGGATATTTGTTATCATTTCACACTAGGAAGTATCATCAATCAAGCCCTGTACAGGGAACCAGTCAAGCTAAAAACATAAGTGACATTGTGTCACTTTTCAGAAATATTGGAAGTGCAGTAAAAATTCAAACGGATTGGAAATAACAGCTCTTTTGCCAATGATATATTTCACAAGTTATGAGTTTAACAAAGTCACGGCTTATGCATAAGACAAATATGCACACCTTTTATTATTTCCACTCTGGATTTTATAGTCGCATTGCCGTTAATCTGTACAAAAAGAGGCGAATTTGGTCAGAGCGCGGCTCAAGAAAAAAATAAATAAATAAAAGAAGGTTGGCGCCTGATTACGTCAGTCTGTGCCGAAAGAGGAAAGCACCATACGGACTGCCAGATCTTCAACCTGGAATCAGTGTCACTGTAGAGACAAGCCAAACATTCAAACATTTACAACGTTGATAATTTTGTTTTTTTAATACACCAGCTGCAGTTTTTGTTCTCTAAGACTTCATACAATAAGGCAAATTACTTCTACATAGCTACTCCTACACACACCAACACACATCCTGTTCTACATCTGCAAGCATCCTGCTTCCACCATTGATCGCCAACCCCAGTGAAATGACCCGACCACAACTGGCCATGAACTTCAGAACTAAAAGCAGGTCACACTATCTATCTGTCTATCTATCTAGTGTTCACACCCTGTGCTGGACAATTTATGCCATAGTATATTATCAATCCCATCTTAAAATCCCCTGGCAAAGCCACACCACAGTCGCTCCACTAATGCCCCCCGCCCCCACCCCCTTGGCTAAAGATTCCAGCGGCTTTTGCACATAGTGGGGTCAGTGATGTCCCGGCTTCCATTGTTCCCAGTTCCACAGCTATTTGATGACGGCATGTCTAGCGTA
Organism: Clarias laeviceps; assembly: GCA_030014305.1. Classification (NCBI taxonomy): domain Eukaryota; kingdom Metazoa; phylum Chordata; class Actinopteri; order Siluriformes; family Clariidae; genus Clarias; species Clarias laeviceps. Next base: position 18,773,188 of record JAQMYJ010000005.1, read on the forward strand.
GGCCAACCCCATCCCCCCTCCACCCACTTACATTAGGCAAAGAAAACAAAGCAGTTGTGCTAGCCTGGCATATTTCAGATACTTTTCCTTCCCCCTCAAGCTGCAGTGGATCCCGCTTGGAGCACCATTACCACAATCACTCGGAGAGTATGGTCCTTGTTTCTGTTTTGGTGGGAAGTGATTGCTGGTTTAATGCTTAATAAAATAGTCTGAGAAGCATCATAAATTACTGTCTCAAGGCCAGAAATGGTGATGGATTTTAAAAAGAATAAAAGATAAAGTATTAATAGAAGCAACTAACAGATATGAAGATGTTTTTTTAAATGCTGTCTATTCAAATAGAGTTGTTATGATAGCACTCCTGATGGTTAGTCACAGTGTATGACTGGACTATTAACTCACCAGATTTTAGTCTTTTACTCCAGTGGTTTTGGGAAAAAAAAATTTCGAAACACCCTCCCCTGGACTCCGCGGCACTTGGGTCTCATATAGTATTTAATGTTTTTACATTAGAGACCCAAGACAGTTCATTTTCGAGAACACTTGACCCCAAAGTCTGGGTCATTTTGATCAGTGTGAACACAAACGTTCCTGGGTCCCATACTCGGGCATGGATCGAATACGATATGCAAGCCAATTGTACCTGAGAATGGAAGTTGATTGCTGTTTAGACGCGATGTCATCATTGCTGTCGGTATCCTCTGAAATCCTGCATAGTGTGAAGATTGACTGCCTTGTTCTCTTCTTCTCTTTGTGTTTAACATTGGCTCGCAAGACAACTAGGGGCATACTGCCATCTGTTGTATCGGAGAGTGAAAATATGCAAGTGGACCGAGGACAGAGAATAATAATAATAATAATAATAATAATAATAATAATGTGAACGCAGACCAGAGGGTCACTGGGGAGGGAGAAGCAATAGATTCTATTATACCTTGTGTAAAATTACTCTAAGTGAATTAGTATACAAGTAATAATACTAACATCATAAAAAAAGTAATAACCAGTGTGAACAAAAGTGTGACACAACTTGACAATCGCTGAACAATATAATAAACTAATAAAATCTAAAATCTGTAAAATCTTCATGCTGCCAAGCTAGCTTGATTTCCCCCCCCCTCACTCTGTCTTTCAGCTCATAATGACAATGTAATAAATACTGATAACGGGCCTCATTTGTCAAGCAAGATATGATATCCTTTATTAGGAAATATTTCCAATAAGAATTTACACAAGAAATTTTCTTATTCAACTGTTTAAGATGTTCCCAAATTACTTTAAATCATATAATTATATGAGATGTTACTACGCTTTTATATATAGACTACGCTCTCAAGTAGAGATAATTTAGGGTTTTCGGTTAAACACAAATTTAGTAAAACTTTCAGTTTGGAAATTCAGTTGTTTTATATTAATTGGATTAACAAAAAAAATATTAAATCCACAAAAATTACACTTAAAGAACGCAACCCAACTTAAACGCATAAATTAAGTCAAACAAGACTACATTCTTATTACATCCTATTTTAATGCTGTGGCTGAAAAGTGGCCAATACTTCGCCTGGGGTGCTGAATAACAGTATCAGCTTCCTAACACACACACCTTCCTGTACTGCATTGGCAAAGACAGGCTGGTCAATTGGCTGATCGCCATTGAGACACTTTGCTGTGAATAAAATTAATGCAGTAGATTTACACAGTACTGTGTATCTACAATCAATGTATATTAGTGAAGGTAAGAGCAGGTTGACACGTACAATGTGATGAGATCTCACAGGATTGAGACTAAACAACTGTGTGGCCATAAAAAAAAACTACTTATTAGTGAGACTAATCAGAAAAAAGGCGTTAATTACTAGAGAGCATTAAGATTTCACTTTCTTTGTCTTCCCTGATGACACGGGCTTAATCCAGAACTCAAATTGTAAGAAAGTGGTTCTGGAAGCGTGAAGAATCATTTTCACACATGAACTGGACACACATTGTACCCTGTAATAGAAGCTAGAGCCAGTCGAACATCAAACGATATCTTGAAGTGTTCGGTACATGACGTTCTTTCGTGGTACGTTGTGATCCGAGTAAATACTAGGGACAAGAATCACCAGGGACCCGCCGGTACAGTATTATCGCGATACCTAGGTGCCAATTCAATTCGTATAACGATTCTGCAATTATCCCTTTTTTTCTTCTTCTCCATATTGTGTTACAGTTTCAGCAATTTGATTAGATGCTGATGCTGCCACACAAGATGCTGTGCTGCCTGCAAAAATGAATAATTTAGATGCTCCACCTATAGGATTATAGAGGAACTACAAAATATTGCCACAAAGTTTTTTAAATGTATTTTCAAAAATCAACTTTAGAGTCAGAGTGGCGGTACATGAATTGCTGCACAAAAGAATCGTTCATACATCACTGAATCGATTTTGCTAGAACCGTCTCGTTTTACCTGCTTTTAACGAGTTAATTTTAACTTCTGTTTAACACGATTTTCAAAACATTCCGAAAAAGATGTGTTCAAATCTATGCAGATATTAATCTTTATTGAAAACATCAATGAATGCTGTAAAACCTTAAACCAATGTGAAGGAAATACAAAACCTTCTTAAACTAATTACTAATTTTATTTCGCATTTTCGTGTTGAACCGTTTTCACATTCATTTACAACATTCCTAGTTCACGTAAAATGTTAAGGATGTTATAGTACTATATGATACGTTATCTTTTTAAAAACTTTTCTAAGGTTAGGTAAAAATGATGCTAATAAAAACAGCATCGATGAAACTGCTGGTAATTCTTTGTGCACGTGCCCAGTATATTCAGACTCTTCTGTGTAAAAGAGGTACTTTTCCAAACTGCGTTGGCCCACTTGTCTAAACTGCCTTCTGAAGTCTGTCGGTTCTGAAACCAGCCTTTATGTCCCTGCCATTACACCTCGACCTCACCTACACAACTCCTTTCATCCTCTCTTTTTCCCCGTCATTGGCACACAGACCAAACATGGTGTTGAACAGCAGCCAGTGAACCCGGCCTAGAACCTGATCAACCTACTTCACTGTCGGGAGAGCGAGAGAACATTCAGTCAGGCACCAGATGTTTCTGTTAAGCTAATAAAAGCCCCTACAGAGTGCAACAGTCATAATGTATTGCAGTTTGTGAGCCGGTTTGCTCTTCATGTGATATCTGACACTGATGTGGAGTCTAGGAGTTGTACGTAAAGAGTGGCAAGCTCGGGAAGACAAAAGCTGGACGGCAGGACGTGTCTAAGCCCAGAAGCATCAGCAGCTCACACCAGCCAGGATCAACTCAGACAGAGATGAAGTCCGAGTCGATTTTACAACAGGGGAGCGTTACTGTGGGTGGTCTAGACGGCACTAAACAGAATAGAAGAGCTGATAAAAGGCATACTGGGATCCTTAAGCTTAATTAGTTTGGTTAAAAAAATAAATAAATAAATAAAAAAACAGAATGCGAGCGCAGTTAAAGCACAGGAATAAATCTAATGGAAGGTAAAATGATGGCTAATTAAACCCTGTGTAAAGACAGGATGTTTCCGTGTAATTTATTAACCATGTTATTAGGGAATTAGACAGACTACTGCAGACTGTGTACTACAAACTGCGTTTCATTTGTTCATTCATTTTTCATTATAAAACCAAACCAAAACAAACCAAAAAAAAAAAAAAAAAAAAAGAGAGAAACCAAAACCAAAATGAAACATTGAATAGTGGCTCATTTAAACCCTGCTTTCACTGTGGTATAAATGTAAACAGAAGGTTGGTGTCTTTAAACTGCAGGAAAGCACCACACTCCTCAGCTAATAATGATGATCAAATAATAATAATAGTAATATTAAATAAATAAAATGCGATGACGTATAAACTTGTTCTGGCTCAAACTAATTGTGTCCAATGAAAAAAAAAATCAATTATCTATTTTTTTTTTTATTTTGGTTTTGAAAAAATGTTGATTAATTGATTTTCCATTTTAATTTTTGGATTTAAATTGAAAAAACTTAATGAACGAATGATGCACTGATTCTCCCCTTTTGAAATTAGGGTTGTTCCGATTCCGATACTAGTATCGGAAATGCTGCCGATACCGCAAAAAAATCTGGCATCGGTATCGGTGAGTATTTGAGTCCACGTCGACCGATCCGATACCATTTTCCTAAAATGCCTTTTATTTAACAAAATTGGTTGTGGACTTTAAGCTTTAAAGAGATTATTTTCTTATATTATTTATATTTATTTTTTTATATTCCTAGATTTATTTG
>JAQMYJ010000005.1:18777564-18800477 GCA_030014305.1 Clarias laeviceps
TCGGTATCGGCCGATACCCTGAGCCCAAGTATCGGAATCGGTATCGGGAGGGGAAAAATGGTATCGGAACATCTCTACTTGAAATGAGAGGCTTTCTTTTTGACCTGCCATTTTGCATGCATACCATCACATCACTTGTGATTTCCCAATTGCTATAATGGACATTCTGGCACTGTTTACATGACAACAAACTGATGTGAATTAAAAAGCGTGGTGGATGACCATTTGTTACCGACGTGACAAGCTACAAAGCATACGAGCTATATTAACTCACAGGTTTTGCAGTGTGTGGTAGGAACAAAATAACTGATTTCGTTCTTCTAAACAGTCCCCAACAATCCTCCATACACCTTTAAAAATGACGTCTGATGTCTGGACTCTTGAATGTTTGTTCCCCTACTTCACAATTTTTTGAGAATTGTCTCTGATTAAAATTTATCCAATGTTGCAATGCCCTTCCTGAGCAAATCAGACAAAAACGTCTCTGTTCTAGCTAATAGGGTTCCTGAGATATGAGCCTAAAGTCTTTCCTGGGTGTGTGCGCGAGTGTAGGGGGAGGGGCTTAGGCTGTAATCCAATGGCTTGCATCGACTTTACTGGCATTTTCTCTCCCCTGGTTCTGATGTCTCTATCTCGGGAACCCTATCACATAGAACTTAGCTGTTTCAGTTTCTGAGAGAGAAGAGTTTACAGAGGATGGGTGTCTAGTTTGGTGTTGGTAGTCTGAAAATTATGGTTACTGAAGGAGAATAAATGTAACCTTTATGGGCAGACTTAGAGGAAATTGAGAACTTTAATGGAGAAGTGGAGTTTGGCGCAAGTCCCAAACAAATCCTCATAACTACAAAACAGTGCATTTTGTCCCCAATATATTTTTTTCAGAGCACTCTAGAGACCCCTTGGGCATGCCTGATTTAATAAACGGTAAATCACTTTTGATCGTAGCAGATGTTAAACATAACATACAGTATATTCAGTCAAATATTCATATAGTGAGAACTTCATCAAGTTCTTACTATTATACAATTCTATTCTACAATCCTCCCATCTAACAGCTAGAATAAAGTCCCTTAGTGTCTTTGAATAATTCTGAATATAACCATCATTTCTGTGCTAAATCATGAAAGATGCATGGCATAAGACATCATTAAATTAATTGCAAAGAGCCAAAAGCAGACCTTGCATTTTTAAAATGCTTCACATGAGAGGAAAGGGAGGCGTCGAATGAGTGTACTCCATTAGCGTGATTGGAAGCACACACACCTCCGTTTTTTAATTCTCTATGGCTGAATGATGGTGACTCCACTGGGATAAGGAATGGGGGAGGTGGTGGGACTGAGGTGACTTTCACGCTGACTCTTTGTGTACAAGCAGTTAAGACAGGAGAGGACATGCAGAAAGACCTTGCTCACTGCGCCCTAATTATCTCGAAAACACAAAACCATGTCCCATGCATTCCGCTTTCAAATAAGAAATGACTTTGTTTTGCCTAAATTTGTCTAAAGTTTGCAGAGGGTAGTTTAGTGGCATCAGAGCATGATGCACTTTGATGCAAAAACAAAACAAGAGGAGGACTAGAGAAAGCTGAAACTGAATTAGAAACACATGATCACAGCTATGTACTTTTTTCAGCTTCTGCAGTCCTCTAGTTGGGCTGGGCCTCCTGAGTCCAACAACATATTCCTGTCTGCTTTATCAATTCTTTTTTTTTCTTTCTAAAAACAAATGTCATTGCAGAAGGTTGACGATACAAATTTCCCAGGTTCTCACGTAAAGATGTACCAGTCTCATGGGGATTAGCTAAGCTGGTCAATGAGTCTCTCAGGGAGGAAGTTCAGAACGTCCTGTGAGCTCATCTGACTATGAGACATCAGTAGTGGGTTGTGTGGTCCAATGCAGCCCAAGAAATAGATCATGACAACAAACACGGGGGACTGATCCGGGCTGTACGCTAGCTATTGCATCATCATAATCATCTGCATAATCACGTAGACTTTGTCAGATTTAATGACATTAATAAGGGTATATTTATAGTGCTTTCATTGTACTTTGCAAAAAGTCTTGAGCACTATATTATTTTTAGTAAAAATTATGTTAGATATGTTTATTATGTCTGCAGCACTGGTGGCTCGGTCCTGCCATATGGAAAGCCCAGAATCAACTCCCAACCAATGCCCAAACCCCAGCTGCTGGATGCAGTGTCGGTCCCAAGCCCAGATAAAATGGGACGTTGTGCAGATCGGATGGTCCGCTGTGGCGACCCCCCAAGGGGAGCAGCCAAAAGACCAAAAACATGATTATTATGTCTGTATTCTGCCTTTTATGTCTCAAATCATTCACTACATCCAATCATAACTTACAAATGAATAAATAAATAACACTACAGAAGGATATTTGCATATCTGTAAAGAAATTAACATATTTTTAGATGGAAAAAAAAAAAGACCTGATGTACTGTAGGCTCCTGGGTTTTGCATGAAAATAGTAAGTATAGACTCCCGGGTGCGATTCCCACCCAGTGCCCAACCCCCAGCCACTGGATGCAGTGCCGGTCCCATGGGCACTGGCTGGGAATCGAACCCGGGCGGGCAAAACACCTACCACTGAGCCACCAGTGCCCCCTCATGCTATGCCTAATATTACTAATAGTTCAGAAAAAAATTCAAGAGCAGTGGGCCTTCCTACTTAATCAGCTATGTGTTTGTAGGTTAGAGGGTGAAATTGGCGCGTGTTACTCGCACACATGGAGATTTTAGAGCAGACAGACGAGCTTTTCCAGCGGACTCAGGAACGCTTCCTGAGCGGGAACGATTGTGTTCTCACTGATCAAAATGAACCAGAATGAAAACAACCCAAGTGAACCAGACAGACTGTTTTTTTTTTTTGTGTGTAAATGTAAGTGTTAGAGCACAAGTAAAAAAAAAACTCAATCTAAATCCTTTCAAACTAGTTATGTTTTTCTATTATTCTAATCATTTATTAAGTGCCAGCAACCTGGTGTTCTTTGTGCATAGATGATCTGTGTGATTTCTTCATGCAAGGTATGTTTACCTTTTTCGAGCCTTGACTTCCATTAGTGACTGAACGTTCTTTTATGAGCATGTTTCCATCCCTACACATCCATCAGCAGACGATTATTGGCTTTTCGGATGATTTAATTAACTGAACCGAACCAAATAGAACAAATTTTGATTTTGGAGCTCAGAAACTCAATATTTAATCAATATTTCTCGCTCTTATAAGGACAAGCCTCATCAGCGATGAGGTGGTAAAGAGGTCATAGCCGAGCTCGGTGTGTTTTCAGATAAGTAAATTAACAGAATTCGATGAGCATAAGCCTTCTGAGTTTTCCTTGTTCAACATGTTTTGTTCCAGAGAGAAGGGATTGTGGGGGAGGGTAGAGTATCCCACCATGTCAATGGTGTTGACCCGAGCACCGACTGACGTGATGAACAAACACAGTCTCTCCCGAAACAGCTGCTAATTGCACCACAACAAGTGTGCCGGGTTAGTGAGATTAACACACCGCATTCTCTCCTATCTCACACACACACGCACACGCACACGCACAAGCAAAGGGGGGGAAAAAAACACTCCCTGTTTACAATATCAGCAGCTTTACGAGTGAGAAAACAGCATAGAGCAAAGCCACTGGGATGGAACATCTCTCCTAAACACACTAGCTGTAGGTTCACCTCAACAAAGACTCCATTGTATGTGCTGAGAGGGAGGAAAAAAGAAAAGAAAAGAAAAAAAAAAACATGCCCGCAAACATATACAACCAGTTCGTCTGTGAAAACTATTCAAATGAACCTGCGCTCTCCCTGTTCCCTCTCCAAGAGCATCTAAGACCAATAATCACACCTTGGTGAGGAGTTAATTGGGGTAATTAAACTGAAGAGACACTCAGAGAAAACGGCTCCCCCGTGTGCGTTCTAGCGCATGCAGTAAGGTTCGTCATCAATAGTGAGCTCCATTCGAACTTCCTGTGTCCAGGGAGACCTTTTGCTCTTTAACGCAAGCTTCAAAAGGGAGCCCTTGTTTTACCTTCACGCTGCTCCTTATGCCACGAACACGAACTAACACAACACTCGACATCTCCGACTGGGGGCAAATGTGGGAAAACGTCACGAGGTTCCACACATACGGGTCCCATACAACAACTAGCCTGAAACGGTTGTGCTTGATCAACATTTTGTCAGCTTTAGTTGATTGGGCAAGACTGGTCAGATTGACATGTTTACACAACAGATTTGTATTCAGATTGGGCTTTTATTACAATTATTAGTGGAATATTAGGGTCCACACCTAATGATGCCATTGCAAGTGTGAACAGCGAATGAGTAAAAATGTCTAAGAACTGCTATTGTGCTTGTCTAAAACCCTACAATAGTCGGACTGTGATACTTACAGGACAGCTTGGGGTCGCCATATTGGATCATTCGATCTGTAAGTTATTGGCGGAGGAATAAGGCCAGATGCCATTCCTGCCACAACCCACCCATTTCTCCACACTTGGGATGGCATTCACATTACATTTACAGCAATCGGCGGATACCTTTATCTAGAGCGACTTACATTTTTCTCTCATTATACATCTGAGCAGTTGAGGGTTAAGGGCTCAACAATTTCAACTTGGTGGTGGTGGGGTTTAAACCTAGAACCTTGCACAATCAGTACTCCAATGCCTTAAATGCCAATGTATAGAATTAGGAATCTTGCCCAAGGGCCCAACAGTGCCAACCCAAGGCTCGAACACCCGACCGTCCAAACAGCAACCCAGCTCGATCTACCACTGCTTGCACAGGGTCGCTATAAACGTAGTAGTGGAAATAGTGGAACAAAAAACATGCTAATGCAGTGTTTAAGTGGAAGCTAGACTTCTGTATGTTCTACGTCTACGTCTTTGATCTGTAATCAAAGTTGCGCATTTAACAAGTAAATACATCTCTATGTAAACACACGTATAAGAAGTGCTGCTGATTTGGTGTGGAGACCATCCCGAGTTCCAGAGTAGGAATTCCACGTCGATGGGATGTTTTCTTTCATTTCTCTTGATGGAGCTTGGGACTGATTCTTGCGACCTCTTGTCAAATGTAGCATTATTGTACAGTTTCTATCATAATATGTTAGAGGATCTTCATCAGACAGTCTGACGCTGAGATCTATTAGGTAACGCCTTTATTGGGATTTAATCTTACTGTGTCACAGGGAGGCTAATAATATTACAAGGCTGCTTGAAATTGCTCACTTTAAACCAGTTTAATCAGGTGTCACACACCAAAATTCACAGTGGGAATTAAATAATCAGCAAATCTAAAACACGTGTAGAAACAGGACACCCACAAAACTGGAAGAGCAAGTTAAATATGATTGCAGAATCATGGAAATCTAAAACTCATGCTGGTTCATGTAACCTGGACAGGACTTGCAAGGGCTCAAACAGTTAAGGCTCTGGGTTGCTAACCGGAAGGTCTGGGATTTAAGCCCAAGCTCTATCGAGCTGTTAAGCAAGGCTTTAACCAGATCTCCTCCAGTGGCATTGACCCTGTGCTTAGTGGAATATGAGGGTGACTGATAGATATATCTGAAACATGCACAAAATCAGCAGGATTTTTATAGACTACTCTAGACTACTAGCTCCGTAAACAGTAAGAGGCGAATAAAAACACGATCAATGAAGAAATGAGATCCAAATGTTTCTGGCTGAGAGGAACCAGACACTACAACCATAAGCTCTACTTAATTGCTGGTGCTTAGAAGCCTCTTCCTCTAATCTCTCATATTGACTACAATATTTTGAGGTCAGATTTGAGGCTTGCCAGAGAAGTACTGCTGACATATTGAACAAGATCTTTAATAGGTTACTGCCTATGTGGACTGGGAACAGAACGTAGCATCATGATGCAGCATCTCATGAGTGATCTGGAAATTTGACAATTTCTTTAAATCATTTAAGGCTGAAACTAACGACTATTTCGCAAATCGATTAATCCGTCGATTATTGAAATGATTAATCAGTTAATTGGATTACAAATGGCACAATTACTCAATAGCTCTGGCTGTTTAACTTGAGATTGTTTTATGCATTTGGTAACTATTAATGAACTTTTCTAAAGAAGATGAAAATATAACCAAGGAAAAGCAAAGTAGAAGCAACACACAGCCAATAATTCAGGTGTGAACCCTTTTTGACTCTCACGTCCCTCACAAAGCGTCACTTGGTCACGCCCCCGTCAGCACAAAGTCTTTCCCTCTGATTCTAACGGATGTTCCCACACTCAGGAGATTTTTGCTCATGAAGGTGTTTTAACAGGGTTTAAAGGTGCTCGCGAAGGTGTTGCCTAACACCCACATGCCAGAGCGTTCACAGTTCATGTCAGAATCAGGCATCAACTAATCCACAATTCAATTCGTTGCCAGCGAATTTCATTATCCATTTTAATCAACCATGTCCATTAATCGTTCCTCCCTTATAGTCATTATCGTGCTGTAAACTGTTATGGTAAAATATAATGTACAATGAACTGTAACGACAAAGGAACCAAAGTTCCACACAATGTAGAAGAACTGTAAGGCATATACTGTAATGTCATTTCCACCTTTTACGAGATATTACTGGAATATACAATTTCACACAGGCTGTGATGGTTGATAGAATTTGCAACAGTAGTTTTAAAGAAAAAACTGAAAAACCGTGCTGTTTCACTCGTACAGTATGTGGCATCAATATTATAAAAATGTATTTCCTCATAAAAAAAATAAAATAAAATGAATAAAAAAAACTGTGAAACTTTTTAATATCCAAGTTCCATATCTAATATATCATTCTCTATTCACTTTCTATTTATGTTTCCACACAAGGGACTAATTTTGAGCCATTTTAACAGGATCAAAAATAATAAGAACTTGAGAAATACTTTCTAGAAATAAAGTACTGTGCAAAAGTATTGCCCCCCTCACATTTCTTAACATTCTTTTACAAAGATTCAGACATGCTTGCATTCTTTTTTTAATGTAGTCTTGAGGAATAGTTTTCCAGGCGTCCTGAAGAACTTTTATGGCTTTCATTTTTCGTAAGTTTTTGGCTCTGATTTTAAGTCAAGTCCCTGTACCTGACCAGTCTCAAAGCAATGTCTTTGTTTGATAAGCCACGCAATATTCTGTAAATCATTCAAGCTTAAGACAGGATCTAATTTAAGACATGAACCTGTGAGAAACAGGTGCAGATGATGACAGCTGTTTATGTAAGAACCTCAGCAGCAACATCATTTCCCCTCTCGTCTGTTTTAACAATTGGGCAGTCAGCATCGCCAATGAAATGGCGAATGCATGCTTGTGCATGAGTGCATGCTTGTGCCCTTCTGTGATTGGGCAAACCATCAAATGTTATACCCCTCTTTGTGCCCTCAGTTCCCAAGAACCTACACAAGACATGCGGTACAAGCGATGAATGGATTTGATTTTTTTTCCCTTTTTTAAGGGCAGTCTGAAGGCTGTCCCCAAAACCCGGCGGGACAAAAGCTCTCAGTCACTCCATCTCTTGTAAAATGTCAGAAATGAAAAATCAAAACCCAAACATGTTCTAGCACTGCTCTGTTCTCTGGAGTGTTTCATGTGTGTGTGTTTTTACCAGAATACTAGAGCTCTGTTGGCAGGTATTAAAGTCATACAGGAGTTTGATTGTCCTTCAAGGCTGATTCTGGCTGATGTCAATAAGCAGCGTGAGGCACACACTGGTGCTCTGGTGAACACAGGCTTGGTGCTTTATTAAAGATTTCACAGCTTTAAAAATAGAACCAGTTCCAAACACCAGGGAGTCTGACAAACTGGGGACATGCAGGTGGCATCTCGTGCTTGCTGTGAAATGTCTTGCAGACTCAGTAAAGCAAAGAGTGAACCTGCTTTTATATTGGGAGACAAAGTACCAAGTCTAAAAAGATATATAAAGGTTCGTCCTTATTTTTAAATGTACATTCCAAGTATTAGTTGTGCAATCAAGAGACACTACAGCGGAACACACACAAGTAAATTATGAATAAATCACAGTAGACACTAATGGCAAAATCTTTCTTGTATACTGGCAACAAAGGGTAGCCACAGATACGAAGAACTTTGTGATTTCCATGGACACAATAAACATAAAAGCATAATAAAGTGATGATTCCCACGGCTATGCTTTGCAAGAATTCCTGGACCCCACACTGTCAACCATATCCAAATTTGGCATCAGTCTTTATTAACCAAATAAAAACTAGAGCTTTAAAGTTCCTGATTCGGGCTTCAGTTCACATCATCACAAGGCACCTCTAGAAAAAAATCAATCAGAGTTCATTAAAGAAGAGGCACAGCCAGAAAGCAGACAAAGAGTGTGAATGGGACTTGTTTTGGAGAAATCTGTGACACACCTCCTTAACAGAGTGTCTCCCTGCCCCCTTGCTAAATAAAGGCCAGTTGCACTCCTGACCTTGCCCGGGGTCATCACCCAGCCCTCCACCCAATTAATGGGACTTCCACATTCCCACAACTGTGTCATCAGAGAACCTATAGCCGACGGTCAAGGGAGACGGAAAATCTATAAGCCAGGACCATGACCTTTCCCCTTGTCGCTCTGAAGCGTAGAAAGTGAGGACTGCAGCTGTTAATGAATAGAATGACTAAGGAGCAGAACCCGTATTCAAAGAAACACAAAGCCAATGAGAGATTCAACGACTAACTATTTCACTCAAGTGTACCTCAGGCCACAGTGACTTTCAGTCACTTCCTATTATAGCGCAATAGTCTCCAGAGTATCCACTATGCAAACACAGCCTGACTCCGGCAAGAAGGATAATCTTCTTAAAATGAAGGGAAGGCAAGCCAGGGTCATCAGCCATCCCATGTCCTCATGCTACCCACCTGTCTGAGTGACAGTCGTTCTAAAGAGTTTAGATTCAGGCTCACGTCTGTAAGCTTAATCCCTGCTTCTGGGTGCTCATTAAAACTTTCCTCCCTCCCACCTGTTCCACAGAGCAGCTGCTCTGCTTGCCTCAGCTGGCCTGTTCCTCCAGCCTGGAAAGATATCAGGAGAGCGCAAAACCGCCAGGCTACGGTCTACGGCTAACCAGGAAAAATTACCGCTTTGACCTTTTGTCTGACCAGTGTCGAAAGACATGCAAAGTCTGGAAATTTAACATCCTAAAATTGTCCAGTGCATTTATTTGGAGTTTGTTTTTCATGACCTTTTAAGGACTTACCAAAAATGCACCGATTCACAAAGCTAAGACGTCTAAAACTGCCATAAAAATGAAAACCTGCAAGTTATTGGACTACTTTTGGTGGACAACTGGCAGGTTCTCATGGACACAATGCTTATTCCAGTCTCACAAGCTAGACTTGCTAGAAATGTCTTAAATGTCTAAGGAGCAGAACCCGTATTCAAAGAAACACAAAGCCAATGAGTGATTCAACGACTAACTATTTCACTCAAGTGTACTTAAAAGTCGAGTCACTTTCATTGCGAAAGTTAAATTTGACCAACATGACCGACCTCTTCCTGTAACCATTCTACTGGGAATATCTTGATTACTTCATACTAACAGCATTACACTAAGCATTCAAAAAAAAGATGATATAAACTTTCTCCAGCCCAATGTTTATGTGATACAGTGCCAGACTTTATAATCGCTGCCATTTTGAAAAGAGAATAAATGACAGACGGCATGGATGTTATTGCATCTGTGCTTCATGAAAAAGGTCAAGCAGTGTAACAAATTTTCTCTGTTTTGCTGCCTCATAGCTATGGTAGCGAGCTGGCATCGGGACAAGTGAGAATGTTATCTCAGGAGCAAGTATTGCTAAAAATAGCAAAATCACTTGGTCAATCTCTACAGAGCCTCTAAAAGTCCCAAATGGTGTATTTTTTTTTAATTAACGAGCTTTCATATTCCCTCATTAAAAAAATGTTTTAGGCCGAGCTGCGAGCCACAAATCCACCGCTGTCTTCACTCCTTCATCGGAAGTGAATCTTCGTCCTCGTCGGGCTGCTTTCAGGGGACCAGACAGGTGAAAGTCCGATGGAGCAGCCAGAAGTGTGTGAAAGATCACAACGCTTCAGCTCTTCAGTAATCAAACAACTGATTGTTGAACCTCTTTCCTGATAATATTGCATTACTGGCCCTTGAGAATCCTGGACCTGGACATCAAGAGCCTGTAGGCTTTTTCCCTTTTAAACACTTGAGGCACTACACAGCATCAAGAAACGTTGTCTAATGAGACCTTTGTGATCAACAAGGCATTTCTATCAGCAGAACTGCGACTAATTACGTCTTTGTTTGTTTGATTTTTTTCCCACAATTTTGTGTAAATGTTAAGAGTCTTTTGTGCCAGGAGATCATCTGAAACCCATCTGCTTGGCACCAAAAACTATGCCACATTTATTCCTCAATCTGGTGTGTTTATTAACTGAAACCTTTATCCTAATATGCACGGTCTAATGCATCTCCTACTGCTGCCTGAGTGGAGAATAGCATGAATGATCAGGTGTACATTATTAGTCTGTTCTAATAATTAAGTATTAGTGACGTACTAATGACAAGCATGAAAAACTTTTTCTCTTAACTGTTGATTAAGATCCTTCGCGTATAGATTAAATTCTTTAAGACATGGAATAAATCAGATTCTTCTCTTGCTGGTATACGCACAAGCGGGAGATGACGCCATAGCAGGGAGAAAGAATGATGCAAAATTTGACCTGAAGGAAGCAATATTTGTTTGTTCTAGGAAACCAACTTCATCCTAATTTCTGTTTCCTGTAGGAACTAACGTTAGTATTTTGATGCTCACTTGGCTTCTGTTGTCTTGGACATAATGGCGACAGTGGAGACACGGAATTTAGTACAATAGGAAATTCACGACGTTCAACAGAGCCTCTTCTGATTCTTACACAGCACTCGGGCGCAAGCACTTTGCCTGGTCAGGGCAGCCTGTGTGAATCATTCCGAGGAAATTTGAATAAACGTGTTGCCGCATTTAAATAAATAAAAAGGAATAAATAATGTAATGGGGTAGGTAATAAAAGCCACTGGGAGGAGGGAGCACTGACTAAGCAGGATCACTGACAGGCTGCACAGAGAGAGAGCTTTACGAATGACGTGAAGGACACTTATTGATCCAGAGCTCACTGACTCGCCTTGCTTGCTGACAAGGACAGATCTCATGAGCAAAAAAATGAAAAATAAAATTCCATAACCACAAATAATGGATGTTTCTATAATGTAGGCTGAAACGTTAGTAAAAAGCTAGGCATTAACAAACTAACTACAGAAAAATCTTTACTAGATTTAGGACAAATTGTCTTCCCTATGCTGATCACTTTACAACGTCCCGTGACAACGTAATAATCCCAGCTGCCGTCGACTATTTCACACAAACACGCGGCCCTGACAGGAAGTGTTGTGCAATGTAGCATGACGGATTATAAATTAATTTTAGGATTATTGCTGTTACACAGATACATTTTGCCTGGTGTTCAGACAGCCAATGTGGCAATAAAGAAACGATGAGTTACAACAGGCCAGCCCTCATTTCTTCATATTCAATTCAATTACATAGATTACATTAAAGAAAAGGGGAAAAATTATATCCTTAAAAACTGGTTGTTTATATAACGACCTCAGCGGTGACCTCATTTCCTCTTTCCATTCAGCATCACCAATGGAATACACCCCTGATCGTACACATTCACATGCTACAGGGCGAATAAGTCTCCTGTCCATCTACTAGCATGGAAAGAAACTGGAGTACACTGAGGAAACCCAGACAAACACAACAAGAGAAAGTGTATAAGGCTCAGGCCTGACCCACAGATTCCAGAGCGGTGAGGTGAGGATGCAAACCGCTGTACCTGAATGAAGACATTTACACCATGAAACAACTTTTGAAAAACCCAGTCAAAATGGAGAAGGTCAGATTTTCCCAGTTTCCCACTTAATACAACAATGGGCACTGGTGGCTCAGTGGTAGGTGTTTCGCCTGCCATGCGGAAGGCCCGGGTTCGATTCCCAGCCAATGCCCAAACCCCACAAGCCACTGGACGCAGTGCCGGTCCCATGCCCGGATAAATGGGAGGGTTGCGTGCCAAAGTTGTTTCCGTGCCAAAGTTGTTGTGCGGACTAGATATTCCGCTTTGGCGACCCCTTGCAGCCGAAAGACCAACAACCACTTAATACAACATGCACTGATAAAAAGTGACTATTGAGCACAGCATTCTAAAATCAATTATTCATCCATTATTATTAATTCATCTTTTATACTGTACAGGGTCACAGGGGGCCTAGAGCCTATTCCAGGAGAATTAGGGCACGAGATGGGATACACCCTGGTGCAAATCCATCATAGGGCACACACACACACACACACACACACACACACACACACACACTACTGGCAATTTGGGGACGCCAATTAGCCTAATGTTCATGTCTTTGGAGTGTGGGAAGAAAACCGGAATAACTGGAGGAACCCCACCAAGCACAGGGAGAACATGCAAACCCTGGAGGTGTGAGGCCACAGTGCTAACCACTATTATTATTAGGCATGTTGCCCCTAATTTCTCCCTAATTCAGTGGAGGGCAGCTACCAACCAGGAGGGGCGATGACCATCTCATGCTTTCTCCTAGACATGTCATACTGACGCCAACTGAGTGCATCTTCTTGACCTGCGACTCACACAACGTTGGGGACGGCAGGACACACTGCGCGGAAGGCGCTATCTGCCCATTCCGCTTGCATGAGCACACAGACGTCTATGATCTTCCTCACTCACGTTCACCACCCTGCATGTTAATGACACTGATGTCCGCCTACTTTTTTTGCAAGGTGACACATTCTTGTCCAAAGAACAGTGCTCTTTCTGCATGTTCATGCAAAACACTATCTGTTTATATCGAATTCTCTAGCTCTCTCTGGCCGTAAGCAAATGCTACACACAAACAATGTCTAAAGTTACATGAAGCTCCTGGTTTAGGTCACTGACAATGATGTTTCGGTTTCGGTCAGGTTAGCAAAAAAGTAATATGCTGGTGGGGATTTTGAAGGAAGTTTTATAACATTATGCAAACTTGAATGATAAGTGGTAGATGGCTGTGGTCTGTTCCTCTGGTAGTCGAACATAGAGCTACTTTATGCTCTTAAATATTTTCCACACACATTCATGTTTCATTACTTTCCCTGTGTTGTCAGCCTGCACAGCGATGTCCTTTTCATACACATTGCATTGTGCACTGATAAGATTATCAGGGGTGATCTTTTTTTTTTTTTCTTTAATGGAGCCATAATTTAAATTGCATAGACATTTTTACACCTCCTATGTGACGCACACGGTAGTCAAGCCTCTCAAACTACAACACGCATGTGAGTCCCGTCTCTAGGCTGGTTATAATCGGTACGCTGCATCCTTACTGGCTCACTGACGCTAATGAGATTTACGCCTCAGGCACCAAAATTTGGTACTGAATGACAAGACAATTTCTCTATACTTGATGGTATTGAAGCAATTCAGTCAGCGCCATTCGGGTTTGGTACCAGCCAGCCATACTTATAGACCTCAGTTTGTATTCAGGGAAAACGTTCCACTTAGACGAATTCTTGGGTGCTACGGTCAGGTGTCTACGTCTGACAGTACGTTTGGCTGGCCATGTGCATCCAGAGGGAAAAAAAAAAGGATGCTTGGAGAAACCTTTGTGAAACTGCAGGTATTCTGATTGCACAGAGTTGGTGCAGTAACATCCTGCAACAGATACTAGATATACAGTATCAGTCAAACATCTGGACACACCTTCTAATTCAATATATATATTATTATTTTTTGGGTTTTTTTCACCATTCAAAAACAATACTGGTTTCAAAATTATGAAATAACACATACGGAATTTGGTGTTCTGGAAAAGTTATAAATATACAAATACAAATCGCTGATCCAGACCCCCTCGGCCCTGTGTGGTCTACTTGGGATGCGTGAGGTGATTGAGGACGGTTCCACTTGACCATGAAGATGGTGTTGGACGCTGATACAGACAGCTGTTCTCCGAGGTCTTGTGACTGCAGTCGCTCATTAGTAGGACTGAAATTCCTTTTGTACCTGAGCCTCCAAAACAAAAGTGGACTTCACATTAACATAAACACCCTTCCTGTTATCCTAAACTTCCAGCCTTCTTATACCGAGTATGACTGCTGATCAATCCCTGCTATCTAATATCACACTAATGAGGATGGGTTCCCTGTTGACTCTGGTTCCTCTCAAGGTTTCTTCCTATTGCAATCTCAGGGAGTATTGTCTTGCCACCGTCGCCCGCGGCTTGCTCATCAGGGACGATCTGATCGTTTTGATTTACTCAGATTTCCTCACACATTTCCTACACATTTCCATACTTTTGTCAAATTCTGTAAAGCTGCTTTGAGATATTGATTGAAGTGCAATATAAAGAAAACTATCTTTATGGCGTCTACAGTATAGAGTATAAATGCATTTCCCACATCCTTAGTGGAACAGAGAACCCGCTGCACTTATCCACACCGCAGCTGGTCTGGTGCACTCTGGGACTACATTCTGAGGTCATGGGGACTTTGTGACCAAAAAAGTAGCGCAAAAACTGCAAACGTGGGCGTCATTACGGGCTGTAGTTACATCCCATCATATTCACGAATGCAGCGGGGGGAGTGGGGGGGGAAGGGGGGCAGACGAGAGTAGGAAAGGCAAAAACAATCGTTCAGCTCCAGGGCGGACTTCCTGAGGGCCTCAATGGAAAGTAGAGCCATGTATACAACAAGCTTATTGTTTTCATGTCTTATGATAGTGTTGAAACTTTTTCTAAGACCCTACAGATTCGTATCCTTTCCCATTTTTCCCATTTATTTTGTTCGCGGTTGGACTTTGATTACTTACAAAATTTTACATCTATGAACTTTTTAAAAATGTTTTACATTTGACAAGTTCTGCAATAAAACATTAAAATTACCTTAACACATTGGAAATTGTGATTGCGTTTGGAAAGCTTCCTATGTAGCTTATAACGGGAGAGACCTCAGTGCTCGGTTATGACTCGGCCCCATGGGTTTATTAATACGACATGCAGATTAAACAAGTTTGACTCTAAACTTAACTTCTGAGATACACAATGTGGTTTTCAAGGTTGACCATCACGTCAACCACTCCTAGACTGAAACTGAAAACACCAACGCACATGCACGCAACAGACTCACTATTAAGCAACTTTAGCTTTCCTTCTCTTTTGTGCCTTTCACTCGCATCTTTTACATGGCAGCATGGGTATGCCTTTAAATTCTTTTATGTCGCATAAATAGAGTGATACATTATATGTACCTTGAGTAAATTATACAGATTAGAAGAATAAAAGATACATGCTTGAGGGCACCATTCCAGCAAACAAAGAAAAGTACAAATTAGTGTACGAGAGTTAGCAGTAAGCCTAGTTATAATGATAGGATCCTGCACAAGTTAGAGAAAAGGAACTTGTGCACAATGTGTTAAATATATTGCTTATGGTTGCAAATGTTACTGTTTATTAAATATAGATTCTGGAGAAATAACAACATTTCGGTTTGGATGTCTTCATTAACAATAAGTATAATAAAAAATCAGTTTTTTTTTTAGAACACAAGCCCTATGACATCGGCCCTATTGTTTTGCTAAGGATTTTTTTTTTTTTTTTTTATAATCCAGGGCTTATTGGAGGTCTTACAATGATCAAATCAGCACACAGTTTGGATTGAAATCTGTTGCCATTAGAATGCATGAGAGGCTGGGGCCCAGGTGTGGCCTTCACAGGAGATTTTGCTGCATAGCTCATACACACTTGCACATATACATGTCAAACTCGATACACATTTAGATCTCATTGAGCTGAACAACTTTCACATACATAATCATATACAAAAATCATATAAATCCATCAAACCAGGGATTTTTGATTTCTCAGACACTTCAGCCGTGGTGAGGGCTTAAACTTATGGCAAAAAGTGTCTAATAACTGCCTTAGTTGTATATAACTACTGTATATAGTTATATAACATACTGTATTATGACATAATGGTACTGGTGTTTCCATTTTAAATGCTCGTGCCCAGTGTGACAAAGGTGTCCTAATGGCAGCAGATTCCAAATTGCTTTTCTTTTCTACTACTACTACTCTACTTTATTTCCTACTTAACAGGAAGTCAGGTTGTTTGTGAAATGCCCTCTGTCTTTCTGGTGTACCCGGGCAGCGATGGCACAGGTGCTTGGGCCCGCTCATCGTTGCTTGCAACTATATTTTATTATTTTGATTCATATATGTTTGCATTTAAGGTGGTAAAATGTTGCCATTCCTCTATACTCCTCCAGGGGGCGTGCTCTAATCTAGTCACACATTGGCACACAGCACAGCATCTCGAATAGCAGCAGTGTAATATTAGCTAAAGTTTGTTTAGAATTGTAAATACATTTGAAATAATGCAATATCAAAGCAGGATATTGAGTAAACTGTGATACGTACATCGCAGTACACCTACTGTAGGTATTGTGACAATATCGTATAGAGCGCTCCCTGGTGATCCCCATCCCTATTAATCAGGTTGACGTTCACATATTAAGTTATAAAGAAAATCTTTCACAAATTCCTAACGGTTTTGTATAGGCTACATATTTTCATCCTTAATAATTCATTATAATCCTTAATTATAACAGTCAGAAGGTGTTCAACCACTTATCTTGATGGTAAAAGTAAGTCAATCAGTGTTGAGGTTTAGTTCACTGATAATTGCAAAGAAATGAAGAGAGCCACAAATGGTGACATTTAGACACAAAAGGTGCAATTAATGTAAAAGCAGTAGGATTAGCTGCCATTATCTTCTAGGCTTGAGGCTTCTCTGCTACACACATCAGGGTGCTACCAGCATAATTGTCTCATTCTCTAGCTTTAGGATCTGCTCAATACTCTCTGTATTACATATTATGTCAATACGTACAGACTCGGTCAACGTCACTTACATGCTGTTCTTCGGAATCGATAAGGTATCTATCTGTCTATGTAAATAGTCATGTTTCTCGGTGTGTGGGTGTGGGGGGCGTGTTGGTTTATTTCCCCATTTGAAATCTGCCCCAAATGCACCCACGGTTTAAGTGTCACTTCAGTTCTCGCGGCATTCTCTCGCAGCATTTAGATCGAGCTCGGTTCTGTGTCATCTAGACCCAGATGTGTTCAGACGAGTTCATCAGCATCGTTCCAGTGCAATACAGTATGTGAGCCAGATGAAGTGCTCAGTATAAACCAGGTTGTTAAACAAATTAAACATTTAATAAGTCAAAAGAAACTCATCTACACTCTCCAAGCTCTTTAAACACCCTCATACAATTCACAGCAAACTAAAGACTTTAATCTCATTTGTCCGATACTAAAAGTTATAAATATCTGCAGTTCATATACTGTATATCGTTCAGATCCTTTCGAGATTATTAGACTTTATCTTATCTTCAGGAGAGACAGAATGTATGTAACCTGCCAGCACTCAAGAGTCATAAAGTCTGACCACCCTGATAGCACCAGCCATCGAGCTCCTGCATGAACACAGAACACAACCTCCATTTGATTTAGGCCACTAAATCAGTTTAATCCCTCAGCCGGTGTTTAGGCCAGGTCCTGCATCAGCCACGGCGGCTCTAATGCACGGATTCTAATCTTAACCTGCAGAGCATGGGGCGCTCTCCGGCATCTGCACTGAAAGGCTTGTGATAAACAGCACAAAAAAAAAGAGAGATCCTGTCCTTAAACAGGAAATTGAGCTGACTTATTTGGCATTAAAAAAAAACAAGAAGTGTGTACCATAAGAAAACACAAGCAGGTTTAGAGTGTCACTGATGAGGAGGTTTTAAGTGTAGTGTGGCAGAGAGGTCCAGAGTGCAAACCCGGTTCGATTCAGAGCTCGGGTTATGGTTGTTGTGAATCTTTCGGTTTTGGGTCACCTGTCCTTCTTTGCAACTTACAAAAGATGCATTGATCTCGACTGGGGAAACGTGCATGGTTGGTGTGCATGGTTGGACTGGCGGTCCGATTCAGGGTGTGTCTCCAACTTATGCTCGATTCAGGATGGAGATGAATGAATGAATGAATGAATGAATGAGGTGCCAGAGCAGCCCAAAAGTCTGACCCAAAAAAATGTGATTTCAGGAAGTGTACATTTTTAAGAACTCTGTGTACACAGGGGGTTTAAGGACACATCCAGAAGTCCTAGTGACATATTACAGGAGGGCTGATATTAACCATTATGACGTCACAAGGTAACAAAGTAGGAATAACACAGCACTCTTCTTTTTGCATATACTTATTGAAAAAAAAACTCGGTGTATTAGACACAGATTGTGTGTGTGTGTGTGTCCGGGTGAACTCACCTCCTCCAGGGCGCTCACTGTGTTCCTACAGTGCACCATTCGCGTGGTGAAGTTCGAGGCCGTGGGCGATTTGTAATCTTCATTGGTCTCGGCTACAAACTCCGCCACCGTGATCTGGTCCGGCATTGTACAGTATATCCCTTTTTGTTTGTTTTTTTAAAATAAATAAAAACTCCGAGGTTAATCCCACGATCGCGCCTTTTCTATTGTCCTGTAACGCACAAAGTCGAGCTTATGAAATGGAGGCGCGCGCGTCCCGGAGTCTACTCATTGCCGTATTATGTGTCTCGAGCTGAGAATGAGTACGCGCGCGCGCACACACACACACACACATCGGTAGATCTATTTCTTTCTTTCTTTTCTCTGTCCTGCTTCCCTTCTCCTTTAAAATGCCGGGAGAAGCCGCCTCAGGAACGCGTTCTTCATGTATTTAAATCCCCCCGGTTTATAAGTGACGCTCTCGGCCCGTCCCGGCGCGAGACACAGTGTCCGGAGTGTGAGGAGCGCGCGCGGGCTGCACTTGCACTCCGCCGCCGGTCAGTTCAATGAAAGCGCAGAAAATTGACAAAAGTGAAGGTGGAAGCAATTCAATGGAAAAGCGCGGACCAATGAGAAACCAGCACCGCCAAGTTTCAGCCAATCGGATCTCACGTGGGCGTGACCTCTTGTCACAACCCGGGGGAAGTGGGAGCGTCCATTAAAGATGTATTCGGCCAAATTTGATTTACCTCAAAGAGCGACAATACATTTTACATCATTTTAATGACCAGGTGTTTAAATTGTGTTATAGAAGGAAAAATCCACCAAAATAAATTACAAATATGATTTAAAACCGCGATCCCAAACACCTATCTATCTACTTTCAAGAATTCCGGACACATTTACCTGACCCCCCCCCCCCCCAACACCACCAATTGTAATATTAACAATTATGACGTAACAAGCGTCCAATAAAGATATTCGGTCAGAATTGTACCTCAAAGAACTACAATACATTTTAAATCATTTTAATGACTGGGTGTTTAAATTGTGGTATAGGATGACAATCCAAACAAAATAACTGAAAAATATGATTCAATACCAAGATCATCTATCTATCTATCTATAAATTTTCTAGAACATCATATACACAGGTGGTGTAGTTAAGGAGACCCCAGGACCATCCAGGGCTTTCCATAAGTCCTAGCGATAATACAGTAAGGGCAATAATAGGGCAGTGGTAGCTCAGGGGGCTAAGACACTGAGGTACAGATCGATTCCCAGCTCCACCAGGTTGTCACTGTTGGGCCCTTAACCCTATCTCCTCCAGGGGCGCTGTATCATGGCTGACCCCTGCGCTCTGACCGTAGTTACGCTGGGGTATGCGAAGAAGGAATTTCACTGTGCTGCAATGTATATGTGACAAAATAAAGGCTTAACAGTAGGTGTAATATTAACAATTATGGCATCTCAACTGTCCAATAATCAGTTTCACAATGTCTTTTAAAGAGATATTCAGCCTAGATTTTACATCGAAAAACCACAATAAATTTTAAATCATTTTAATGCTTAAATTGCTGTATAAGATGACAAATCCACCAAAAAAAAAGATAATATGATTCAAAAATATGATTTTGAGTCTCCTCAAAAATCAAGATCAAATCTATCTATCATCTATCTATCTAATCTGTATATACATTATATTTTTATTCATTCTCAAAAGCAGACAGACAGATAGACAGATATTTTTATCTGATAGATAAACAGATAATAGATAGATAGATAGATAGATAGATAGATAGATAGATAGATAGATAGATAGATAGATATGAAATGAAAATGATATTTTTTGTGCCTGATAAGATAAAACATAAAACCAACAAATAAATAAATTCATGGCATGGTGGTGAAGTGGTTAACACTGTGGCCTCGCACCTCCATCCAGGGTCAAGGGTTCAATTCTCACCTATGTGTGTATATATATATATTCATGTTCTCCCCATGGTTGGTGGGTTCCTTCCCAGTACTCTGGTTTCCTCTCACAGTCCAAAGACATACAGGTTAGGTTAACTGGCTTTCCCAAAATGCCTGAAATGCCTGAAGTGCATGTGTGCCCTGCAATAGATTGGCATCTTGTCCAGGGTTTACCCTTACCGTGCCCAAAATCTCCTAGGATAGGCTCCAGGCCCCCTACACAGGAATATGTATATTACGTGTATAGACTATGAATGAGTGAGCTAAAATCGTAATAAAATAAATATAAAATAGAACAAATCCACCAAAGTAAATGATAAATATGATTCAAAACAATGATCCCAACCATCTATCTATCTATCTATCTATCTATCTATCTATCTATCTATATTCTTGTCTCTTTGTCTGTCTTTTTGTTTAAGAATGAAAATGACTTTCTATGTGCCTGATAAGATAAAACATAAAACCAACAAATAAATAAATGCATGGCATGGTGGTGTAGTGGTTAGCACTGTGGCCTCGCACCTCCAGGTCAAGGGTTCAATTCTCGCCTCTGTGTGTGAGGAGTTTGCATGTTCTCCCTGTGCTTGGCGGCTTTCTTCTAGGTACTCCGGTTTCCTCCCACAGTCCAAAGACATGCAGTTTAGGTTAACTGGCTCTCCCAAATTTCCCTTAGTGTTTGTGTATGTGTGTGTGCTCTGTGATGAATTGGCATTCTGTCCAGGGTGTATCCTGCCTCGTGCCCTAAGTCTCCTGGGATAGGCACCAAGGCCCCCATGACCCTGTACAGGATAAGCGGTATACAGTAAAAGATAAAGATGAGAAATAAAAATAAAGTCTTTCAAATAATAAAGGAAGACTTGTGCATTTATATCCAAATAAAACATGCATAGTTTAAAAAGGACAAAATTTAAACTACTGTCATTAATGCATAACTAAGTAATGTAAAATTGTAACGCCTATAAATTACAGCAGCAACTTTCTAAATTTATATTTTCTTTGCCATGTAAGCATTATGAGACTTTTTCTCATTTCTCAGGCAATGAGATAATCATATAGTCTTTATAGTTTGTTTAATTCTTGTGATTCCACCAAGATTCATTATATGAAGAACTGAGTGAAGACCCTGCTGATGCAATACTGTATATAAATGTAAGAATTTTAAGGATTTTTTTTCTTAATGTCAAGTAAGATAAGCTACTTGGACTTGTGTTGTCACAGCAGGGGGTTAAAGGGTCTCCAATTTTAGTGTATGAGTCCCGTTAGAGAAGTGAGCCAAGCATTATGGACTCCTGCTTCCAGAACAAAAGACTAATTAAAATGATAATGAAAAGAGAACCACAATCTTGATTACAGCCCTCTTCACAAAACCAGGCCTTCCCAATTACAGCCAGACATATCATCGTTACCATGACAGAAGGCCATTTCAAGTGAGCAAAAAAGGCAACCGCTATTCATTTAAATAATATCAAACTAGCTTAAATGCTAATTTATTCCATTACAGACTCTCCAGTTTGAATCACGCTAGTGCAAAATGAAATTAGTCTATCTATTGGATGTGTGTGTGAGCCAGGCTATAAGTAGAGATTCAGTATGTTCCTGGTAGGCCATATTTATTTTTCTTGTTTGGTGAAAATCTACTGACGGACAATCCCTACACTGTTCTGCACAGACAGGCCTGGCACCAATCCTGCTGCAGTGGCATTAGACCAAGATCTGTCTCAAATCAGTGTAGTGTCACCCACGAAGCTCCAAAACGGATTCCCCTCATCAAGCAGCATATAAAAAAAGTAAAAAAAAGAAAATAGAGCACCATCTGCAGAGCTACTACCAAATATGCGTGTTGGTCTGTCACTGCCAAAAAAGCTTCAAACCGCATCAGCAGGCTACCCTACCCAAGAGCCAAAGGAAATTAAATGAAACCTCCAACTGTATAGAATAGCATACTTTGTGTAGCAGCTACTTGCATTTTGTTGTCAGTGAAAAGCTCAGCAAGGAGGCCAACTCTGAATGGTGGCGTCACATTTGGGGCTTTTTGTTTGCAGTTTTCCTTCCACAAATATTCAGACCGAGTAGTCTTATAGCGGGAAAGTATGACGTTTGCATATGACTTACTGAAGCAAACATTCTAATCATATATAATAGGGTCCAAATGTCTGAGAGAAATGGTCCTGTTTTGTATTTTCTACTTGAATACAGCAATTTTTATTGCAAAGTATAATATTTACAACATCTTGAGTGAAAAGTATTTTACATTTACATGAATTACAAAGTTTATTAGTATTTGCAAGGTGCCCTTTTCTTTACTGATATTTTGCATTTGATCTTGAATTGACTCCACATGTTTATCCTAAAACCTTATGATCCATTTAAAATCGAATCAATCAGAGAGCCAAGCGAGTAATCTGCCTGGATGTATATATATACACTACCGTTCAAAAGTTGCTAACTCCATGATCGTTCCTGATTTTTATTTCTTTCTACATTGTAAAGGAATGCTGAAGGCATCCAAAAAAATGCATTAATCTCCTTTGAA